>JAOXOE010000405.1:25975159-25998832 GCA_028565055.1 Phoeniculus purpureus | reverse complement strand
CTTAGACTGCAGCTCCAGTTGTATTGGGTTTTCTGTACATTATTTCTTATTCCTCTTGTATCCTATTTCCTCTCATTATCCCTCTTATTTTTCACCTGATGTCTCTTATTGTAAAATTTTCCTATTAAAAAGAGTCTGCCCTATGGAGATTCAGCCTTTAACCCTAGAACCAGGACAGATGGGTACACATGCATCAGTTCACGAGATGAAAATTAAGTTACCAAAGGAATATTGTGTGTTTTATTCCTCTTTATTTGATCCCACAGTAACAATACTGTGTCACCACTGTAACCCTTCTGAATAACTCCTTTATGTAAATTCTTCTTTATGGTTTTTTTAGGGTTTTTCTGTGGTGAATGAAAATCCTATATTGGTTGGTGGTTTCATGTGGTTTTTTTTGTAATGGATGGTTTTGGTGTGGAGACTTAAGATGGCATAATTTCTTATGGTTGTACTTTTCAAATATGATTTTACCAGAGATTATGAGGAGATGGGTTATGATCTTTGAAAGACATAAAGAAAAGAGTTGCTATGTAATTTCTTACTGTTAGATACTATATATTCTGGAGAAGGATAGTTAATGTGAATAAAGGATCATAGCAATTCCTGAAGTGGTGGGAAGGGGTAATACTGTGACCTTTAATCCTCTGAAAACAAGTAACTTGGTTGGAAAGTCACTAAGGAATTCAGATTTCAGAACACGGTAAGACTCTGGTATCTCATATATTGGGTTTGCATGGTAAGGTTTTGTGGTGATGTTAGGTCATAGGCTGGGCTTGATGATCTCAGTAGTCTTCTCCAGCCTCAATAATTCTGTGGTTCTGTGGGAGAGGAAGAGACAGCATGCTATGTAGGAAGTGTCTATAACCTCCCATTCCCTGTCCTCCTGCACCTCTGGGGAGGAGGAGGTAAGGAAAATTGCGAGTGAAGTTAAGCCTGGGAAAAAGGGAGAAGTGGGGGAAGGTGTTCTGAGATTTAGTTTTTGTTTTGTCATTATCCTGCTCTGATTTTGATGATAATTTAATTTGCCTGAGTTGAGTCTGTTTTGACTGATGGTAATTGCTGAGTGATGTCCCTGTCCTTATCTTGACCCAAGAGCCTGTAGTTATATTTTCCTCTCTCCTGTCTAGCTGGGAAGGGGGAGTTGATGGAGCAGCTTTCATGGGTACCTGGCATCCAGTCAGATCAGCCCACTGCACCTCAGCTGAGTAATTTGACAGAAATGACAGTATTTCAGCCTTGTTCTGTGGTTCCAAGTTAATGGTGACTTTTGGTGCCCTTCCTCTCTGCTGTGCCACTCATCTGTTTGCAGTGTGATCCCTGAAATGGCTGAGATAGTTGATACAAGATAATCCTGTCAAAAACATCTCTGTATCATTGGGAGGTAATTAAATACCTCCTGGCATAACGTGCTGTCCTGGCTTCACAGCCGCTTGGCTGCAGCCTTCTGTGAAGTAGCTAGGTGCTGCAAGGATTGAGACTTAAATCTTTCCTTTACAAGTTTGAGGCTGAAACCCTGCAAAAGTATTTTGTGTAAAGACTTTGCATCCCTTAGGTATTAAGGATATGGTATGTGAGGTCTGCTGGCAGTGTACTTGAGTGGCATAGCTTAGGGGTAGGGCATGTAATGGGAGGAGTGAAAGGGCGAAGTATGTTGACTGGAAGGCCACATCAAGTGCCTTAGCATCTCTTAAAAACTGGCAATATATTGGGGTCACTTTATGGTCAACATAGGCTTTTCTTTTACAAACACCTTCCTGGTAGCTTCTGTGGCAGCCTGTCCTACCTTCTGGTGATGGCACCAAGGACTATAATTTGTTAACAGCTTAAACTGCAATTAAGCAGTTCTGTTGAACTGAGGTTTTTTTGCTCTTAAATGTTCTTTCAGAAAGTTGCTTCCCTTGACATATTACCTGAGGAGGAGTTGGTGGTCTTGGGTAAATACTGATGGCTTTTACAACAGATGGCCAAGCCTATTGATAATGGTTATTACTGTGTCTCACATGGTGTGTTTTCCATGTTGCCAGCTGAGACATCTGTCAAAAGATATCTTTTCTGTTTTCTCTCTAAATTTGGTGCATGTGTAATTTGTTGAGGAATGACCCTCTTGTCTACTCCTAATGTGGTTTACAGGTGCTGTTTACCTTGAGTTGACTTAATACAGGAGCACCTTCTTTTTGATGTTTCTTCGTGCAGTATTGCCTAGCTCACCAGGCAGAACCTTTAGCTTGGTGTGTAGCAACATACCTTGTTCCTGAGTGACATCGATTTCATTATGTCTTTAAACAAATAGAGCTATGAGCACTTGTGAGTACACTGCAAGAAGTTTTTGGCCATGGGGAGGAAATAATGCTAAGTTTCTGTAGGAATCCTCATAACAACTTGTTTTATATTGTAGATTTATTTTCCAGTTTTTGATTTCTGACATTTTGGCCATCTAGTGAGCAGGATGAGTGTAAACCAACCCTCAAATACATCATGTCTTAAAATGGCGGGTGAAAGCTTGATCTTTTAGAGACGGGTTGCTAATTCCAGTGATGTTTCAGAGTCAGGAGCAGCTTCCAGGCAGGCTTTATTTACACCGTGTGTGCCTACTCTAATGGCAGGAGCCAATATAAAATGCAACCTGATAGTTTTTGGTAGAAAATATCACATGAGTTCCACTGAGAAAATTTTGAGTAGTGCTGTCATATAAAGAGTTGGATTTAATTTTTTTCAACGAGGTAGAGACATGTTTTCCTGTCTAAAATTCAAGTGGACTAAAACCTAGTATGAACTTGCACATGTTATGAATGCCATAGTGCTGATTTTTATATTGCAAAGAAATGTTGTTTTCTGAGTAACTCACCCTTCTGTATGCCACTCCTACAAAATATAGTTGCTAAGAAAAAAATGTGTAGGCGAAAAAAAGATCCTAGTGATCCAATGTGTTTGAACAGTGAATGTGTCATCAGGTAGCTTGTGCATGGAGATGAAAGCTTTGTCCATGTGCTGCCAGAGGAAAGCCTTGGAGGGGCTTGTTTATCAGGTGAGAGCTTGGTGTCCTGAGTATCTGAGCATTTTGGGCAGTGCCCTTTCCCTTTCCCCACTGTTTTGGTGAGCCTTGTGCTTCCTGGGGGGTTTTACTCTGCTTCCCTTAACAGCTGTGGATAGCAGTGACCACAGCTTGCTCCTGTTCATCAAGTGAAGTAGTGTTGAAGGAAAAAAAAAAAATCATGCTTCCTTCCATTTTTGTTTCTTAGTAACACTAACAACCAGGAATGTGCAGGCAACTCTACAGGAACGTGCTCGGAGTGATGTAGTGTTAAACTATCGTCCCTGTGTCACAAAATGGATTTTTGGCTGGTGCAGAAATGCACAACTGTGATTCGATCATAAATACTCCAGTATGGATGTTGTTATTGTTAGAATCATAGAATCATTTTGGTTGGGAAAAACCTTTAAGGTCATTGAGTCCAACCATTAGCTGAACTCCACCAAGCCCTCTGCTAAACCCTGTTCCTAAGTTCCAGATCAAAACGACTTGTAAACACATCTGGGGGTGGTGAATCAGCCTCCTCCTTGGCCAGCCTGTTCCAAGGCCTGATGACCCTTTCATTAAGGAAGCTTCTCCTAATGTCCACCCTAAACTTTTCCCTGTGCAACTTGAGGGTATTTCCTCTCGTCCTGTCACTTGTTCAAGCAGGCGTGCTCAGGAATATGCTGTGCATTTAACCATGCTGTAAAATGCAGACAGGTTTTTAAAGGCAGCCTGCAGAAAGTGTTAGTTAGCTATTAAAGCTTTCTTGGCTTTCAAAACTACAGATTTATTGGTGTTTCTGGCATAACAGAGAAAGTTTATATAGACACCAGATTTGAAGGTTATGAATAAGTAGATGTAAAAAAATCAAGCTGCAGTGACCTGATTTTTCTTTCTGCCCATTCAATAACTTGTGCTCTCACCGCTTCTGTAGTGCAAATGTTTCTCAAAACACAGGGTTGCAGACCAATGCAATGCATTCAGTTATTTAGTTGTGACAGTTATTGGTGTGTTTTCCCTACAAATGAGGAAGAAAGCCTTTATTTTTCATTGAAGTATGGCATGCTATAAACACACTTACATACAGTATAAATTACATGAAATTACAGGACAGGCATTTCAGAGGGAGATAATTTGCAATAAACTTGAATATTGATGAAAGAGTTTTTCTTATGGGCAGCCTTCCCTGAGAGAATTAATTTAGTGTATAGCTTCATTTTAAGATGAATTATATATAAACAAAATAACGCTTGCTTTGCCACATGCTTGTATTTTATTTATGTGCACACACATGGTCCACTCTAATTAAGCACAGCTCTTTATGGTTTATTTATTTCCTTCTAGAGAGGCTGCTTAATATTTGAGAGAAACAGTAACAATGGGTCTGACCTTTGCAGTGGCTGTGTTAATGGTGAGATAGGTTATGCAGGAGCCTGCAAGATCAGTGAAAGAGCAGGTTGATGTTTTTCTCCATTTGCTGAAACAAGCTCAGGAGACCTGAAAGCACAAGAGAAATAAAATCAGACCAGTAAGCGGTTAGAGTATTACCTTGTTTTTTCGGATCTTGGGAGGATGCTACTGACAGACTGAGGTATAGAATTAAAGCTGTTATTTACTTTTTGCTGTGGTTCATGGTTCATGTTTTATTACCAAATTACATGGTGAATAATTAGTTGGATTTTCCTGGTCTTTTTCTAATGTCAAAACAAAGAAATAAGTGCAAGTTAGGGTGGAGACCAGACCAGGTTTTAAATTTTAATGACATATGGATAAGGTTGTGTGACTTTCTTGTGTGGTGGTCCTGTAGTGGGATTTGTCACTTCACTTTCTAAAAGTACATGTGGTACATCCACACAGATTGTATCACCTCTCTTTTTTTTATGGCCTTTGCTTAATCCAGATTCACACCTTTCTTTACAAAAACATTCCCTGAGCCTGTGCTGTGATGAGGAGCTTTGTGCTACCTGTTCAACCTGACCTTCCTCCTCTCACCTCTCCCTGGTGGCCTGCTCTTCCGTATTGTGTGTGCTGTCTGCATGTTTGATGATACTTAGCTTTATTTCCAAGACAGACAGATGCCATGAGAGAGAAGGAGTTGTATATGATTGCTAATGGCATAGCTTTAAAAAAAGTTGAAAACCAAAGCAGGTTTGGAGAATCATAGAATCACAGACTGGTTTAGGTTGTAAGGAACCTCAGAGATCATCTAATTCTGACTCCCTGCTATGGGCAGGGGCACCTCTCGCTAGACGAGGTTTCCCAGAGCCCCATCCAGCCTGGCCTTGAACACTTCCAAGGTGGGGGCGTCCACAACTTCCTTGTGCAGCTGGTTCCAGTGCCTCATCACTCTTGTGGTGAGAAATGTCTTCCTAAGCACTAATCAAAGTCTGCCCTCTTAAACCCCCTTGTCCTATCAATAGAGTCTCTCATAAAAAGTCCCTCTGCAGCTCTACAACTGGTTCCCTTCAGGTACTGGAAGGCTGCTGTAAGATGCTGATGGATAGTTGTATATTTGGATGGTAACATTGTGATAGATAAAGCAAGGGAAATGAAATGTTTGTTATATTTATAAAAGGATTTTGGTCAATCCAGACATGGTGATACCAGTAAAGAATGATGTTTAACTGGCATCCACATAAACGTGACCATTTTTTGCATTGTTCTTGTGTGGAAGCTCTGTGGATGTGTACATACAAAATTAATATTCTCATAATGGAAGATGCAGTTTGTGGTCTATGCAGTTGCTCATGTTTTTGCTAATTAATCATTAATCATCTGCTGTTGGAACAGTGTCTTTTTTCTTTAATTAGCCTCTGGTGCGTGTTTGTTAGAAATCTGCCCGTAGAGCTCTGACATGCTGCAGCGTATGCCATATTTTTATCTTAATCAAGTAGGTAACATTTCATAGTTGTTGTTTGCTTGTCTATTTTGCTCTGTCTTTGTAAATGTAAAAATCCCCTTTCAGCATATATGCATAGGTGATACTTACCTCAATGTGATCGTGGGTTTTTATTCCATGGTACCTTTGGGGAAGAACATAGGTGGTTGTCTCGCAGAGGAATGCAGGCTAATGGTATGTGCTTCTTCCAGCCAAGAAGGTTGGAGATAAGGAACAGCTTTTCCCTCTCCTCTTTTCCCCAGGCAGGAAATGCAGGATTATTAGGACTGGCAAGCCTACAGGGGCTTTTTTTTTTTTTTTTTTTTTTTGCAGAAGGAGAATAGAAGCTTGGAGAACTGCTGAGTTGTCATTCACCTTCCTTTTTCTTGCAGTATTTATTCTTTTTCTGTGATGTATAATGGAATGTTTATGGCTATCTTGATCTTGATGGTCTGCTGCAGATCTGTGTTGAAAGATTGACAAAGCATAACCTCATTTTTGTGAGTGTTGTGGGATAGGCCTAACTACAGTAGCTGTGAAAAGCAGGGTGGGTTCTGATCTTTACCAGGCTACCTTTTATCGTGGAAGCACCATTCAAAACATAAACCAATTTACAGCAGTCTAGTTCTTGTGGATTGAGTGAGAAATCCATCGTGGATCTGTGGCAGGATGATCCAGAGCTGAGGGCTGTATTTTAACTGTGTTGTTGATTGTAGGTGTCATTGCTTCACAGGAGAATTCTGGTGGTGTCAGGGACATCATAAACTTTGTCCTTCTCATTTTGTCCCACTTTTATGCCTGGGAGCAGTTGGAATTCAGTGTTTTGTAGAGACCCACGTGCATTGGTATCCACTAGACCAATGAATGGACTGCTGGAGCTGGGGCAGCAAAAAGGAAGCAAAATAAATTGTGCCACAGTAGAATCCCAGAAGCATTCTGTGAAGGTGTTTGATTCAAATATCTGTAAAAATAACTACACAAAATGATGGCTTGTTATCTGTTAAATCCAACAATAGAAATGAAAAGTTGTTGGCTTGGGCTTTAAGTGGTGTGTGTGATCTGTGGACTCCTGATGTACACTGATTGTGAAATGACAATGGAAGCTAATGGAGATACTGCTCTACTGCAGTAGTGTTTTGTGTGTCATGGTGTGACAGAGCTGATAATAAGGCTCTCTGCGGGGACAAGACCCTTTAGGAGGGATGGGGTTGTACTGCAGATGCAGCCATCTGAGACCAGCCCTTGTGCCACCTCCTCTCCCCACTCCAAGCTCCTAATAACCTGACCCTCCCACAGCTGGGGCAAGGATCAGCATCATTACCCTGTGGCTGGCAAGACAGCTCTAATGCCACTCTGATGGAACTGCGAGGGAAAGGGGGTTAAGCTGGGATAGTGCTACGGCCTCATCCTGGCAGCTGTGCGTTCTTGTTCCAGCTGGCTTCAGGAGAGTGAGAGCAGGAGCATCTGAAGTTTACTGTATGCCGGAGACCTTATGTGACGGCAGTACACAGCTCAGCTTGCTAGTTGCTGCCATGTTGCTAGGGCAACCCACCTATTTATTAATTTATTTTCAACTCCAGTCCAATGCATTCTCTGCCCTGCCTTTGCTAGAGGGATCTGTTTGGCACTTGGGTGTGCCGTGATGGACCTTGAATGTCTTGTGTAGTTATGTATTACTTACAGAGGGAAGACAGCGTCCATCCCTCTACCCCAAGTCGTTAATGAGAGGTCTGTCTTGGATTTTAGCATTTTAATTGAAGTGTATCTATGCACAGGCATGCTTGGAAATGAAATATTGCACCTTTTTGTTTATGTTGTGCTCTTAATGGAAGGGAGCAGTGTATCAATGTGGATGTTAAGCTCCATTAAGCTCCACTGAGCTCAAGTTAAGCTCCATTCCCTTCTTTCTCTGATATTCCCATGTCTTTTGGGGGAGGGGAGTGGGAAGGGGGCTGGGTGGCCCTGTTTGCATGTCTGTACCTGTAAATGTGACCTAAATCTTCCTGTCAATTTTTTATAAGCATAAATTAGTTGCTCCTGAATGCGTAAATAACGTAGCTTGCAGAATACAGGTGTGTTAATTATGTCTTTGACTATGTAGAATTTAAATCACGAACTGTAAGAGGCAGTAGCAAATTTGTGTTAACACTGTTTTGCAGCAGAGCTGTCTTTTGAACTGTGTCAGTATCAATCATAGTGGTTTTACCTTTAAAAGTGACTAGATTTTTTTTGGGTTTTTTTCCACTCAGCTGTCCCATTTCCTCCAAGTCATCGGCTTACAGCTAAGGAAGTGTTTGATAATGATGGAAAACCTCGTGTGGATATCTTAAAGGCACATCTTATGAAAGAAGGGAGACTGGAAGAGAGTGTTGCTTTGAGAATAATAACAGAGGGAGCTTCAATTCTCCGCCAGGAAAAGAATTTGCTGGACATAGATGCACCAGTCACAGGTTAGTGTGAAGTTATGGTGATGGAGGGGGTGGTTGTTGCTTTGGGCCATGTTAAGTTAAGCATTAGTGTATGTGGCTTCCTAAGGAGCTGAAAGGCACCTCACAAATTGTTTGTTCTCTCCAATACTTGATTCATTCTTTGTCTGCTACCACTACGATAATGAAGGCCATCAAGCATCTTGTAAATTAGAGGAAAGGTTCAATCTGCTGAGCCCTTTCTGTTTCTAAGGCAGATAACATTTTCAGTCTTTAGGAGAAGATCAGAAGAACTTTCTTAAACTTTAAAAGGTATTTGGCCTTTTGCATCAGGTATTAATTCCATAATTTTATAGATGCTATTTACCACAGTACCACTGTCCAGCCATACAGACAGCACTGGGGTCTGAAGGAACAGTGGTGTCAGAGTAGACAGAAATTTTAATTAAATGCTAAGGAAAATAACGAGTGTGGGGAAAAAAGGAAAAAGAATAACAGAATCCCTGTTTGTGTTGCCCTGGGGATTAATGAATTGTACTGGTTGCAGAGCCCATCCTGTCCTAGTCTATCAAACACTACCACCCACTCATTAAACCTCAGGAAATGCCTTATAGTTTGATTTTCCTTCTCTAATTGTCTCCGGCTTCAGACTACATTCTGAACATATGAATGCATTTGCTTGTCTTAATGTACCTCCTCCCGTGTTTCATTGTCATTATCGGCTATGAATGTAGTCTTGGCAAGAACTTGTTCTCTGGGCATATAAAGTTAGCTGTGGGGCAAAAGATAACTGATTCCAGCCAGCTTAAACTGTGAAACCAAACTGTAAAACTTGGTTTAAGAAGGCTAGTCCTTTTGTCACTGTTTCTGGAGAGCCCTAACAAAGAAGAATGGTTACTAGTCTTTATTTTCAGTACTGGCATGACAAGGGTTTATCCTGAGATGAAATTAACCAATTAATGTAGTTAATGTGCTAATGGAGAGAAACAAAAACAAAAGAAGGAGGCTTAAAAAAACTGCCTGGAAACTGCATGCAAAACCTAAACAAACTTGATTTGGGGAAAGACAACAATACACATTTAATTCACTGTATTTAAAAACCCTACACAAAGACATATGGCGATTAATAGCATGTTCCTATGTAACTGAGCCAGTCTTCAATGCTCAAGTCCTCAAGGGGGAGATGCTTCCAGCTGTTGCTGTTTCTTATGGAAAAGTGGTGTCCATCAGGTCCATGCACATGGATAAGCATTTTAAAGTCCAGTTCCCTGTTCCTTCTGCTTCCAAGTCAGTCCTCCATTTCCAGCATGCCAGTACCTATGGCCATAAACAAGGGAAAAACATTTTCAGGAAACCATGGAATTCAGTCGAGTCCTCCTCCCCACCCATGTTCGTTCGCCCTCTCTCCATTCACCATGTTCCCCGGGCAAGACAGCTGCCATGCCTAGTCCAGTGCCATGTGTTTCTCTCCAAACAAGAGACAAGCAAATGAAGTGAAGGAGGAACCCAAACTAGAAACCTCCAAACCAGTAATTGCAGTTTGCAGCGATGGAAAAAAATATCACAAGTTGCCATAGTAAGTGTCCCAAGTAGACAAGAAAACGGCTCAATTTCAAATTACACACATCAAAACTGACACAGAAGCAACAAACATCATATTCAGGAAACCTGCTCTAAAACTGAAGAGCATATTGTCCAGACTGGAATGATGCACAAGTTATTAAAACTTGTAATTTTAAAAATTATATCCGAATAGGGGATTGTAGCTTGACCTAGAGAGGTAATGTGTATCATCTTCTAGGTAATAATTAGCTTGTCATGCTGCAGTACAATTTCAATGGAAAGGATGCCAATCACGTTGAACTCATGGGTGAATAAAGGAAATAGGGTGAATAAAAGGTTCCCTTGAGTTGACTGAGCATGAAGTTTTACAGGCATTTTCATTGACACTTCAGGATAAATGGAGAAGCCACAGAGGTGCAGCACCATTGTCCATAAATGAGTGGCAGAAATGCAGAACTTCTACTGTTGTGTGGATTTTATCTTTTGTGTGTGCCATTTATTTATTTAAATTATTTTAATCCATTAAGAGATATAGACTGTAGGAGAATGGATCTTGTGTTTTATGTTTTGACTGATCTTTGTAAGTTTGTTTAATGTTATCTCTCTAATTTTTCTCTTTTACTTTTTTTCTTTAATGCTTTTGAAACTATCGGAATTGTTCTGAATTAGATTTTGGAGATTAATGTCCTGAAGGTTACCCCATTGTATAACACTGGTATAATTTAAGTCTTTGATTCTTTGCTTTGGGTTAGGTCTTGCTTTGTTCTTACTTCTGAAATTACTTTCTTGCAGTGATTGTGATAGTGCAGCATTCTTCAGGGCGGCTGGTAGCTCCTCTCTTTTAAGCTAGTGTAGGAAAGCTGAGCTCCTAATGCTTGTTAGCAGGGCAGCTGAGAAGTGCTAATGTTCCATGTGAACAAACATGAAAGCTGAGGTTATGAAAGAGATCATCAAAAGAAAGGAAAAAAATGCTGAGGGGAAGCTGGGGGAAGCTTTTGAGGCATGTTGTTGTGGCCCTGATGATTTTCTTTCTACGAGTAGTATGGCAGCAGGTGACTGAGTAAAGGAAATATCAATTGACTAGTGATGTGCTAGAAGTGCAAGAATACAGGCAATCAAGAAATAACTATAGAATAGAGGGGAGCTTTTTTTTAATGGATGAAAGAACAAACGACAACACTGAGTGGAGAAGAAAACAGAATTTAGATTTTAGACATGGCAAGCAGTCTCATTGAAGACTGACAGTCATATATTGTTAATGTGGGATCCTTGATGGGACATGTATTCATCTTTTAGAAGCATATTCTTGTAGCTGGTTAATGAGATAGTGATCATCAAAAAGAAGAGGGAAGAGCATAACTGTTTCAAGAGCATTGTGGTTTAGGACAGTTACGTACTTGATAAATGTCACAGAACATGACAAGGTTTTTCTTAAAGCATTCAGCAGCTACCCCTCTGTTTGAAATTTCTCATGTTTTAAGGAATGGTGTAGCTGTCCTCAGAAAAAGTTGTAAGTTTTGTTTGTAAGCAAGATTGTATGAAATCAGATGGGTACACAGAAGACTGGTGTTTGATGGAAAAGATGATCTGTATAATGGGGGGAGGCATGCAAAGAGCCTGGACATGGGGATGTGGAATGCGCATTTTATTATTCTACATATAAAACTTGCTTGGTGTCTGTGGTTAGCTAGAAGTGCCAAAGTGATTGTTGTTTCAAGTTAATAAATTTTGTTTTCAGATTTGGCAAAGTTAAGAGATTTTTGAGATATTGCTGGTTAATTAATTAGTGATCTTAGCTCACATTCTCATTGTTCGCTACCTGCATCTGTACATGCATGGTTCACCACTGTTGTGACCTATAGCTTCGGGTGACCCATTCCTGCAGTTGTTACATTGGGCTGCTGTTTGCTGAGTACAAAGCTGGACAGAGCCTGAACTAAAAGCAGACTCCAAGTCGTCTGCTGTCAGGACTGGTTGTGCATCTGCAAAGTGTTGAGGCTGCCTTGTCTTGACTTGTGAATTTGTGTTGGGAAGGTAC
The DNA here is from genome assembly GCA_028565055.1 of Phoeniculus purpureus. NCBI lineage: Eukaryota > Metazoa > Chordata > Aves > Bucerotiformes > Phoeniculidae > Phoeniculus > Phoeniculus purpureus. Next base: position 25,986,908 of record JAOXOE010000405.1, on the reverse strand, counting down.
AAAAAAAGTGTGTTGAGGGGAAGACTGAAAGTAGCAGTGAAAAACAATGGCTGAGGGCAGCTCAACAGACAACAAGAAGATGGTTGAGTCTGGCTTCTTGACTTGAAGCATGATAGAGTTGAAAAACTTGGGAGACAGGGAAACGATCAAGAGGCTGAATCAAAGGTTGGCAGAGGGATGGCTGGACAGGCAAAACAGGAGGATGAGCAAGAGGCTGACAGGTTATTGGCACTATCTGGGCAAGGCACCCGGCCTGGAAGGTGAAGCGGCACATGGTGGAAGGGGCTTTGCTGCAGAGTGACAGCTGTAGGAGAAACAGTTGCCAGTACAGAGCTGTCTCATGGCTGGCAGCAGTGAGGGTTTGGCACAACAGTTGTGGGGTCGTCTGGGTTTCCAGTGTGAGGAACAAGTGAGCCAAGCATCTTGGCTTCCAGGATACTTTCCAGTTGCCTGCAGCACCATGAGGAACGTATGTGCCAACCATCATCCACCAGTGAATGGACAGATGGCAATGAGACAGGGAGCCACCTTCTGCAGACAGATTGTTCCTGATTTTTTCATCTATACCCTCCTCTCTTGGAGGCATGTGGCCTTTAGCTTAGACTCAGGGGTTTTGGGAAGTTGTGCTACCACTAGTCCATGACTGTTCAGAGAGTAGATGTCTCCGTCAGCTTCAGGATTTCCAGTCCTCTTTTATGTGCATAAGAGTACAGTGACACTGGGAGAAACTGGCTCTTTTGTAATTGGTTTTTTTTTTCTGGAAGGGTTAGGCAGTGTATATCTGAACCTCCCTGATGACAATATTTACTGAAGTCAGGTTCCAAAGAACAGTTGGGAATGCCAGATTTCAAATTGCCTGAGTAGCTCTGTGTGTCCTTATTATATAGATTCATCATTATACAGGGCTACCCTTTGCTTGATGACTGACTCACTACCTGCTTACTTTTAAGGGTCCTCACTGCTAGATCTAAAATCTGCTGTTCTTGCGTGCTTAACACTCTTACCTGCATGCCAAGCATGTACCCTTTGACTTGAGTGCATGAGTAACTTCCTCTGTGAGTGTATGGGTGTGTCTACCTCTGTGTAGTGCAGAATTATCCATAAAATGAGAAGCAATTTGTGTTTTTGAATGTGTTATGTCAGCAAAACAAGTTTAGGTAAAGCCTTTGTCAATAAGGTTGCTTTGCTGGGCTCCCAGTCTGTAAAATGGATCCTTTAGCTCACTTGTTTGCTGAAGACAATAATTCACATGTCTTTTAAAGTGATGATATACTGGGTGGTGTTGAAGGTATGTGAGGAAAGCTGATAAGGCTGTCCTCAGAGTAAAGTTTGTAGAAGCTTTTTATCTAAAGTATATTTCACACAAGTGAAGAGAACGTGACTTGGAAGTTGCTCACTGTATGACTGCTTTATCGTGGCCACTGGATGGGGAAGAGCACAGAGTGACTATATAATTTAGGAATTTGTAGCATAATGTGTCTGCAAGAGAGGTTATAATTGAAGCTTCAACTGTCACAGCCTAAACATGGAGTTCTTTTTTTTGCCAGCCTTTGTGGTATTTGCTTTAATTACTAGTTTTATGATTTATTTGCATTAATGGGCCTTAGTTCACTGGTCTTTTTCAAAGCAAGCAAAACTGAGCTTTTGGAACATAGTAGTTTGTTATTTTTCTAACATCTACAAAAATTACAAGCTTCAAGAGGTTAAATAGCATTACTAATCTGGCGGGGATGGGATTAAAATACAAAAACTCAAAGGTCGTAGAATAGAATCATAGAATGTGTTGGGGTGGAAGGGACCTTTAAAGGTCATGCAGTTCCAGAAAAAAAGTATAACCTAAATCTCTCCTCTTTTAGCTTAAAGCCATTGCCCCTTATCCTTGTCTCAACAGGCCTTGTTAAAAGGTCCCTCCTCAACTTTCTTGAAGACTCCCTTTAAGTACTGAAAGGTTGCAGTAAGGTCACCATGGACCTTTCTTTTCTCCAGGTGGAGCAGTCCCAATTCTTGTAGCCTGCCCTCATAGGATTGGTGCTCCAACCCTCTGATCATTTTTGTGGCCCTCCTCTGGACCTGCTCCAGAAGGTTCCTGTCCTCCTTGTGTTGAGGACTCTAGAGCTGGACACAGTACTCCAGGTGGGAGTCTCACCAAAGCATAGTACAGGGTGAGAATTGCCTCCATTGATGTGCTAGCTGTATTTTTGATGTAGCTCCCATTGCATTCCCAAATGTTCTTGACTGCCTGAACTGTGAAGGCACATTGCTGGCTCATGTCTGGCCGTATGTGGGCACAGAGGACAGCTCCTGTCAGTGCTTCATTTAGAAGAAATGGAAAATAGGTAAAACAAGCCTATACCCTTTTTCTAAACCCTCACATGCTCAATTGAAAAAGGACTCACTCTGCAGTCCTGTGTTTGGACCTTCTGAAGTGCCAGGAACATGTAACTTTATATGTGAAGAGAGGAAAGTACTGGATGAAGACACTGAAAACCTTATTGTTTCAGTGTAGAAAGCGTCTTGGTCTCTGCAGGTCTTTTCCTTGGCCATGTTTGTTTCCTCTCCTAGTCCTGTTTTTATCAACTTCCGCTTTTATGGATGTGGTAGATGTAAGGAAACAACTGTTGTTTGCGGAGCCTTTCTTGATACTCCCTTCGCATCGTGTAATGTAAGTAGGGTGTGTTTGTGTTTCCAACAGGTATGTAAGTCCTAACCTGATGCGTGCTAAGGGGGAATACACATCCACTTGCAGTTTAATTGTAGGGTCTCTGTGTGAGAAGCTCCATTGGCCTGGTTGAATGATACAGTGGTATGGAAATATAACCTAAATGCTTGAATTGCTTGTTCTGTTTGTATTGCAGTGAGCACGCTGAGAGATTTTTCATTTTGAACTCTAAATTGATGGGAGGGAAGAGGTTGTAGACATCTGGGGGTAGTCTCTGTGGGAACAACTCTGGCACTCTGGTGTCCTTTGGAAACCTTTTGATACATTATAGGTCCATGAAACCTACAGAGGGAAAGCTCTTTCCTGCCAGCATGTGCCTTTGGGACTTCCAGACATTCTCTGGGCACGTTATTCCATTAGATGGTAGGGTCTCCTGAGTGCTTCCTCATGTACCATGTAGGTTTCTCTCATTTGCTAGCATAAAATACTGTAAGTTGCTAGTGCTGTGTGAGTTGAAATTTCATCAACACTGAGAATTTCTAGCTCAAGTGATCATCTCTAAGGTAAGCTGTTTAATAAATATGTGCCTACAGTATAGTAACAAGGAAATAAGAATTAAAATTCCATTGAGCTGTAGCACATGTGTAAATGATCTGATCCAATTACAGAATGAAAACAGTTCTTTTTGGTTTTTGCCTTAAAGGCAGTTAGAATTCTAACATGGCTATTAAGTCAGATTGTTTATTAGGAGCCTTACAAATACTGTAGGATTTAGCCATAGTAGCACAGCATCAAAGTTAGTTTGAAGTTAACTTTCCAATAAAAGTAATTTAGTTAAAACTTCCCTATTTCACAATTTAATTTGTACTCTAAACCTAATTTACCACAATTACTATTGAGGAAACTGGTGGATTTCTGGGAAACTCTTTACAACCAAAATATTTGTTTACATGTCATGAAAAGACAAATCAAATTGTATTGGATTACACGATCAAATTGTAAACCAGAATCCTGAGTGGGTGGTGTCTTCAGACTCCCAAGTCTAAGAGCTTTAATGCTGAAGTCTGGATGCCTGCAGCCTCTCAGTGCAAGTATTAAACAGAAGAGTTATTCCTTTCCCTTCTTTGCCGTAATGCATTCATTAAAGTTATCTTTACAAAGTGTCGTTAATATTGTTTGTGATACTCAGTGAGTGAGTGAAGGGGTCTCCCCTCCAAACAGTTGCTGGCTGTAGTACGACACTTTTTTCTGTATCTCTAGCCAAGTAGTGATAGATTCCAGTTGTGAGTAACTTCTTTAGCTGCTGTAACAGTACTGCTAGTCATTAAGAAAACGTGCTCCTGTGTTGTTCAGTCTAGCCTTAAAATGCGTAAGTCCCAAATGTTCCTGCTGTAGCTACTTCAGCTTGAGTTTCTGCGTTATACTGGTCCGTACTGGCTGTGTGGATACACTTTGGCAAATTATTCTGTGTCAGAATAAACTGCTTGCATTTTATAATATGTTTCTTAATATCCATTCAGGATCTCATTTGCATAACTGGTATGACATTTCAACAGAACAGGTGTAAGAGGAGGAGGAAGGGAAAAATATCAACAGCACCATGTATGCTTGCTTCATTCTTTAAAACTTGGTAGTTCAGGCTTTTTTACATGCCTGTTGTCGAGGGTTACAACCCCGAGACAACATTAAACAATCAATTCTGTTAATGAGCTAATGGACCAAAACAAAAAACAAACAAGGAGGGTTTGGAAACCACTTATAAATTGCAGGCAAAACCAAAACTAACTTGATTTTTGGAAACAACCCAACAAAACACCATTTAAAAGTCCACATGAAGACATTCGGAAATTAATCATATCATATTATTTGACTGACACGAACTTCAATGCCCAGCTCCTCAAAGGAAAGAGGCTTCCAGCTATTGCTGTTTTTTGTGGAAAAGTGATGTCCATTAAGTCCATGCACATGTCCCTCGGTGTCAGCAAGCAGTTCAGAGTCCAGTTCTCTGTCCCATATGCTCGATTTCCAAAATGCTGGTTCCTGTGACCACAAACAATTGAAGAACTCACTCCATTTCAGCAAACCATGGAATCCAGATGAAACCTTCCTTTTGCTGGTCGTCGCGATAGTATGTTCTCTCTATTCACCACGTTTCCAGGTCAGGATGGCTGCTTCATTGAGCACTCAGCAGCACATGGTCTCTTCAAAACACAGATGAGAAGTGAAGTCGAAGGAGAAGAAGCAGCCAGAAATCTGAAACCAGAAACTCCAAATCCCTCCTGTTTTTTTGTAGAGCTGCAAAACTCTTGGATCCCAAGTCAGAAAAATCACAAGTTGCTACAGCAACCTTCCAGTGCCTCGGGCAAGAAACCTGCTCCAATTTCAAACTGACACCTGTATAAGGCAGATGTGTTCTTTGGCTTCATGAATTAAACTTTATGAAGAAATATTTACCATAATTTAAAAAAATATGTTGAGTATACTCCGGGTACGCAGGAGCACAATTTGCTGTTGCAGCAATTGTTTCTCTTTACATATCACTGTTGATTATGTTATTAAAATACAGATAACCTGCATGTTAAACTCCTGTTAGAAATCATTCATCATATAAACATCCTGTTGAACAGCTAAAGTGAACTTGATTGGATCCTTTAATTGGATTGCTGATTAAAACTGACACTGCTCCAGCTATTTTGCATGCTTTATTGAGAACTCAGAATACATCAAATTACTCGCAGCTTAAAAACTAGGACATACAAAACAAGGTGAAAATGTAAGGCTGTGTGCATTCTAAATTTTTTTCGATCTGTTCCTTTCCTAAATGCTTCTGTGGGTTCCAGATATAGATTGAAATATGCCTGCCTGCATCTCTGGTACAACAAAGTGATTGTGTCTCGTAGCTTAATTGAGCTGCTTCAGACATTAGCATCTGACATTTTGGCATAGCTGATGTTTTCTAGTAGCAGCTGCTTAAATCTGTCATTATTGCCAAGGCAGTGGATACTACAGAGTGTATTCTTTACAACTACTCTTGCACATTATCTATAGATATTTTGCTTTAGTGCAAAGATTAGAGTCAAACAAGCCAAAGTGAAAATGTAGAATCCGAGATGCCCTTCAGATATGGAGCCATGAAATGGAGGATCAAGTACACATTTGGCTTCAAGTCCGCACAGAAACTGCATTATTAAAAAAAACAACCACCAGCAAAAATACAAAAACAACTGCTTGCAAATAATAGAGTCCTTTAGGACTTTGCTCTTACCATCATCTTTTATTTAGTATGTGGGTGCCTTTGCATAATGTAAATACTGGTGGCACAAGATAGCATGTTAGCATTTCTTTAAAGGCTATTCTAAGAATTCACAGAGTGCATCAGAGCAGTGATGGTTATTGTAGTGTCTCAAAGATTTTTGTGAAACTTGTAAATTGGGTTTCTCACTCGCTTTTCAATTACGTAGTCAGTGGCACAACTAGAGCTAGAATTGGATAGTGCTGGGCTTTTGACATTCGCATTTAATTTTTTTTAAATAAATGATGATGTTTGCACTGTGTAATCATCATTAGAAAGAGGAGATCCTTTGTTCTTGCCCTTTGTGTTCTCTTAGCTTTGCCTAGTTATTCTTCTTTCGATTCTGGCCTCAGGTTAATTTAACTCAATCTCAGGTTGTAGTTTAGATTGGCAAGGGATGTGGGAATGCAGTGGGATCACTACTGAAACTGAATCCACCCACGTTCCTTTCTCCCCTGTGTTTTGTACAGAGAAGCCACTGAAATGAGTAAGAACTAGAAGGTGGCAGAGGGAAATTCCAGCATATGCTTGCTTTCCCTAGCAGCAAAACAAAAATCTACCAGTCACACATGAACCAGCATTCCCCGTTTTATATGTGTGCGTGTGAAATAATGAAGGGTTATGATTTCTGTATGTGTGAGGCTGGAGTGGGAATTGATTCTGTCTTAATCATGCTGTACCTGCAACAACTGTAAAGCAGATGTGGTGTAGAAATCAAGCCAGGAACAGCTATGGAAGAAAAGGACTAGAGGGTGTGAGAGGGTGAATTTAATAGTAAGACAGAGGAAAACAGCATTTTGTGTCAGCAGATCATTGCCATTTGGAAGTACCACTGCATTCAACTGATTTGGGAATCACTGTACAGATGTTTGGCCCTGTAGTTTAGAATGCTTTTGGAGCTAACACCAACCATCTCTTTCCTTCTTCTGTACTTTATATTTGTGTGTCCAACCTTTCTGATTTGGCATTGGAAAGTGCAAAAGAGATAACAAGCAGATTCTTTTGTAAGAGATGATATAAACATTAGCCACCATCATGTAGGAAGATGGCATTAGAAGTTGGAAATGATGCTTGTAGAAGAATGTAATTCTGAGCTGGGTGGCTCTTCTGTTTATCCCTGTCTTTAGTTGCTTTTTCATTATGATTTTAATTATCCTAAAAAAGTACAACCAGACAGACCCTTCTCTATTTGGTTTGGATTTCTGCTGTTCAGAGAAAGCATTCACACAACAATTTCCAAGTGTATCTAATGGTGTCTGTGAAAATATGGCCTTCTTGAACGCAAAAAATAATCTGCTGTAGTTCAAAACATTTTAATTAGTTTTTAAAACTCTCGTATTTTTAAATTGCCTCCAAACTAGAAAATCCACACTTTCTAAATAAATGCCCCAATTGTGAAGGTTAATTGTGCTGAACAAGAGCATGTTTTCAGTCTGCAGTTCATTTCAGAACGTCTTGGGAAGCGTCGCAGGGGATTGTGGCAATAGTGTGTGTCATTTTTTTACTGGTAGCGTGTCAAGCCATAACATTTGCTTTTGACCCAAGGGTCATTATCACATTTTCAGGCATAGAGTCATTAAATGGTGAACTTCAAATTGTTCCTTAGTCTCTGGACTGACTGTATTGGTTTCTGCTTCTCTTTTCTTTCAGGTTTGGGCACTTGAAACTAGTTGAAATGTATGCATTCATACCACTAGGGATGCTAATTATTTCCTGAGAAAACACTCTTGATAAGTGAGGAGGATCTTGCTCCTTGTTCACTGATGGAGATTCAGCAGGAATTACATTGTTAGAGGAATCTAAGTGATGTGCCGTTTTGTCATGCTCTTTCTTTAGTGTGTAGATAAGCCCTTGAACTCATCAGTTTTGTTGAACTTTGTAGATCACTTTGTTTAAGTCAATGTTGTTCCTTTCTGTGAAGTTTTTTTGGTCCAGCTTTTAAACCAGGCTCCCCAATGTCAGAATGGCAATGGATTAAGCTCCAATTGAAAGACACTGGTTAAGAATCCAAAGCAGCCTTTTGGTGCTCAGCACAATGGAAGGTGCTGTGGAGAGTCCTGCTGGCTCCATTAGGTGTATCTGTTAGTTGTGAAAGTTGCCGTGATGAAAATTTGACAGCCTGTTCTAGCTTCTAATCTGCTGTTGCAAGAAATTGTACCTGTACAAATGGAAAACAAAGTATTGCTTCCGTCAAAATACGTTGAATTCAGAAATCAAAAGTAACTGTGAGAGTTCACTGCAGGAATTTATCCAGCCAGACCAAAAATGTCTTTTTTTTCCCCTCAATAGCCAAGTAGATAAAATAGAGTGAACTGTGTCAGATTTATTCTTTGTTTAATCTGCATTAATGAAGACTACTTTAAATGTATTATTATATATATAACCTTAAAAACCAACCAACAAACAAAAGCCACAACACATTTTGGCTCTCAAATATATTTTCTTCTGTGTTTGGTGCTCTCTCTACACACATGGATGATGAATACATGTGTGAACTGCTCTATCCATAAACTGCAGGGTAGCAACACAGGATGAGGGCATTGCCAGCACACATAGAAATCAGTCCTGACTGCAGACTTTGACGAAGTGACAGTGCCAGAACAGTTTCATTTTCTTTCTGCTTGGCTTGTTTTCTGTCTTGAGCAGCAGTCAGAGTTGTCTAGAACAATAAATTATGAAAGTTAATGTTGCTTCTTTGTTTCGCTTAATTTCCTTCAGCTGTTATCAGACTTTAAGAGGGGGAAGAGCTAGTCTCCATGCAGATTCACAATTACAAGTAAAGAGAAGTCAGCGTAAGTTGTTTCTGAGATGAGCCTGCACATTTAAAACTATGTCTGTCGTATTTTTTCTCAAAGCAATGTCAGAAACTCCAGTTGAAAGGGTAAAACTGCTTTGAGAGAAAAATAATCTTCATTTTTTTTGTTTAGAATCTATTGAGAGAACAAATTTATCCTCAGTAAACTGAAGATTTAGCAATGCAAAATAACTTTCAGATCACTGGCACTAATACAGCCGTTCAAAAATGCTTCTGGTGTTTGGATCATAGACACTTGAGGCTTCAGCATATGAAGATGATGTCAAGTGCACAGTCTTCTGAGGGCATGAGCTGTTTAAAATGTAAATGGTTGAAGATGCCATCTGGTGGTATGAGTTTGGTATGTCTGGCTGCTTCTGATGCACCTACCATCAGGGCCATGTGTTCTTTAATGTTTGAGGTAAGAGCAGAAAGAAAGGTCTCCAGCTGTTGCTATAGGCACAGACCAGAAGACTGTCACGAGTATAGGAGGCTCAGATATGTGTAAGCACTTAGTGCAAATCAGCCTTCCATTACAAAGTCTGTTTTTCTTTTTCTAAATAAGCGTTGGGCGGGGAAAACCAGAGTATCTTCCTTGGGGAAGCAATATAAAATAACCTGAATTTGTGTTGGATTGAGTTGGCAATGTCTGTCACCTTTGTTTGGTGCAGGTATCCATGGCCCAAGGAAATGCATTTCAACCACACAAGCATAATTTCTCAGAGTGTTTGCATTAGTTGATCAGACTGTGTTCTGTGTGTGTCCTTAAACTTCAAGCACTGTTTTGTTTGGTTTTTTTGAAAAATCTGCAAGAATATCAGGAATATGAATATCATCTTTCTTGGTTTTTATGTAAAGCTTTTTTCTTTGACCTTTTAAGTTTAATTGAATGGGTAAAGGTTAAAACTTTGTAGCAACAGCAGTTATTCACAGCGTTGTTGAAGCTAAATTACTCACTTTAGCTAGTTTAAATAAAAGCAAAGCATTATGTCTTACAAAAGACATCTATCTTCTATTTTGCAGGTTCTTTTGCTCTTATTTCATCACATGCTTTTCCCTAGGCATAAGTGACTTATTCGCCAAGCTAAAGCTTTCTTTTTCCCAAAATACGGTTTCATTCATTAATTAAGTAATGTTATTATGGTTATGCTCTTTCTACATGAAGTCTTTTCTTTAAAATGACAGAGTAACTTAGGTTGGCTGGTACCTTAGGTTGGCTGGTACCTTTGTAAATCACATCATCCTGCCCCCCTGTGCAAAGCAGAGTCAGCTTCAAAGATAGATCACGGTTAAATTCTGCTGCTTCTTTTCTCAGCTAATCTGTCTTCTTCCTTCAAACTTACACACATTCCTCCTTCTCTCTTAACACCATGTTTCTGAACAGACCTCCTACTGTTCAACTGTGTTGTGAGGGAAGTTTAACTCCTCACAAACGCCGTCATATTCTTCAAGCATCAAGACTATCCCTCTTAATATCTGCCTCTATTTTGTCAATTATCCACATCGTCTGTTTTGTGCCAGGAACTCCAGTGACTCATCTGAGCTCAGGCCGTTTCATGTTAAGCCTCTGAAATGTTTCTTTGACTTTTCATAGAAGGAGGACCATATGCAGTTCCTTTTTCATTTTTTTTTTTCCTTGGGGACTTTATTCTTGAAAGATGTGGCTTTGGAAGAGTTCTCCTCTGAGCAAGGAGTTGTCTGTCTTCTCTCAATATCAAGTCTTCGCACATGTGCTTCCTGGGATAGGCAGTGTTGACTTAAGCTGTCAGTAAGAGCTATTACTCTGCAGTGCTCTGCTGGTGATTATTCCCTATTAAGCTTGCTGAAATGTAAGGAGGAGAGCATGGTGTTCAGAGGCTGTTTGGAGTGCCTGCAGCTCTCTTGTGTATCCTCCTTGACCACCTACCCTCTCTGGCTGCCTTTGGACTCCCAAAGTATCACTCACTCAAGACTCATGAAAGAGTAATAATGAAGAGGACCCATCTACCTGATGTGTCATTGTCGCAACTGAAGCCATGACTTTAGTGGCAGGCAATATTTGAAGTATGATTTTTTGTATCCTCAGGAGTACTTGGGCACAGAATCTAACTTGCAAACAATCTGACAGATACCTTTATTGCACTCTGAAGTGGCCAAATCTCTTCAGACCTTTGGAAGTGAAGTGTTGTGTTCAACTCCTGTCAGTATTTTGGGGTATGTGAGTATAAAAAAGGACCTCTCCACAGTATCTCACTGCAGGGGAAGCATTGGGAGATGTATTACATCAAGAACGGTATGTTTCTACTTGCACAAAATTAATGTGTACAAACCAGAATTTTATGGAAATTACGGATGCTAATGGTTACCATTTTTGATTCAGTGTTTATTCTGATGTGTTTTCCTTTAATTCTTTTTTCTTTGTGAGCAAGAAACCTTTTCCAGTAAATAAGTAGCTGTATTTAGGGGGTATAGTGTATGTGATCTCAAAGCACAGTTGTTCCAGCTGGTAAATGTGCTGTGTGGGTGCTGTAGCAGTTGTGAGACTCCGGTGTATTTGCATGCATACAAGGGATGGTGTAATTAACCACATTAAACTGAATAAGACACAGCCTCCCTATTGTTTCTCTTTATGGGTGTAATTAGATGCTGAGAGAACTATAGCAGGAAATGGGAACAGTTTCCTCCTGCCACCCCTCAAACAAGTTTTCAGATCCAATTAAAACAAATTACATTTTCAACCAGAAGACATTACTCACATGATATCTATGTCATTTAGAAACAGGCGCAGAAGACCTGGCATAAAGGTAAATTAGACAGGAGAAAGCAGATGAGAGTAATTTAGAAATCCCAACCAAGAGAATTTCAAAAGCTGATTGTTTGAACTGCTGTTACACCCCAATGAAAAATTTGTACTGGAGATTGAGTGACAGGGAAGGAAGCCTTCTCACAACATCTTGTGTAGTAGGGCTTTCTCTTGTTAAACTTGATGATGCGCTTTGGCATTTTGCCTGAAGAATAGTGTTTT
>JAOXOE010000405.1:25940742-25975149 GCA_028565055.1 Phoeniculus purpureus | reverse complement strand
ACTTGGTCTAGGTGGTCCTGCTGTGGCAGGGGTATTGGACTAGATGATCTTTTGAGGTCCCTTCCAATCACTAATGTTCTGTTCTTTTGATTCATCCACAAGTGGATGTATATACTTAAAATATTATGTATTTTATATTTAGAAAAAACCTCTATCTTATGAAACTACTCAAGAAATAAGTAATATATGACACTTTGTGCCCTATGGGTTCCTATTCTGATCTGTTAGATCACAGAATCATTTAGGTTGGCAAAGACCTTGAAGATGATGGAGTCCAACCATTAATCCTACACTAACATATGCTCCGCTAAAGCTTATTGCTCAGAACTTTGTCTACGTGACTCTTGAGAGCCTCCAAGGATGGGGATTCCACCACTGCCTTGAGCAACCCACTCAATAACCCTTGCAGTTAAGAAATTCTTCTTAATATCTAATCTAAACCTCCTTTGGCACAATTTAAGGCCAAGCAGGTTGAGGAAGGTGATGATCTCCCTGTACTGTGCTCTTGTGAGACATCACATGGAGTACTGTGTCCAGCTCTGGAGCCTCCAATACAAGAATTACATGGACCTGTTGGAGTGAGTTTGGAAGAGGCTCCAAGAATGATCAGAGAACTGGAGCACCTCTCCTATAAAGATAGGCTGAGGGAATTGGATTTTTTCATTATTTTTGTTTTTGCTGAAACACCATGTGTCTCCTGTCACAAATAAAATAGCTGTTGGGTTTTGAAAGAATCAATAAGAAGTGAGAAGAAAAACCACAGGTGAAAATCACAAGAAAAAGGTTGATGAATTTTGAAACTAAGATTGTATTTGCATTCTTAATTAATAAACTAAGTAATAAACTGGCTAGTAAATGTCCAGGTTTAGGAGCCTTTTAGCTTCTTTCTTAGAATAAAACGGGAAAGGAAAATCCTTTCTGAGGATAAAATAATGGGTAACATGATGTGAGCAAGATTATTTGAGAGGTGAAATTGATCATTCTCTGTTATCATCCCACACTTCCATTGAATTTTAAATCCTTTGGTAGACATTATGACAAACAACGGCTGTCGTTTTAGCTTTACTCAAGCAGAAAAGCACACTACGTTGGAGGGAAAAAAAAATGCTGTTTCCTGTCCTTGAAGTACTGTGGCTGTGGAAGGTGGTTTAAACATAGTTGTGATTAAATGTATCGTTAGTGTATTAATGGCACTACATTCCATGTGTGGCAAGTCTTTGTTTCAGGAGCTTCTTATTTGGAGTCTGCATGGTGCTGTAAATGACTTTGATCCCTGCGACTGCCCAGGGAGGTGGTGGATCCGCATCCCTGGAGGTGTTTAAGGACAGGCTGGATATGGCACTTTAGTGTCTGGCTGATGTGGTGATGTTAGGTCATGATCTGGGCTTGATGAGCTCAGAGGTCTTTTCCAGCCTCAGTGAATTCTGTGATTCTGTGTGGCTTCCATACACTAATGATGAGTGGTCTGTAGGAGGTTCTTGGATCAAACAGAAGGGAGCAGGTGTATTTTTAAATACCACAAAGGTATGTTCTCAGTGGTTTCTTATTCTGTAGATGCAGTCTAACAAATGCAGTATTCCAAAGATTGTGATACAGTGAATAAAGAAAGATACAAAGTGAGATACAGTGAGTACCTTGGTTTCTTTAGCCTGGAAGAAAGGAGTCTGAGGGATGACTTTATTAATGTTTGTAAACATGGAAAGGGCGGGTCTCAGGAGGATGTAGCCAGGCTCTTCTCAGTATCATCCAATGATAGGATAAGGGACAATGGGTGTAAGCCAGAACATAGGAGGTTCCAAATAAGTATGAGAAGGAACTCCTTCACGGTGAGGGTGACAGCACTGGAACAGGCTGCACAGGGCAGTTGTGGAGTGTCCTTCTCTGAGATGTTTAAAACCCACCTGCACGTGTTCCTGTGGGACTTGACCTAGGTGATCCTGATGGGTAGGAGAACTGGACTAAATAATCTTTCAAGTTCCTTTATATTCTGTGATTCCATGATACCTTGCTTCAGATACAAAAGAAGAAGAGATTTGAAGTAACCCAGTTTTTTGATAGAAAAAGCAGAGAGCTGGAGAAATTAATTAATTAATCCATGCTTGTTTTATTGGGGTTTGGAGCAACCTCATCCTTCTGTGTGTTTTCAGAACAGCTTATTTTCTGAAGCTTAGTTTAAAATTAATAATAATGTAGTTCTGGGCTGAGAATCTGAGCTGTGCTTGGAAGATTTGATAGCAGTTCATGCCTCTGCAATTGTGTGGTAAACTTTGAAGTTAAAGCATTGCAGTGACAATTCAATAGGAAAATTAACTACAAGATATGGAAGATAGATCATTCTCCTCCCACTTCTTCCCCATCCTTTCATCTGCAAGAAGAACATAATTCCTGGCAATCTTCTTATTTTCTCTGCAATTTTCCAGTGTCCTTGATGATATTGGAAAAAATACAAGTCTTAATTGCTTCCTTTTTTGAGATATATGAAGAGATTGCTCTTCATATCTTTTTTTTTTTTAGTATGTTCTGTTGCTTTTTCGGGTTTAAAGTTAAAATGCTGAGACAGTTTTGCAAAATTGGCTGTAATAGTAAGTTTGGCTCATTACATAAGGAATTTAGAGCATGTTCTTGTACAGTCACTGCTGTTAGTTTGTCAGCCACATAACTGCAAAATACCCTTTCTTGCCTGACGCAATCACTGAATTATGATAATAATACCATTAGGTAAATTGTCTGTTGAAGAGAGTGCAACAAGCTCGTAGAAGATGTTTCTTCAGGTAAGAACAGCTGGGCATCTAGTTTCTCCATTTTCCTTTCACCTTCTGAAATGATGAGCCAGTGTAAGGACCTTCTCCTCCAAACATACTCTTGATCTCTCAAGCAGTGTTTGTGGTCAGCTTGGCTGGCTGGGGTTTATTCTCTGGCAGCAGCCTCACCTGCCCTTTGGCTGTCCTGTGCCTCAAGCCTCAGCTGTTCCAGCATGCTCAACCCACTGAAATCTAACCTGGCAAAAATTATGCAATGAAATACAGTGTTTGGCCTTCTGTTTCTTTAGCATGCAGAAGCAGTTCATTTTGCTCGAGGGTGTCCGGGACCCAGATGCACAGGGAGTGAGAGGGACTGCAATGGCCAGGATCATGATTAGCTGAAACTACCATGAACCTTCAGGCCGAAATTATGTTGGCTTATTAGGGAAGCTGAAGATACTTTAGTTTCTTTGAAATACAGTCTCTTCCTGAATGCTTAGGCAAGATTAACTACCAGAACTTGGTAAAGTCAAGTTGAGTATATAACTGGGGCATGTTTAATATGCGTAGCCAGATTTCTCATGGTGCAATATTGAAGTTACAGGAGGAATGCGGTGTTTCTTTGAAAAGCAATTTGTTGTGGACCTTATATAGCTACTACACGCAGAACTGATGATACTTGTCTGAGTATTGCAGAATAATCCTAGGCTTGATACTTGAGTCATACTGTGTTAAACAAGCTGTGATGCTTTTGTCATCAGGAAATTCAATGCAGCAAAATTCAGTGCTGCTTTGCTGTGAGTTCCCTCTGTTAGTTACGCCTGAACTGTACTTGTGAAATTTGCTCCAAAGATGAAAAGGCTGTATTATTTTTTCATTAAAATAATTCTCTGTTTAACTAGTGTCAGGGAGATCAACTGTTCACTTCCAGGCTTAATGAAATCAGTAGGTGTGTACAAACACAGAAAATACTGTTTACTTTTATTTTGAGTTGGATTTCAAGTACTTGGGTGTGCACACATGCTGCGCTCTGTCTTGGTGAAGCACCAGGCAGTGTATACATTTGACATAGATTTTAAGGATATTTGAGGTGTTTACAGTAAATAGGTGAACATTGTACTTCACAAGTAACAGCACTGCTTGACTAGTGCTTGAAACGATGGTTTGATTTGCAGTCGTGTTTGTTCCTTGTATTATTGTCATTACTGAGGCTAGAGTAGACCTCTGGTCTGGAGTAGACATCAGGTACAGCCTGTGGCTGGACACCACAACGTCAGCTAGACCACAGCACTAAATGTATACTTATTACCAGCCAGTTATATACTAACAGGTCTCTTGAGGAGGGGTGCCCAAACTCTGTGTTGTTTCCGAGGGTATTTAATTCTACCCTTGCAAGTCTCATCTAGTTGTACTCCAGGGAATATCAGTTAAAAAATAATTTCTGATGCCTTAGCAGCCATTTGCTACTTTTTTCTCCTTTTCAGCCATAAATTTTGTTTATAATGAGTTTTCATCTCTTGCAGTAAATGATCTTGTATTTGCTCCTGGGTTGTAGCCTCTTTATGCCATCCTTAAAGAAGCCAGCTAACCTCGGATATGCCAATGTGTATTTAACTCTGAGTTTAGTTCTGGTGGGAAGCTTCTAGCCATATTCCTCATCTAGGCTGTGGAAATCTGAAGGGGTTATTTTGTGATGTTGTTTCTTCCTCTGTCTGTATTTTCCTTTTGCAGAAACGTTTAAGGGGTTGATGAGGTGTTCCCAGTCTTCCTGGGACATGACCTCTGGTTTTATTTCATGTTTGAGTGAAAATTGCTTGAATACTGGGGCTGAGAACTACTTCAGTCTGCTTAAATCTTTCTTTATATCCCAATTTGTTTCAGTCTTATTGAAAGTATGGGGAAGGGGGAAGGGAAGTTCCAGTTCTCGCTCTAGGGAAAACTTACCACATTCTCTCAGGTGTTCGCTTTGTAGATTAGAAAACATTCATTCTTAAGAAAATCTAAAGCATCAGAAGTTGTTTCTCAAAGCATGATGCAATATAGTTTTGGAGAAATTTGTGTTAAGACATCTCGTATTGAAAGCACAGCACTACTTTTGCCTGGTCAAAAGCCTTGTGCAAGTTGTCATCCAGTCATCTTCCTCCATATTTTGCTTCTGCATCAGCTGTCAGAGATCTCTGGCCTTCTGTTTGCTTGTCTCTGCTTTATCAACATATCTGGCCTTGCCTTTTCCTACTGTTTCTCTTTCTGGAGGTTCCTTCCTCTCTTCCTGTTGTTTTCTTTCCTCAAAAATACAAGGAATCCTTGCAAATTTTTGCTTTACTGTTGCACTCCTTTAAATACAGTGTCTAAGGGCTGATACACGGATACTGCAGTCCTCTGAAAGTATTTAAATTGGTAAAACAGATGCAGATTTCTGATACCAGTGACCAGTTCTTTGTTGGCTGTCATGATTCATAGATGAGGTTTGTAATGTGACTGTCCCCATCAGAAGGATGTGATCTTGAGAGAATGCTCAGAAATGAAGTCACGAGCAAGGCAGTAATGCCTGCCCAGGCCTGCCTAAAGGGTCAGATTATCCCTTTAGTTTTGCTTTTAAGCCTGGGGAACATCTTGGAAGCAGGATGGAAGCCAGATGGCAAGACACCCTTTCTCTGGATGCAGGCAGGTACCTTGTGAGGCCTCCAGGTGTTCAACACCCCTCTGCCACCATGTGTGGCTTGTCTCTTCTTTTGCACGCAGCTTCTTCTATCTGCAGCAGTGCAAATGCCATCTGATTTTTATTTTTTTGAAAAGCCCAGTATAAAAAGAGCTTGAAAGGACTTACATTTTAAAAAGAAATAAGAAACCCATTTTAGTTCTGTCTGAAATCCAGCTCACTTCAGTAGACTCATTTACAGTGAGTCTCACAGAGTTGCCTTCACACCTGTTGAACATCCATCTGGTGAAGGATGTTTCAGCTTCAGTTTGAGAACAAGCTGTTTAAATTGGCTCCCCTGCCTGGACTTGAAGCTTTTTGTTTTGTTTTTTTAAGGTCTTTTTTTGCTTCTCATGCCCCATACATAAGAAATACAGTTTGTCTGCATTTGCAACTGTCACTGGTAATACTACAGCAACTGCTAGAGTACTGCTGTGCAGTGATTCTTAGACCCTGGATAGACTTCAGTAACAAGTGCGACGCTCCTGAAGTACCTAGTATATTATATAATTTAAAGGAATTTTAAGTGGCTTTTTTTCCTCAGAAATCTGACATTAAAAGACCTCCGTCTTGCTGTGGATTTGGACATGCGTGTTTCTCTGCTGTCAGCTTCTAATTCATTTACTGAGGATGGCTTTTTGTATAAGAATGGCAGCAAGCACCAATTGCTGGGGTTCTCAAACGAAATGTGAAGCTTGGCCCTCTGCGTAATGGATGAAGTTAAGTATTAAGTTGCTAATAATCCTGAGTGGTGATTCTCACTGTAGTTAATATTTCATAACTAGGCAGAGTATTTGCTGATTGGAGTTTTAATATAGTGGGCTGTTGTCTTAGGAACAGCTTAAGGGCTTAGTAGCCCTGTGAGCTATGACAGAGTATGGCACAAATTTCTGTCCTGTGTCACTGCTCGTGCTTGCAGAGCTTTCAGCTGTACGTTTATTTGCTTTTTTAACATTTTAATCCAAATAATTCATCCAGCAAGCACTTCTTAAGTGTCTTTGAGTTTTGTAACAGCAAATAAGGGTTAAAGTAGGGATTTTTAAAGTTACTTGTTGACTTGTCCAACCATACTTCTTTGGTGTTTTTAGAAGTCAGAGACAGTTATACTGAGTTCTCTTTAATGTTGTTTTCCGTGAGGTAGTGTCAGTAAATATCACAGAGAATCAGGTATTAACAATGTTTTGGCTCCTACATTAGTAGCAACTTCTGGAACCTAATGTGCCGTTTCCATTCCTTACTCTGTTAGCTCAGTGTGCAGCAAACCAACTGCTCTTGGCAGCTGTTAGCTGTTCTTAGCCTAAGCAGCTCATAGGCAGTCATTTTTTTGCTTCACAACAAAATGGACAATGGAAATGACCACTTGTATTGGTCCCCAAGACAATTTGGAGTGGGTGTAGTTCTGTGGTGCTGAACTTTTAGCTTGTAATGATATTTTTGTCTCCAGAAGGAGAAGAAAAATTATTTCTGCTAGAGAGTTAAGCCTGTGGTCACTGGATTGAGCTGTAAACTGTGAGCCCCAGAGGTTGTGGGGTGTACAGGAGCTGCTCACTGCTGTGATTGTGTCTGTGACAGTGCATCTTCAAACAGCACTTGGTGGGTCTGTAGAAATTGCTGGGAAACGTAATTTCTTGGCTAATAAACTAAATGGAAGTTCTCTAGGGAAAGCTGCTTCTAAACAGCAGACCATTATTTTGTTTGTGCAGCTGACCTGGGAAGAACATGGGTCAATGTGTTTATGCCTTAGTCTGGTAGTATTGCTCTTCAGCATGCTGCTATTACCCTTCCTTAACACTGAGGTCAAGAACAGTAAGAGATTGCAAATGCTATTTTACAACATTTGGTGCAGTCACTTCAGAACAGATGAACCTCATTGGCATTTCCCCACTGTTTTTTATTGTGTTTGTTACAGTATATAGGCATATCTCTCCCTATTTTATTAGTTCTGTTCTTCTGTGCTGCTGTTTCTTACCCGCAGAGATAAGGGAGAGCTAACGAATGACCTGGTTCTGGTGCTGTGATAGAAATGAATTTGAAAGGAACATCTGCTTCTGGGAACAGTAGTACGTGTCTGCTCTAGACAGCGGCTAGATATGTTGCTCTTATCTTTTTGCCTTAAGAATCCCAAATTTAAACAAAACCCAAAAAACAACTCTTACAAATTGTGTGGTATGGCCTTTTATATACCTTTGTAGTGTGTGGAGGTTTGGGACTTTATTCTCTGGAGAGGACAGTATTAGTTTGATGTTTGTCAAAAAGGCTTTGGTAGTAGCTGGCTCAAGTGGATTAGTTAATAAAGGTGCAATGGGAATGGCACCCCTGGATTCAGTTTTGAGCACCTCAGTACAAGAAAGACATGGAGGTGCTGGAGCAAGCCCAAAGAAGGGCAACAACGTTGGTGAAGAGTTTGGAGAACAAATCTTATGAGGAGCAACTGAGGGAGGTGGGGCAGTTTAATCTAAAGAAGAGAAGGATGAGAGGGGACCTCATCACTGTCTACTACCTGGAAGGAGGTTTTAGAGATGTGAGCGCTGGGCTCTTTTCACAGGTAACAAGAGGAAGTTTGCAAGTTGCACTGGGGTAGTTTAGGTTGGACATTAGGAAAAACTTCTTTATTGCAGGAGTCGTCAGGCCTTGGAACAGGTAGTTGAATCACCATCCCTGGACGTGTTTAAAAGATCTAGAGTTCAGGGATATGGTATAGCAGTGGTTTTGGGACAGTTAGGTTAATGTTTGGACTTGATAATCTTAAAAGTCTTTTCCAAGCTAAACACTTCAACGATTCTATGAAATATGTAGCTTACTTATTTACTGTTCAGAGAAGCACAGTGTCAAACAAGCAATGCCAGTAATAATGGTAGCGTTCCAGAAAACACAGGATTTCACAGGGCTTAAAGAGATAAGTTGAAATGCATTCTGAACACCCAGGAAATAACATCCAGGCAGATGGAAGGGTCTGAAAACTGAGTTAATTTTCTTGTAACCTTTCCCCTCACACCCTAAGGATTTGTATATAATGATGTCTGTGTTGGGCTGGCTGTAGCCAAAGGCTTTTCAAAAGTACTATGCCTAGGTCTCCTACCAGAATGGCAGAGGATTTCCAAGGGATAGAATTGGGCAGATGTTAAAAGAGCTTGAAAAGCTCCCTGTTCATACATGCTCACTGGATTAATGAGGTACTTCCCAGCTTAAGGCCTGATTTTTATATGCTGATTATGTTGTTAGCTGAAATAAAATAAGTAAATTCACTCTGTAATTCCTCCTCTTGGATGCAACTGTTCTGCTTACCTGTTCAAACTTCAGTATTGGGTATTTCTTATGACTTCTACATTGATTTAGAGCCTTCATGTATATTTTCTAGGTATCCATGCCAATGAGAAGTCATTGGTGCTAATGTTGAGAGGATCCATCATATTTCCTTGATTACTGGATACTCTAGTACCTAGAAAGTGTATGCAATGTATTTTAAAAACAGAATGTTTGGATATGCAGGTACCTTCTAAGCAAGCAAAAATAAGAGGTTTTTTAAATATTTTTTTTGATGACTCAGGTGGTCAACATTGAAAACCAGTAGAGCAGATGGTTCTCTCCAGGAGAATGAAATGCAGAATTGCAGAGTGTAATGTAACGGTGCCAGAGCATGCAGAGCAATCTGCTGCCTGAGCTTGCCTTAAAAGCAGAACAGGAATGACCCAGAATTCATGGATAAAAACTGTCACAGGGCAGAACATAAATTACTGGCGTTTTTTGTTGGGGAACACAAAGAAATACTCAAACAGCAGCAGGCAAGAATGGATTTTAAATATATAATTGTGCTCAAGGCTAATTCCCTGATTTTTCTACCTGTTTGGTTGCTGAACAGCACAGAGAGGAAAGTAGACTACTTTTAAAAGTCATGGCCATTTTCCTGTGATAAACTCGTAAATCTGTGATTTGCTGAGTACCTGGCATATGAATAGAGGTAGAAAGAACTGTTCTGTCCCTGACTGTACAGCCAGCCCAGTAAATCTTGTATTCTTTGCTTTCTCCCCTTCTCTCAAGACATTTTTGCAGTCACACATTTGTTCATTTCAGGAATTTCTTTCATTTTCTTTCTGTGGTGCTCTTTCTGGGTGACCCCAGATCCCTTTAAAATTTCCTGCAAATAGTGTAACTGTACTGAATAGCAAAATAAATAGTGGCGGTTCCCTTCTCAATGTGGATGCATTTTTAAATTTGGCCTTCGAGGATATATCCTGTCTCTCTTGCAGACATACAAGCACAGCTTGAAAGACCACTACATAAGAGATTTGGGCTTGCTTGCTTCAGCACAGCTGCATCTTGTTTACCCTTGTGAGGTTTATGATGTTCTGTCTGAGAGGAAGGGTGGGTTTGCATTTCAGGGAATAGGCTGTAAAAACAGGCAAATTAATCTCTGTGTCAAGTAGCTAGGTTTGATGGAAGTCTGGCAGTAGATGGAAACTCAACTATGAATGAAAGTGAGAAGGAATGTGGCTTGCAACATCTCTGGCTGGAGAAGATTCTTGAAGAGGGTTATTACATCAGTTCTTTGCATGATTAAAGGCTGTTGTTCTGTCCTAAAATTTAAGATGATTAAGGTATTTTCCCTTTTGAATTAATTCTGTTCACTGCAATACAAATTTGGGTGTGTAACACAGTGCTTTATTCTATGCAGTTGTCCTTTTTTAGTAGCCAGTGGTTGAAAGAATGTAATTAATTTTTAAGTATGCGTTGCCTTGTACTTGGGGCATTTTTTTAATATTTTGCCTTTATGCTGTTTTTCGCTCATGTAGGGTAAGACTGTCAAAAAGAAACGCGCGTTTCCATTGCCTTGTTTAGACTAAGACTTTTCCTTTGGTCCTATGTTGAAACATCTGAAACAGACCAAGCAGCAATATGTTTTCTTCCAGGACTGAAGTTAATGCCCTCTCTGCTGTCCATCAGCATTGCATGGAACTCTCATCAAAGCTTTTCATTGAATCATAGAATCATCATGGCTGGAAAGGATCTCCAGGATCATCAAGTCCAGCCTTCATCCCAACATCTCCCTAACCTGTAGACCATGTCCTTAAGTGCTCTATCTGCTTGTGATATATAATTTCTGATGGTGACCTGTTTGACTGTGGATGACTGACAAAAGACAGATAGTCATGGGTCTAAGCTTAATGCTAAAAGACCAGCCCCTATCCTTGGGAGTTTTTTGTGTGTGGCCTGAGACAACCAGTTTTCACCTTTGGAAATGACCTTTAACTTCTGCACTGCAGTTGCCCACCTCTCCAGTTGTGTGTGAAGGAGGAGAGGGCTTGGGCTTCATTTAATCTGTATATCTGCAGCAAGGTTGTTAGTAGATATTTGCATGTGTCACTGTGCAGTGAGGTGGAGAAGTGATAGTAGCTGATATCCCTGCTGTGTTTCACACACACAGGTGACATGGAGCGGTTCATTTGGAGGAGGAGGAGGAGTTCAGTTAACATCTATACTAGAATTGCTTCTATGAATTAAATGTGGTCATGTATTTAGCACCACCAGTGAATTTACTGTAGTATTGAATTATTTTAATCTCTATCATCTGAGGGTTCATTATTGTAAATTATTATTTAATAAAAGAAGTAGTGAGCCTTGCTAATCATGTTGCAGTGCCATAATGCCAACTTCTCTGCAGTTATCTAGTAAAAGACAGCTTCTGCTTCACAGATAAACTTGTCCCACTAGTTCTTGTCCCTCTTCGGTTTTAGGTTTCTGCTGGAGGTAGGGTTTTCTTGTCTATGTGCATTGGTTACTGATGCTAAGTAGTAATCATTGTCAGAATTCAGGCTAAACTGCATTTGAGGCAAATTTTTTTCTGAACTACATTACCCATCACATTTTGATGCAGGTTCATTGGATAAAAGGTAATTACAATTTTTGCATATTGCATTTTAGTTAGCAGCCCAGAGTGATGATACCAAGTTTTTAATCCAATGTTTAATCACAGTATCACCCAGATTGGAAAAAACCTCTTAAGATCAGTGAGCCCAGTCATCAGCCTAACAGGTGACAAGCCCTCGACTAAACCATATCCTTCAGCGCCGTATCTACATGACTCTTAAATACCTCTAGGGGTAGGGACTCCACCACCTTCCTGGGCAAACTCTCCATTAAAGAAATTTTTCCTAATGTGTAATCTAAACTTCCCTTGGCACAACTGAAGGCCATTTCCTCTTGTTCTATCACTTGTTACTCAGTTGAGCAGTTCCACCCCTGCCTCACTACAGCCTCCTTTCAGGTAGTTGTAGACAGCTGTAGGGTTATAGACTGGTAGTCTTATAACTGAGCATCCAAGTTGCATGTGCATCTTCAACTTGATGATTTTTATCCACATCCAAATAAGTTAGATTTCTGTTGGGAAACTGACAATCTGCAAACTAGATGGAGAGAAATAAAAGAGAGAATCATGAGTTTTGCTTCTCTGTAGAATGCAATGTAATATTCAGTGTATATAAAGAAAAAAAGATGAGGATTGTTTTTGAAATTCAGATTTTCATGATCTAGAATGGTATTCATGATATAAACTCAGTAAACTGCATAAAACAAATTCACTTTTGTTTTATTTTTAAAGTAAGGGAGGAGTGGGGATCCTAAATTTGATCATTCAACAAAAGATCTGTGTTGAAAATTGACTTAGACGTTCCTGAATGTGATGGCAAATAGACTTGCTGTTCTTGGAGTGCTGGCTTACATAACTCTCTCATCCTAATTGCTGGTGCACACAATTACTGTGTTAGAATATGTACACGAAGTATTTATGACTAGCTTTTTGAAACTGAAACAGTAGAACATGCTGTTCTTGGAATACTAAGAAGCATGCGTGTGGTTGGTTTGCCATTGCTAACACATGCTTTGAGGAGTATGATTTAGATCCTGCCTGTCTAGTTGAGATTGCATGAATGGTCCAGAACATTAGTAGTTGTCACTTAGGGCAGGATGCCCTTTAACCTGACAGAGCTATTGGTGAAGGGTTTTTGAGAGACAAGCATAAGATTTACTGAAAAGACTAGATCACTTGCCAGCAGAATCCCTTAGTCCATGACTTTACCTGCAGTCAAGAGACTCCCCAGCAAGTCCTGCCAGACAGTGGGATTAAAGTAGCATTGATTTAGCTACAGAAAATGTTATTCCATTTTTATGCAAGTGTATTTTGATGTCTTCGTACTAAAAGGTATGGAGCAGGTGCTGCTTGTAAGTTCTGTGCTTCAGCGTGTGCTTGTTTCTAGAAGGGTTAAGCTTTTAAGGCATGAGCTCAGTGTTGTGGGTGGATGGCCCATGCTGCTTACCACTGCAGAGAGATTGTCTGTGCTGTGGGGTGGCTGTTGCTGCAGAGCGGAGGTTGAGAGTCTCTGCAATTCCTTGCCTTGGTGTTGATGTCAAGAAAAACAAATTCCTTTCTCAAATCAACTACAGAGGTGTCTGACTCATGTTGTGTAGCACTGGTGTTTTTGTCAAATAGGTAATGAATGGATTGTTGCTGGCAAACCGTACTCTCCTTTGCCATGCTAATCGTGGGCAGTACTGGACTGTCATGCAGATGTTTGCCCTGACTGTGTGTGGCTCTGTCATGTGAGACCCCTGATAGGCTGCTGGGGAGCATCAGCAGCAACATCTTTTGTCTGAAGTTGCACCAAAAAGAAAATGAGACTAGAAGGTACAACCAGCTGTTGGGAGTTGTAGTCACCTTAATGTATGAAGTATCTCCACTGTGATAAGTGCTGACCAGCAGGATCAGAGTGTATATCAAACCTGGAATGATCTGGAGCACTTGGGATACAAACCTTTGGGATGATCAGGGAACTTTCCTTTGAAGATAGGAAAAGAGCTTATCCTGAGACATAAGGTGTCAAGAGAATGGTACCAGACTCTTCAGTGGTGCCCAGCAACAGAACAAGAGGCAATGGGGACAAACTGGGGCACAGGAAGTTCTGTCTGAATGTAAGGAAAAACTTGTTGTGACAGAGTAGTAACAGGTTGTTCAGAGAGGTGATGCAGTCTCCTTCTCTGGAGATGTTCAAAACCTACTTAGATGTGGTCCTGTGCAACCTGCTCTAGATGAAACTGCTTTCTCAGGGGGGTTGGACTAGGTGATCACCAGAGAGTCCTTCCAACCTCTACGAATCTGTGGTAAGTCATTGTTAAGTCATGTGTTGAAGGGAGGATAACCCAATAATCTGGCACTGTCTACCTAATTGTATTGTCTGCTTTCAGAGAACACACGTGTGATCTGATTTTCCTTTTGTTTGGACACAGTTGACATCTCGGCCAAGGATGATGAGAGCAGTATTGCTCACAGATGGCAGAGTTTGTGAGGGCAAATGTGTATAAGTGGGAGTTTGGCTGTCAGATTGATCTGTTATAAAGCTGACCACAGTATGCCTGCTAAGCACAACTTCCTGCTAAGCCCTTGGAACATGGAGCAGGGATCATGCAAGAAGGTTGATCAGCAATAAGAAGGGAGGCAAGCAGGAAGAGTAAGCAGAAGTAGTGGCTGATAGATAGCATTGTGCAAAATTGTCCACTCTGTTCTCTCTAGATCCATGTGCAGTTATGGCAGATAGCAGATAGCTCTGAGGAAGGCGGCAGCAGTAGCAGAGGCTGCTAGGTCACATTTCTTGGAACTTAGCACTGGGGATAACAATTAATGCCAGGAGAATATCACAGGATACCATAACTTAAATTCATTCTCTTGGGGATATTGCAGGTCAGTTTGCGTTAAGGCCTGACTGGCTGCTTAAAAGTATGAGTGTAGACTGGGTAAGCTGTTTACCAGTGAGGTGGCCTGAGCATTGCTGAAGGAATTGCCTCTTTCCAGAAAGCTTGAAGGTTCATTAGGAGACACACTGCATATAATATTTTCATTAATTATCTTGGCATAAGAGAGTGGGCATGTGATAAATTTTGCTGAGGACACCCTGTGGGAGGCACTGTCAAATAGAGACGGACTAGAATTTAGAAAAGAACTGGTATGTATTAAAGGTCATAGTAGTAGAAATGGGATTAAATCCTAGATTTATGTGTGAAGCTGAGAGTGTCTGTGGTAAGCAGGTTGCTCATCAGCTTGTCTGTGGAGGAGACAGTCCTAGCTTTGGCATTTAATTGCAGAATGGCTGTAAGTGGGGAAAAAGATAAATTTTTCTCTGTCTGCTTATTCTGTTCTAATGAACACAGAGAAGCGTTGAGCTGATTTTCATCAGTGTGTGGTTCAAAGCCTTGGGACACTTGTCTGGAATAACAGATGTATTTCTGATTGTTTGTATTCAAGATGGAATTAAATAGAAGTGGGTACAGAGGAAATGCTCAACAGATGAAAGGTGCAGAAGTGGTGAAACATGGCAGACTGGAAAGAAGAGATTGAGGGGTTGAAGGGAAAATGCTGAATGACCTATTTTCTTTAAAAGTCAGTGTTAGCATAAGAATGGATGGCCATCCTTTAATAAAAATTAAAACTCAGCTGAGAATTAGAAGAAAACTTCTTTATCCTCAGAGAAAAAATGTTCTGGAAGGATTTCACTAGAATTACTAAGGACAAAGAATGAATTAGCTTAAAATTGAACTGGGGTTTTGTTTGCTTTTTTAAAGGATTCATAGGCAGGATTGTCAGTATATGAGGACTGTGGGCTTTGGTCCCCTTCATGCCTGTATTGCAGTGTCTTTAAAAACCATAATTGAATGTTCGTGCATGTGTTTGATGTGATGTCTTAACCGGTTAAATGTGGGGGACTTTTATTTATTTTACAGTATTTAATCTGTATATGTGCTTGTGGCTTGAGCTGGTTCTGCTGTGGGAAGAAGCATTTGAGTTCTGATGGGAAGCACAGATGATCAACTGAACAGTTCCCAGTGCACAAACAAGTTATTTCTATAGAATGCTATCACTGTAGGACAAACAACAAAACCAAAAGAATAAAAAGAGCTATGTGATCGTTAATTTTCCTTTTCAAGAGAATGCTGGCATACTTATAGGTTGGAGATTTTATTGTAAATTGTAGCTTAAACCATTGAAGATGTTATGGCAGAAGTCCAAACAAATGTCTTGTGTGCTGTGAAGATCAGACCAAACATCACTAACTGCGCTTAATCTCTGCAGTACAGAGACCTTATGCAGCTGTCTCTTCGTTAGAGTAATAGAATCATAAAGTTTGGAAGAGACCTTCAAGATCATCAAGTACAGCCACAAACCCGGTGCCACCATGCCCCCTAAACCATGTTCCCTAGTGCCACAGTTATGCATTTCTTGAACAGGGATAGCGACTCCGCCACCTCTCTAGGCAGCCAGTTCCAATACCTGACCACTCTTGGTTGTCTCATATGAGTTCCCAAATTGAAAGCCTAGGTTATGATTTTGCTTAGTTGCTGATTGTATGGTTTGGCACATGAAGTTGCTGGGGACCAGGCTTGAATTCATCACATGCTGAATGATTTGTTAGGGTTGGTTGGTTTTTTTATCTTGAGAGTTTGCCTTAGCCATGTGTGTCTGAGATTAGTATAGAGAGATGGTAAGTATTTAACAGGAATTCAGCTCATATGAGAAGATTGTTAAGATGTCCCACTTGAAAGCCCCTTGGAAGAACCCACAGGGAAAGTAAATGGCTCTGTGTTTAAATCTGGGTGCAAGAGAGGAAAGAGTGCAAGGCTTCAGCATGGAGCCGTGTTGAAGCAGGAGAAAACCAGAACATTGCTCTTTGAAAATCTCTAGTCCCTTTTCTGTGCTGCGTGTGGCAAGATTCCTGGGGAGAAAGCAGAGGATGCTGTGATCTTCAACTGAAGGTGATAACACATAGGGAAAGACTGAATTCTAGTGTTGAATACATTAGTCTTCAGCCCTAAAGTGTTCTTTCACCTCTTTCACTGTGTCTACAATTGAGTTGTGTGGGTTCATGCAGACAAGCATAGATTTTTTATTTTGTTGAGGTAAATAATTTATGGCATTCTATACTTTAACTTCAAATGGAAGTGGAAAAACTGGTATTAAAAAAGGTCAATCACGTTATTTTTGTTTACTCTTGTGTCTTTTGGCAATAGAGATTCGCTGAAGGAATAGTAGTGCATTGTCAGCAGAAAAGGAGAGCAGCCTTAACATCGTAATCACCAGTGTTTGGCACTAGTGATATGCCTGAGCAGCCAGATAACTGGAGTGGGCACTCTGCAAATTGAGCACATGGGTAGCAGTGCTGGCAGTCAAACCTCTATCCTGTCACTTAAGAATATCAAATATGCTGGGAAGAGGAGGCCAGGCTAGGGGGACAGGAGACTCTGTTGGGAGTGTCCATCTGTTCACCCTGCTGATGATGTTATATGCCTGTGATTTCTTGGCTGGAGAGACTTGAGTAAATAATAAAGAAAAAAAGCATCTGTGAGTATTAACTGATGCCAGAAGAGGATTATATCTTATTAGGGAGTTAAAATCTTACTTGGATGTTGAATGACAGACAAGAGAATTTGTTTTGCTTTTCCCCATTTAAGATCTTTTAACACTTTGGTATCTTACTCCAAGCAGTAATTGCATATATTGGATCTGCTAATGCACTGTTCTTACAGCTACTCTTCCCATGTGGGAGATGCAGAGCTATTAACGTAACCTCCTGCTGAGGATATAAACCTTGCTATTACGTGCTGGAGGACTGAATTGCAGGGAGCTGATTTGAAGGACACAAAGATTCATTTCTGCAAAGGCGTTCTGTGCTTTTAGTTCAGCTCCATGTGTCTGTCAGGAACCAGAAGGATGCAAAGCTGACGTAGCTGAGAAGGTACTCAGTACCTACAGAGTAAATTACAGCTCTGATAGGTAATTTGGTGAGTTTGGTAAGATGGAAAATAGAGACTAAACTTCATTACCAGAATGCGTAATTTTAATTAACAGTAATTACTTTTAATTAAGACTACTAAGAGGATGACACTGATATTACTGAAGCATTTTCATTAGCTTTTTAAAATTTCTAACGTCATTGCACATCTCTAGATCCTCTCTGAAAGTTAATGAAAACTAGTTTAACTTACTTTCTTCTGACTTCCAGGATTATAAAGTTACAGACACTTTTTTTAAAATGCTAATAGTAAGGAAGACAAACTGTTTTATTTGGGAATTAAAGTTTTCTTGTGCTTGTGCCCTGCCTAATGATCTCTTCGGAGTCGTGGAATCGTAGACTCATTTCGGCTGGAAAAGACCTGCAAGATCATACAGTCCAAATTTTACTCTACCTTGCCAAACCCACTGCTAAATCATGCCCTTAAGCTCCATATCTTCACAACTTTTCATGAGGCAATGTTCTGTCTTTCATGACCTTTTGTTGAATCTTCTACCTTTTGTTTTTGAAGTCAGCATAGCCTACCTACCCCTCTTTATGAGTTTCTCCATGTGCTGTTTGAAGATACGAGTTTAAGTCCCAGAAGTGAACAAGGAATTGCAGAAATTTCTTTACGCTTCTGTGGATTTATAGTTAGGAAATGTCATGACGTGAAGAATAGCTCTTTTTATTTACAGCTCATTTTGTTCTTTAATGCAGGAGACTACAGTACAGAATCATTTTTGGAGTCGAAAGTCTTTATGTTTTGAGATAGTCCTGATGGAGAATTGTCAATATCTGTTGCATCTAGTGACTTAATAATTTTCTTTCCTGAGGATAACTCTTGAAGAATAATCTCTGCTGCAGCATGCCATAGTTACTTTACTTGCATGGGAGTGCAAAGAAACAAACACCTCCAGAAACATGTGGAGGTATTTAAGAATCACTTCTTATTATTCTTATTATTGTTAAGGAAAATAGCAGGGGGGAAAAAAAAAGCTAAAACCCTCCTGGGAAACCAAAAGCTTTTTAGATGTGTTTTGTGGTTGACACATCATGCTTGTTAACTCAAGAATTTGGCTTCAAACCCCTTTTAATACAGCTGCTAATGAGATTCTTCTCCATGTTACAGATGTGTGATAAGAGATTTTCATGTGAGCACAACATGAACAGCAAAGGGCAACATATTATTCAATAGCACTGTCCAGTTTTCCATAAAGCTGGTATTATTGGGTAGTATTTTATGAGACGGGGGAATGACTTTTTATATGCTTGTTTGGTGCTTGTCAGTTTGCTGGACATAGTCACAGAATCACAGAATGGTAGGGGTTGGAAGGGACCTCTGATGTCATGTAGTCCAACCTCCCTGCCAGAGCAAGGTCGCCTAGAGTAGATCACACAGGAAAATGTCCAGACAGGTTTTGACCACTTCCAGAGATTCTACAACATCTCTAGACAGCCTGTTACAGTACTTTGTTACTGTAAAAAATATGTTTTCTTATCTTTAAGTGGAACCTTGTGCTTTCCATTTTGTGACCGTTGCCCCTTGTCTTGTCATCAGACACCACTGAGAAGAGTTTGACCCCACCTCCTAACACCCACCCCTTAGATATTTGTATGCATTGATGATCTTTCCCCTCAGCCTCCTCTTCTGCAAATTAAATAGACCCAACTCTCTCAGCCTTTCCTCATACAATGGATGTTGCAGGCTTTTAATCATCTTAGTTGGTCCTAAAATGTGTGGACCGTGTGCTTAAACTTGTGGTTCTTTAAAAGTCAAAGTCTGTGTAGGAATGAAACCAAAACATGTCACCGAACACTCCAGGTAGATACCCCCTCAGCATGGCCCTTGTCACCTGTTGAGTGAGGGTTCACACCTGGAAACTGTTGTCTTTCTTCCTGCAGTTGCAGTGATCTGCTGTAAAGAAACTAGAAGTAATTTGCCTGCCATAATAACTTGGTCAAGTACATTAGCTTGATTGCAGAGCCTGGAGCTTCCTGTGGGGCTAATTTACTTGGTTTTTCAGGGAGTTTCCCTATTCCTGCAGGTCAGCTGCTGTTAATCTGTAATATGGTTTGCATGTCCATCCATGGACTAGACCATCTGAAGCACAATTCCCAAAGCAGATTTAAGGATGAGGAGGTTACTCAACAGATGTGTTGTACCAATCAGCAATGCACATGTATCGCATGTACCGCCTGGCTGTGTACAAAAGGGCTAAGCTGATGCTTAATAAACGGCATTTCCTTGATCATATTGATCGTCACACGTCAGTCCGTTTTGTACTCCCGGGACCTATGAACTCTTCTTTTAGTTGTGCTGTCACCTAGTCAATCTTCAGTTTGTAATAGCTCATCTTGCTTAGTGTTTAATCCACATACTTAACCCTACATGGATTATGCCGCTGATGTTAAGACTTGATGAAAATAAAGTCTTAATAAAGTAAGTCTTTATTTTCTTTATTTCCCTTCTATAGATGTTGTTTCACATAGCATCTCAGGTCCTTCTGGGAATTGTAGTTATCCCCCATGTAATCATTACTACTGCAACTGAAATTATATGGCTGTTTTAGAATTAGTTTATTATGTTGCACTATAGATTTTGTTTTGAGCTGTGG
This sequence comes from Phoeniculus purpureus, assembly GCA_028565055.1. Lineage (NCBI taxonomy): Eukaryota > Metazoa > Chordata > Aves > Bucerotiformes > Phoeniculidae > Phoeniculus > Phoeniculus purpureus. The sequence goes on along the minus strand of JAOXOE010000405.1, from coordinate 25,955,282 downwards.
ATGTCAGCTCTCTAAACAACAGTAGACTTCAGTGACTACAGGTTTGGATTTGGTTGATTTTTTTTTCTCTTCCTTTTGTTCTCATCACCCTGCCAAAGGTAAACCCTTGAGATGAACAGGTGAGGTGAAGGATAAAGGCCTAATGATGCTTGTTGGAACTAAGTTGTCAAAGTAGATTGTACTCTGGATGTCTTCCTTAATTCTTATTCATTCCCAAGCAGCAGTTTTGTTTAGATGTTTGTGATTTCTGGTTTCTTTTCAACTGTGACTGCTATAAATCCTTTTCAAGTATCATGTCTGACTGTCAGATGCTTTCCCAAGTCTGTAGTGTTAACGTCATGCATGCCCTCTCCGCACCTAATACAGCAGGAACTATTTCCCCAATGATAAAAACACAGAATTAGGTTTGAATGGAAAAATCAAATAAAGGCAAATTGAGAAGGAGAAAGACCTGACATGAGCTGCTGAGGTGAGGATTTGGCACATTGTGTTGTAGGCTGTAAAACTGCTTACTTTAGTGACTAATATAACTGTGGCTATTCAGCGTAGCATGGTGCCTACCCCTGTGTTCCGTGACACTGTCCTTTACAGTCCTTAAAAATGAAGTGCTACCAGCAGATACTACCTTACTTTATTTTACAATATCCACCTAAAACTTTACAGCTCTTCTGTGTTGTGAGAACTACTTGTTGATAAACCTTTGGTACAATATCTTTCTAGAGATGTATTTTTATTTTTTTGAAAGAAAAAATAAAGGAGATGCAGATAATTCCAGAGAAGGAATACCACCTACCACAAGGGATTGGCCATTCTTCAGTGGTACCTGAGCAGACTGGCTGGCCATTGCTCTGCCCAGCAGTGCAAGGCTGGCTGACCTGGCTTCACAGCATTTACTGCATTGCCAGTGTTGGTGTATCACCTGTGATGCTAACTTTGCACAAGCAGGCTGCAATGTAAGTCCAGTGAAAGTGGAGATGGAGCCTTTGTGATGATGAGACCTTCGTCCTGATTTACATGCCTGACTCATACCACATCAGAGTTGGAGCTAATGCAGCTCTTCTTGATAGGTAAAGTATGAAAATTGGAGGACCCCAGCTTTTAGAGATGACTGAACTTTAATGGTGTTTTATAGCCTCATATGCATTTCTGTGTTGTGAAGCTCCTGTTTTCCACTTTATTTTCCTGATGATTTTCAGTGACAACAATGACACGTTTCTCTTTTGTTTTCTTCTCTAATAATGTGAAGCAAGCAATGAGTGAGAATTTTTTTTTATCCAGGATGCAAAATCTGTGTGTGAGTCATGCTTACAGGTAGCGTTAGACTGATGACTACAGAGAATGTATTTTCTGTAGAAAATGCATTGCATGAAGTGAGAAACATGTTTTAAACTCTGAATATGCACTGATTTTGTTTACTCATTCATGTCAAAATGGCGGTGTCTTACCTGTCTTGCACCGTTTAAAGCATGGTAGTCCAGCGGAGGGCAGCAAAAATGATTTGGGGCCTGGAGCATCTCTCTTGTGAGGAAAGGTTGAGGGAGCTGGGACTGTTTAGCCTTGAGGAGACCTAATCCATGCCTGTAAATATCTGAAGGGTGGCTTGTAGCGAGGATGAAGTCAGACTGTTTCCAGTTGTGACCAGTGACAGGACATAGAGGGGATGGGCATAAGCTGGAACACAGGAAGTTTCATTTAGAGACGAGATAAAACTTCTTCATTGTGAGTTTAACAGAGCACTGGAACAAACTAACCAGGGAGCCTCCTTCTCTGGAGATATTGAAAATCTGCCTGGATGCAGCCCTGTGCAATATGCTGCAGGCAGTCCTGCTTTGGCAAGGGGCTTGGACTTGATGATCTCTTCAGGTCCCTTCTAACTCTGACAGTTCTGTCTAGTGGATTATTAGATGAATGTTGCTGTCTTGGGATTCTTTTAAGGAATTGAAATCAAATCTACGTTTAATTTAATCTTGGCCTGTCACTTAAGTATGGACCTGTTCCTACTTTGAGATGAGAACTGATTCTGGGTGTCCCAGGTTTTTGATGCAGTCCAAATATCAGGACAACAAGGGCTTTGAAAGTCATGGCCGCTTCTTCCCGCCTGCCATAGCTCTGGCACCTTTGACCTGATGTACTGAAAAATGGGATGTGATGAAGCGCAAAGGTAAAAAGCAAAATAAAAGTAGGAATTACAACAATTATGGATGAAATAGCTTTTTTTTTTTCCACAAATTCTAGCAAAATTATTTCATGCTAGTTAACAACTCAAAAACTGCATCAGTCAATAATTAAGACTAGAATACTGTACCTAAGAATGATGAAAAACTGAAGTGAGGCTACTGTGAACAGAAATGGTCTTTTAAGGTACCAAATAAACACCTTTACTGTTGCAGTTTACTATGGATAAATATTTCCTGATTTACCAGCAAACTAAAGTAGCAGAAGACTGGTGCTGATTTTTTTACTGAATTTTTACTTCAACAGAAAATCCAGGTTTTGCAGTCTACCACTTGCATGTCAGTAATTGAGTTTTAAATGCTGCAGTCTGTTTCCTGCTGTAGTAATGATTTATATAATTCTAGTTAATGAGCCTAGATCATTAGAACATCCATGTTCAAGGACTTCCTTGAACAGCACAGCAGTCCTATAGTCTTCTGAAAACTTATCTTGAATGATGGTTCTTTGCCCTTAAAGAAGCTTCCCTAAAAGATTATTCCTGTAGATGGTAAATAAAAGTTTCTAATACAGAACTTCAACCTGAGAAAAAAAGAGGTTTTTGGCTAGTTAGATACGAAATAATCCACAAATCATTAACATGAATGATCTACAGAAAGAAGACAAGGCTAATCTAGTTCTTAGACTACCTCTTCAGGGGTATGAGATGTTTCACATGATCTTCAATGCCTGAAAGCTAACCATAATTAAAGAAAGGCAATAAGCTCATCGAATCATGGAATCTCTTTGGTTGGAAGAGATCTTTTAGATCACCAGTTCCAAGAAGCTGGGTTGAGTCAGTTTGTGCACGGATAAAGACTTTCTTCTGAAGAGACTGTGGAATGCTAATAAGTTTCTCGGATATAAACTGCCCACAGATTTCTTTAAATGGCATAAATTCTGTTTGTTTGATGAGGTAATTTTATATAGTAGTGCTGTTTGCATTCAGTTATGTGCAACAAGCCACACAAAGATTAGTCTTGAGACAAGGAGTACACTGGTTGTCAAGAATCGTTAATCCGAGGCAGGTCACAGCTGTCCCTATAGTTATCTGTGTTGCTTATGGATCACTATAGTGTGCTATTGAAGCAGTTTGTTTTGAGCAGAGATATGGTTAAGTGGTGGGTCTAATAGTGGACTTAGTAGAGTGTATGGTTAGACTTGATGACCTGAAGGGTCTTTTCCAGCCTAAATGAGTCTGTGATTCTGTGAATACCTACCGCAGAACTTCAGTGAAAACTGCTTTTTTGACTTTTGCAAGACTTGTGCCTAGAGCAGGAGCCTTTCTAGTCTGTAGAAGTCTGTTGCAGCTTTGTTCTTTTATTGCCTCATTGCTGTTGTTTGTTGTAAGGGTAGATCAATGAGAGAGTCTTAAAGTCCTTAGTCCATCTGGGTGAGGATCAGTGCTGGAAGCTGATTCTTGCTCAGCTTGGGAGGGGCAGTTTGGACTCTCCCTGCACTGGAGGAGGATCTTCTAGACCCTGGACAGAGCCTGGGATCCCTTGTAGCTACACATTTGATTTGTCAGTCCTTAATTGAATGGATGACAGTAATGTTGTCCACAGTGAATTTCTGAAACTGTAGGAGAAATTGCTTAAATAGCTCCAGGGCTTTAGATCTTCTTCCTGTGGTCCAGTTTCAGTGAGTCTTCTAAATAAGACTTTAATCAAAGCTGAACAAGTGTTTGAAATGAACGAATAAGAGTTTTTTCATGTACTTAGTTCTTAGAATAGTCTTTCAGACTTTAATAATTCTTAAACAAAGTACTAACATTCATGAAAGGTGACACTGTCTGTGCTTCTTAGCAAGAGATGTAGAGATTAATTTCATCTTTTATAGTCTCAGTAAGATGCCAATCCAGAGAACATGTACTTATCCTCCCTATCGATATTTTCTTACCTAAATGGCTTTTTGTTATGTGATTTTTTTTTTTTTAAATTTTTTTTTTTTACTGTCTTTGGTGCTAAAGTTCAAATATTCCCTAATTCTACGTGCATTCTTCTGAGTTAAAAGAATTACTGTTTCTGGAATGTATTTTAGAATTGTGTGTTGTCAGAGCCTGCGTGAAAAAAGCAAAACTGGATTGAAAGCCCATTCTTTTGGACTTTTGTTTTTCCATAGCAGATTTATCAGCTCTGCTTCCTGTGATGCATTGATATCCCAACTTCTCCTGGACACCAGAAAGACAGACCCACGATTAGTTTCTTTTGTGGGCGAATCTTCTGAAACCTGATTACCTTACTTGTGTGTTCTCTGCAGATAAGGCCCTGTTTGCACTGACTCATGTATTTAGTCACAATGATGTTTCTTCCTTTTTTGTAAGATGCTTCTGTTGATTTAGTACTTTCTTCTCTTTTGGCCAGATGCTCTTCAGCTTTCTGCCAATCTGTTTAATAGGCCATTGTCATTGAAGGTCTTCAGTTAATTTTTCTCTATAAAGCTCAGTAACATAAATATTTTAATTCTAAATATATACACAAGAAAATAATATAAGATTGTTGGTGGAAATATAGGTCATAATGCTTCTAGAGTGCATGAAAACTTTGTACAGGTTTATGATCCAAGCGGTGGGGCTTTTTTTATTACATGGCCAGATACAAGAGGCTAAAAAAGTGACTGTCAAGAACTTTGTAGTTTCAGTTAAGCGCAGGTGAGCTTTAACAAACATGAAGATCCATTAGAATTGTATTATTTTTATGTGCCTGAAAGGTTTCTGCCTTGCAATCACTTCAACTAACTGTTATTGCAATCCAGAGGGAGTAGCAAGCAGCCTGAAAAGTCACTGAAGTGCAAGCAGTGCATTTGTTTTCTTGTCACACTCTTTTCACTTTACAGTAGCAAATCCAGGCGAACTGTTTCTCTTGAATTGCCCAACTACTGAGAGACAAAGCTGACCAGTTGCTTGTACTACCCAGTACAAGGGGGAAGCAGCAGCTGGAAGTCTGTGCTTCATAGAGGAATCTATAATAAGGGCAAAAGATTTTGTTTCATGAAATAAAGACAGTGTGTTCTTGGGCATAAGACCTGTTGTTTGCTTGCAAGCAAGAAATAGAGTAGCCAGAAATAAAAGATATCATAAAAATTCCATGATGAAAATGTGTCTTCAGTGTAGAAGACAGCAGGTCAGCTGTTTTCCTGTGGAGGAACTGGTTAGTTAAGCTACCTACACATTGTAGAAAAGAAAGGAATTAGGCGTGAATAAAAGACTGAAAGAAATAGTGAATAAAAGAAAACTTTTTTATTGAAGGTCTGGTGCTCTCTGGTTGCAGTTAGGGTATCTTGCCAGATACTGAGGTACAAACTTTCTGGCTGATAGGCAGTAAAGGCAGTAGTATGAGCTCTCTCAGACAATCACTACCGATTTTGACTCTCTTGAAAATTTACCTTACTTCCTTTTTCATTAGCAACAAAGTAAGATTTAAACATCTGGAAGTATCAATTGCCCTATGAAGGCTTGTAAACCCAGGATAGATGTAGACAAAAAGATAGGTACTCAAAAAAGACAGTGGAGTCTTGTGTGTTGGCTGTTTTCCCGGCCAGTTGTGTTGAAGGTGTATGGTCACAGTGACTCCTGGTTGCCTTGCTAAGGGCCTGTTTTGAACACTTCTTGGCTTTTGGCTTGTCTTTGATCAGAGGCTGCACAGCTTTGCTGAGCAGAAGCATGTGCTGCAGAGGTCATCTTGTCACCCATCCACATGGGATGGAACATCACAGCCTGTAAGAAGTGTCAGAAAGTGGCATTTCTCTCTGAAATCTATTGTGGGTGAGGAGTCACAATCACCTGACAGATTGGACACTCCAGTTTCCAGTAAAAGAAATAATCTTTAGCCTCAAGCATTTCAAAGTGTTTCCTTTTGCCAAATAATTATTTACCATTAACATTTTCACGGTCCTTGTTTTCTGCAGCCGTAAGCTGAGTGTAAAGCAGCAGGAAGTGAATTGCTGAAGAACCAGAGAGATGAGAAAAATAAATGCAACTGTTCTAATAGCATGGAAAGGATATTTTCTGTTGTTTCTGTGCAGGGCAAATGTAAACTGTCTAGATTTGGGGTTAGTATTACAGTAGTTGTAACTGGAAGAAACATTTTCTGGAATCAATTCAACTGATAATGTGTTTGATCTTGGGCAAAAGTAGACAATGTTCTTTCTGAAAAATGAGTCATTCTGCAGAGCAAGAAAGTTAAAGAGGAAAGTTTTTCTGAAATAAGGGCTTCACTTCTTCAGTCACTGCACGAACAAATGGAACTTTGTGAATTCAGACAGGGAAACTGTCATCTTGTAGTGCTGTGTTAAAGCATCGTTTTGCTGTATGTGCTAGCGTGATGGTATTACAGATAATATTCAAAGTACATGTGTTGTGGTCTCAAGTAATGATCACAGCTCTGGTTATCCCAGTGTGTTGTGGGAAGTCCAGCTGATATAAGCCCAGTAAGATTTGAACAATAAGCTTTTCCTGCTAAAACACAAGCTGGCCATTTTGCATAGGAAGTGCTAGTCATTTAGCCGCCCTCTGCTCCTTAATGCCTGTTGTCTTGCAGAGTGGGATCATAGTACTCGCATCTAGTAGCTCACACACCAGCCTCCAAGAAGGGCAAGCACAGGACACATAGTTTCAGGAGTGACTTCAGCTATTCAGGAAAGGAAAAGAACAGAAGAAAAAGTTTTCTTTCTTATCTGTCATTTTTTTTATTTTTCTATCACCATATTATTAAAACTAACAGATGTGACAGTTTGCAGTTTATCCTTGAACTAGGACTTGCAGTTTAGACTGTCCCAATGCTGACCTGTAGTGTTAATACAGACAGGTGTATCTAGACAAAGTGAGTTCAACAGGGATTTCCCAGTCTTTTGAGAATAACCACTTCCTCTTCACAGTGAGGGTGATGGAGCACTGGAACAGACTGCCCAGGGAGGTTGTGGCTGCTTCTCTGGAGATGTTTAAAGCCCGCCTGGACATGTTCCTGTGTGACTTATCCAAGGGATCCTGCTCTGGCAAGGGGGTTGGGCTTGGTGGTATTTTGACATCCCTTCCAATCCCTAATGTTCTGTGATTCTTTAAGCCAAGAAATTGTGCTTGCAACCCAGACAAAATACTGATTTAATTATCAGACAGCTTTTTCTTGGTCAATATGACTTCACAGAATGCCAGTCTAGGAAGTAATTTGTTTATCTACTTCATAGCAGTTTGGAAATCCCTGTGACAGAAGGTCTGTAGCAACAGAAACAAAGGTTGTGTTAGTTGAGTGGAACAAAACCAAATTTGGCAGAAGCCAGTGATTGAAGTCCATGCCAGTAATTACCCAGTGAAACTGCGTATGTTCAGATCTTTTAAGTCAAGGGCTAAATATGCGGGAAGGAAGGAGATACTGCGTAGCAGTAAGTTGGCCAAAACACACTGTGGTTTGTGTGTTACAGCAGTCAGTAGAGCACTGGCATGCAAAGCCCTGTGCTTATCTTTAAAGTCACACCAGATATGACGTTTTATTGCATACTGGTCTGGCAGCCTTTTGGTACAGCCATACAGGTATGACTGCTCTGCTGTCAGTAACGCACACCTACTGTTACAGTGCTGTAGTTTGGAAAAACCTGTGTTTCAGCAGTTTCATGCTTTTAACCTTTTTTTTTTTGGTCAGAAATTTTGCGTGGTTTTGTATTCAAGGATGGTGATTGTTTCTTCGGGCGTGTGGTATCATTTCATCCTTCTCATGGGATTTACTCCTCTTATGTTTGTGACTGAAATTGCTCTCTCAGAAAAGGTCTCGTGTTTGAGGGCATTAGTTGCTCACCTCTTGTGTTTTCTGCTGAAAGCACATTCTTATGAATGGTGTTTCTTTAAGAGGAAATGCATTGTGCTTTCAGATGGTTCTACTATTGTAAGTGCTGCATTCATGTATGTTATACTGAAACCAGAATTTCATCAGGTCACAGAAATACACAATCTGCATAGGAAGCAATGCATGTCCAGCATTCTGGGATTCCATATTCTTTGAGACTAGATAATCTGGGAAATGCTGAGGAAGATGTACTCACGCAGCTCCGATCAGAATGAATGAACTCCCCTGAACTTCCTGAAAACCTTGTCCTTGCAGTATAAAAAGCTGATTTAGGAGTTTATTTGATGTCAGTACATAACGCTTCTTATCAAAATCCCAAGACCATGAAATTCTTTTTCTCATCTGGAACTGATGTTTTCAGGTTGTCTTTCTGACAGCATGATTTGCATTTGTGTGATCTGTTCACCTAAGGCTGATTCAAGCAGTGGAGGCTTTTATCCTGCAAGTGCAAAAGGTAAGGTGGTGCTGATCCTTGCACTGAGATACTGAGTTTAGCTACACATACGGGGGACTCTAGTGATGGGAGAAGGGGAATTGGTTTCAAGATAAAAGCATAGATTTAGATAAAATTTTAGGAAGAAATTCCTCATTGTGAAGGTGCTGAGGCACTGAAACAGGTTGCCCGGGGATGTGAATGCCCCCTTCCTGGAAGTGTTCAAAGCCAGGTTGGATGAGCCTATAGGCAACCTGGTCTAGTGAGAGACCTGTCTGCCTATGGCAGGGGTCAGAACTAGATGATCTCTGAGGTCCCTTCCAACTTAAACCATTCTGTGTTTCTATTTAGTTCACATATCAACTTTAACTTAATCAAATCATAGAATCATTAGGGATTGAAAGGGAACTCGAAAGATTATCTAGTCCAATCCCCCTGCCACAGCAGGATCACCTAGACCAAGTCACACAGGAACACATCCTGGCAGGTTTTAAACCTTAGCCTAATTACTGTGACTTCAACAAGAACCTCATTTAGGGAGGTGATTGTACACTGGTGCTCTGCACTCTTTGAGACTGCACCTTGAGTACTGGGTCCAGTTTTGAGTGCCACAGGGTAAGGACATTGAGAGCCTGGACCAGGGCCAGAGAAGGGCAGTGAGGATGGGGAGAGGGCTGGCAAACAGGCCCTGTGAAGAGCAGCTGAGAGAACTGGGGTTGTTTAGTCTAGAGAAGAGGAGGCTGAGAGGAGACCACCTTGCTCTCTACAGCTACCTGAAATGAGGTTGTAGCCAGGCTGGTGCTGGTCTCTTCTCCCAAATTACTAATGATAGGATTCAGAGCTCTAAGACAGCTCTCCAGTACAAGAGAAACTGTGGTAAGCAGAGATGATCAGGAGATTTGTTTCCAAGAAGCATCGCTGATCTGAACTGAAACAGCCTGGCAGACGTCATCAAATCAAATCAGTTGCTTGTGAATCAAATCCAAGAAGTAACAAGACTTATGTGGCACAGTGTCCTGGCACCCTGCACAAAGCTGCTCCCAAGCACGGGCTGACTTGAGAGAGAGAAAACTGCCTTACAAAGAAGACACAAGCACATCAACAGGTCAGCAACAGGATGGATTTCACAATGCACACGGGAAGACACAGCAGAGACCACAACCCTGCACAACCTGGATATCAGGTCTCCAATAACTCCAGTTATAGTTTCAGCATGTGAATTCCTTCCATACAAGCCTCTGCCAGTCAAAACTGGTAGTATAATCTGAGCACAGAGTATCTGATCGTAGAACTGTCTTGCAACACCCCCCAAGGCAAGGCGTCTTGAGTGCCCATCATGAAATAGTGCATCTCCTGCAGAGCTATGACTGAGTCTGTAACTTTCCATCCGCTTACAGAAAGTGGCTCCCCGACCGGGACAGATTTATTTTGGGATAGAATAAAGAAAATCTAAAACACATGCAGAATAAATTACTTACTCTTAAAACAGCTAACTGGAATAAAGTTGACAGTGAATTCTCACAGAATCACAGACTGGAAGGGACCTTGAAAGATCATCCAGTCCAATCCCCCTGCCACAGCAGGATCACCTAGACCAAGTCGTACAGGAACACATCCTGGCAGGTTTTAAACGTCTCCAGAGAAGGAGACTCCACAACCTCCCTGGGCAGCCCCTTCCAGGGCTCTGTCACCCTCAGCATGAAGAAGTTCCTTCTCATATTGATATGGAACCTCCTGTGTTCTAGCTGACACCATTGTCCCTTGTCCTATCATTGGATGACACTGAGAAGAGCCAACAGATAGCAAGAAGGAGTGGAGAGCTGGGACTGGGCTCATCCTTTTGCTCTCTACAAAGGAAGTGCTTTTATTACAGAAGCTCCTACAAGGTGATCAGCAACACTAGGAACCACTGTAACTTGAGCTCTACAAGCTTGTGTCTCCAAGGGACTGCATACATGAACAGCTAGTCATCACTGATAAGGAAGTTTCCCTCACAACACTTCCTTGAAAACTGAATCGCAGAACCTCTGGGATTGGAAGGAACCTTGAAAGATCATCCAGTCCAACCCCCCTGCCACAGCAGGATCACCTAGACCAAGTCACACAGGTACATAGCCAGGCAGGTTTTAAACATCTCCAGAGAAGGAGACTCCAGAACCCCCTGGGCAGCCCCTTCCAGTAGTGCTCTGTCACTCTCACTGGGAAGAAGTTCCTTCTCTTACTGATGTGGAACCTCCTGTGTTCCAGCTGACACCCATTTTATACCTTTTATTTCCCTCTTCTCTCTGGACTTCCCTACTACTACTCTATATTCTTAACTCTAAATCTGGTAGAAGAATTAAAAAAACACCCAAACAAAATTGTCTAAAATAATTAAGAATAAGATGCTGGAACAGGTTGCCCAGGGCAGTTGTGGCAACCCTGGCACGGTTGAAGGGCAGGTTGTCTGGGGCCCTGAGTAATCTGCTCTACTGAAGGCGTCCCTGCCTGTGCAGGGGGCTTGGAACTAGATGATCTTGAAGGTCCCCTTCCAGCCCTGGCCATGCCACGATTCCATGACTGATTACAAGACAGACACCAAGACTCTCTGCAATCTTTTTCTCTCGTGTGGAAAGCCAACACAACACAGGGAAGTTTTCATATTTACGGGGCTTTTTCTGTTTGTTCTTTGCATGCTCAGAGGAAAGCAGGTAACTTACTGTACCTTCTTGTTGTTTTCAGAAGTGGGACTCAAAATGGTAAGTTCAGGTCTACTTGGTTTAGGCTTGGGAGACTCACACGAGTTGATAAAATTCATGATGAACGGCTCCAAATGCTGACCTTTCTGAAACAAGAGAGGAGGGACCTGTCACTGGCACGATTACAGGGGAAAACAAACCACAACCCAACGTCAGAAAAAAGCTTCCAAACAGATGTTTAACTAGCCTCTAAGTTAGTAAGCACATCAAGTTAGTTGTTGGAAGTCAAAACTGTGAAGACACACCTCTTTCATCAGCTTTCCTGGAACGGACTTTATTATTTTACCTACAATTGGAAACACAAAGACTTCCTGTTATTGCTGCCTGATCTTAAAGACATTTTTCTCTGCTATGTTTTATGCACTCATTAGCCAGTCCTTCATTTTAAAATCCAAGTTTTTAAAATACAATGGTTTTCTAGAACCTGTGGGTTTTCTTTTTTAACAAAGCAGTGCTGAGGGAGATGGCTTAGGGGTGACCTGTCATTTGACCTCATTAATGTTGATAAATATGTGAAGGGTGGTGTCAGGAGGATGGAGCCAGGCTCTGCTCAGGGGCATCTAATGATAGGACAAGGGGCAACGGGTGTGAGCTGGAACACAAGAGGTTTCACATCAATATGAGAAGGACCCTCGTCACAGTGACAGCTACAGAGCACTGGAAGGGGCTGCCCGGGGGGTTGTAGAGTCTCCTTCTCTGGAGATGTTTAAAACCCACCTGGCCATGTTCCTGTGCAACTTGGTCTAGGTGATCCTCTGTGGCAGAGGGTTGGGCTAGATGAACTTTTGAGGTCCCTTCCAATTTCTAATGTTCTGTGATTCTGCGAAAAACATGGTGGCCATTTTGCCCTGGTGAATAGAGAGAGTGGTAGGAAGGAAGGAAAGTTTCATCTAAATTCTATTATTTATGCAAAAGCAGAGAGTTCTTCCTTCATTCGTGGCCATAGGCATCACCATGATGGAAATGGAGGACTGGTGTGGGAGCACATGGGACAGATGACTGGACATTCAAATGTCCACTGACCCTAAGAGATGTTTGCATGGACTGAATGGACTCCATGTTTCCTCAAAGAGCAAGAACTGCTGAAAATACTTTCCCTGTGAGGGATCTGAGATAGTATTTTAGCCTGGTTGTGTAAGCGTGTGACTAATCTCTGTATTACTCTGTGTGGGGTTGCGATGTGGGATGAATTCTCTGTGTGGGGTTTCATGTGGGGTGAATTAAATGTGGTTTGTTGTGGGTTTTTTTCCCCCCAAAGTGACTTTCATTTCATGCCCGCAATTTGTAAGTGGTTTCCAAACCATTCTTGTTTTGATTTGTTTCGCCCCATTAGCTCATTAACTAAATTAATTGGTTAATTTCATCTCGGGATAAACCCTTGACACCCAGCTATTGCTGGATGTGCAATGGTCTCCAGAGGATCTACCGCTGAGTTCCTGGCAGGATGCTTTCACCATGGGCTGAGCTTTTGTGAATTAGCATGTAAATTGCTTGAAACTCACTTTTATTCACCGTGTGTGCTCCGTTTGGGGTAAACAGGAAAGGCAGCCTCTTAAATAGAAGAGAAACAAACAGAAAAATACCGGACCTGTTGGACTACGGGAAACACTATTTCTACCTTATGTATTTATTTCCTTAAATTACTTAGGGCTTCCCATTGGTATCCACTGCAAAGAAGAATTCCTGACATAAAACCAAACAGTGCTAGGTAGCCTGTGTCCATGCAGCTGAGGGCAGTGCCATGGCTGCAGCCAAACTGTATAGCACCCGTCTCCACCCCATGTACCTCACCTGCCTGTGCCTGTGCACTCCCTATGCTAAGGCACAACCCACCTGTACCACACCTACTCTTGATGTTTCTGGCAATGCTTTATCTGCTCTTTGGACCAGGTATCCTGTTTTGTGCTGCTTCTTGGAATCACAGAATCACTCAGGTTGGAAAAGACCCTTGGGATCATCGAGTCCAACCATCAACCCTACTCTACAAGGTCACCCCTAAACCAGATCCCCCAACACTACATCTAAGCCACTTCTAAACTTATCCAGGCATGGAGAGTCAACCATCACCCTGGGCAGCCCATTCCAGTGCCTGATCACTCTTTCCATGAAGAATTTTTTCCTGATGTCCAGTCTAAACCTCCTCTTTTGAAACTTGAAGCCCTTCCCTCTGGTTCTGTCACTAATGACCTGTGGGAAGAGACCAGCTCCAACATCTCTACAGTGTCCTTTCAGATAGTTGTAGAGAGCGATGAGGTCTTCCCTCAGCCTCCTCTTCCTCAAACTAAACAGCCTCAACTCTTTCAATCTGTCCTCATCAGATTTATTCTCTTTAACCTAGGCACAGACATCACCTGCTCAACACATCACACTAGGTGGCTGGATAGTTTTTGTGCAGGTAAGGGTAAGACTGCTATCGGGAACAGGGGATGTTAGAGCAGATCACTCAAATTAGATGAGACAGAACCTCATTCACTACCCCCACCAGCTTGTTCTGCACAGGTAACCTGCAAAACTCAGACTTTTACAAATGCTACTGAATGTCATCTCTTTCCATTAGGAAGCTGGTCCACAACTCCATCTCCAGGCATCTACCCAGGATTGTCAGCATGGAATGTCCTCTCAGAGCTGATAGTTCTGTGATAAGAGATGAGGTGGAAAACTGCAAAGTGAATCTGAAGGAGGAATCATTTTGGGGGACTAAACTCTAATCCCCTCTCTTGGTGCGTTTCTCAGCTCTAAATTCCACATGTGCATAATTTATGTCAATATGAGGAGGCAGCCAGAGAAGGATGAAATAAATAATTTACAGAGAGAAGCAACAATCAGTGCACATCTTAAATATCCTTCCCTCATGCACACAGTCACGGAATGGATTTATTCAAAACCAATCCAAGGCTGAGCACAAATTCCCATTCATCACTCTGAGGGCTTTTCCCCATCCCTCAGGATGTAAGAAAAGTTTGCTCAGTGGGAAGCAGCTGTTTACATCCAGCGTGTGCTAGACATCACCCTCTAATCCATGCTTACACAGAAGAATCTCCACAGACTGGAACACGGAGCTTTGCGTTTAGTCTAAACACACACACACACAACTATTTACACTGGAGAAATCCTTTAGAATCACAGAATTATTGAGGCTGGAAAAGACTCTGAGCTCATCCAGCCCAGTCTATGGCCTGACAGGACCACAGCAGTTAAACCAGGGCACTAAGGGCCACATCCTGCCTGTCCTTCAAGACCTCCAGGAATGGGGACTCCACCACTGCCCTGGGCAGTCCAGTCCAGGCTCTGATCACCCTTTCCATGAGGAAGGGCTTCCTAACA
>JAOXOE010000405.1:25870100-25940642 GCA_028565055.1 Phoeniculus purpureus | reverse complement strand
AGAGCCTGGCTCCATCCTCCTGACACCCACCCCTCACATATTTATAGACATTAATGAGGTCACTCCTCAGTCTCCTCTTCTCCAAGCTAAAGAGATCCAGCTTCCTCAGCCTTTTCCCATAAAGGAGGTGTTCCACTTCCTTCATCATCTTCATTGCTCTGCTCTGGACTCTCTCCAACAGTTCTGTGTCCCTCTTGTGCTGGGGGGCTGAGAACAGGACACAATACTCCAGATGTGTCTCACCAGGGCAAAGTAGAGGGGGAGAAGCTAACCACCCCCATTTTGGCCCACCCCAGGCTGCCATTTGCCTTCTTGGCCAGAAGGGCACATTGCTGGCTCGTGGTCATCCTGCTGTCCACCAGGACCCCCAGGTCTCTTTCTCCTACATTGTTCTCCAACAGGTCAGTCCCCAACCTATGCTGGTACCTGGGGTTGTTCTTGGCCTTGTTATACTTCATTAAATTTCACTCTGCCCAGCTCTCCAGCCTGTCCAGGTCTTGCTGAATGGCAGCACAGCCTGCTGGTTTGTCAGCGACACCACCCAGCTTTGTGTCATCACCTTTCCTGGGATGGAGGTGAGGTTGACCAGTCTATAGTTACTTGGGTCATTCTTCTTACCCTTTTTGAAGACTGGAGTGACATTTGCTATCCTGCAGTCCCTAGACACCTCTCCTTATTCCCATGACTTAGCAAAGATGATGAAGAGTGGTCTAGCAATGACTTCTGGCATCTCCCTTAGCAGTCACGGGTGCATCCCATCTGAGCCCATGGATTTGTGTACATCCAGTTTGCTCAACTTATCCCTAACCCAGTCCTCATCAACCAGGGCAAACTCCTCTCTTGCCTCAACTTCCTCTGGGGCCTCAGCAGTTTGGGGCTTGATAGCAAGACAGCCCCTTGAAGTACAGACAGAGGCAAAGAAGCTGTTCAGTATCTCTGCGTTCTCTGTATCCTCTATCTCCAGGGCACCACCTCATTCAGCAGGGGGCCCACATTGCCTCTAGATCCTGTTTGGATGATTTGTAAGATATTAGACACTTATTTACCTGCCTGTAGTTATTAAAAATATCTGATAACTCCATATTAGAAACTTGAGAGGTTATTATATTTGATATTATTGATAGGCTTCATTATTACTGAAAGCAGAAGAGTGCCATAAATGTCAGTTCAGTCCAACAGAATAATTTTTCCATTCTTTTAACTATATACCCATATATTTACCCATATAGCAGCACATGAACATCTGTAGTACACAAAGGTTAAATTAAAACAATAGCTCAAGCCCAACAAAGACACGGGTGGAAAAGCTGAGGTTAAAGCTCAGCAAGTCTTTGCTGCCGCTTCTTTTTGCTCGTGACTCTGAATACAGACCATTAAACCCAAATGCTGAAGTTCATAGAGTATATTTGAAGATGTTCTGCTGGCTCCTTCCACATAGTGTGCATCATGTCAACATTGCTGATTGCTTATTAAGAGCCCAGGAACTTAAGAAATAGTGGTTTTATTTTCCCTTACCGTATTTCTGGGAAAAGAGGCAGAGTGCTATAGATTCGAAGGTAATGAACAAAAACATCTGGTTTTGTGGAGCAAACATTTCTTTTCCACTGACAAGTGGCTGTACTGACGGAAGGAGGATTCATTTTGTCATGGAGTAATGCTTCAGTTTCTTTATAAAACTGTGGTGGGATGGAGAGCATAAAGCAGGTCTGTGATGTCACAGAATGAGGAAACTGTGACAATTGTTATCCTCAGGTCAAAATGGAAAATATATAACCAAGCCAACAGGACTAGCTGGGTTTTGCGTTTGTTTTTTTCGATGCCAGGCAGTCACTTACTGAAGCTTGACTGGCTAATGCTGCTACCCATAAAATCTTGTGCATTTCTGGGTGCTTGGAAGGTAACTGGATTGCTGTGTGGTAGAGTAATACAGCTTTAAAATTCTACAGAAGAGCAATTGTCATCAATCCCAAGGGATTCTTTGAGCTTTATTGAACTATTGTATATCAATGTAATACCAGTACCTTCGTTTTAACTTTATTGGTGTTGCAATTTGCACTGCGGGAAAAAATACCTAGTATAAAAATTTGACCTAATTTTAATAGTTAATTAAGCATCAAAGGGAAAAAAGAAGTGAAGGAGTGGCTACAAACTGCTTTTCATGTCAAACTGCTAACTATGGAAAAAATACTGTGTAGAAAAAAAATCTGATTGAGAATTCTTCAACCGAGTTAGCAAGTAAGATGTAAGTCTAAGTACTTGCAATAATGAACCTGTGTGTGACAGCTGGGCAATGTTACAGTCAGATCTGTGCAAATAAAAGCTACTCCCAGAATGAAACACAGCACTGAATTTTATGCTTCTTTTTTCTATGGAGTTGAGCATAACTGAGCTTCTCTTCAAAAGCCTTTTATCCCATTTTGCATTGTTTCACCTTCCCTAAATGTCACTGGGACTGTCATGTGTGAAGCCAGGCTGTGCCTGCTTCTGTGTGGCACCTTCCTCCCTTTCCTAATTGGAAGGGCTTTCTTCTTGTGGTACGTTGAATTGAATGGAGCACTATCAGGATGTATTTTTCCATCTCTGGCTTTCCCTGCCTTCCCACTGACTGAACTTATAGCCTTGTAAATTACTAGGCATCCCCAGGCCTTCTTTTTTCACATCTGTAAAAATGAGGATGAGAGCAATGCCGTATTGCTGTAAATAATGATCTGAGGACGTGAGCTGGGAATTCTGAACCATGCACCATTGAAGCGCTTCCCTCACAATTAGTCCTTCTGATTTGTGGTACCAGCATTGCTCCAATGCAGAGGGTGATGAGTGTTTGCCTTTCCATTTTCTATGGAGAATGCTCAGGGCCAGTGCTGACCTTAAAGGGTGGCAGGAAAGAGCTGGCTGATTCTTTGGAGTGTATGGGAGTGAATGCTGGCTTTCTCCCATGTGCTTTGTTTCTTTCCCAGTGCCCTGATCTTCAGTTCAGTGTGATGAGAGTACCTTTTCCTGTTGATCTTGGAAATGTTATGTATTCGCTAGATCACCATCCCTTTTCTCCCCAGCTCAGTACTGGTGAGGCTGTACCTTGTGTACTGGGTTCAAGTTTGGGCACCTCAGTTCAAGAAAGACATTGAGGTGCTACAGTGGGTGTAAAGAAGGGCAACAAAGCTGGTGCAGGGCTAAACAACAAGTCTGATGAGGAGTGGCTAACATAGCTGGAGCAGTTTGGTCTAAGGAAGAGGAGGCTGAGAGGAGACCTTGCTCTCTACATCTACCTGAAATGACATTGTAGAAAAGTTCATCCTGGACTCTTCTTACAGGTAACTAGAGATAGAACAAGAGGAAGAGTCTCAAGCTTCACCAGGGGAGGGTTAGACTGGACATTTGAAAAATTTTTCTTAACTGAAAGAATAGTCAGACAATGGAACAGGCTTCCCAGGAAAAGGGTTGAGTCACCGTCCCTGGATGTGTTTAAAGATCTTTTAGATGTGGTGCTTGGCGATATGGTTTAGTGGTGGACTTGGTAGGGTAGGGTTATTTGTTGGACTTGATGATCTTGAAGGTTGTTTCCAACCTAAAGGGTTCTAGAATTCTGTGACCTGGCATTGGAAATTTCCATTTGGCACTTTGCTGCTGTGGTAACCACTTTAACTCCTAAAAAACTCAGGTGGGATAGGAGCATGGAGAGAAGATTTTTCCTGCCAAGGTTTTTCAGCCTTGAAAGAGGCTGTTTCCTGATACCATGTTGCTTCTGCTCTCTCTTAACAGGAAGGGTTTCCTTGTCTGGCCAGGCTTATTGACAAGGGGTTTATTTTTGTTTGAGACACTGCAAATAATATTGTGACACAATAAGTAATTTTTTGGAGCTATTTTTTAAAAACTTGGTGTTGAAGATATTTTTGTAGCCTTAACATCTTGAGGGGGCTTACTGCCACATGGTTTAAGGCTTTATTTGTTTCCTCCTTCACCAGAGAATATTAATGACTGTTGTCCTGAAGGTCTTTTCTGATGTGATGTTTTCCCTTCCCCACTCTTTTTCACTGTACCTCTTCAAATCAAGTGTCATTAATTTGTTCTAGCTTTCAGGAGCTGCTGGGAGAAAACGAACTCCTATTGCAAGGAGTGAGCGTGGGTTGATCTTTACAGACACGAATGTTTCAAGTGTTGGCAAAGCAGAACACTCTATAGTGTTTTCATGTGTTGCACAGAAAACAGCTTTTCCCAAGATGATACTGGTTTTTTATCTCAGTACAAGGAAGGAAAGCATCAACTAAACAGAATTGTAAAACAAGGTGTTGATAACCCATTTGCTGTTTCCTTTGCTGTGCATATATGGCTAATGGTGTCTGGCTTTATCTTTGCTGGAGGAGCATCTGTATTAAAATGTGTAATTGCACTTTTTTGTTAATGCCGGTTCACCCTGGTAGTATAAACTCATCTATTTGCATGCAGTGATTGAAGGGTAAAGATAGATGAAAACCTATTATAATCGTGTTAGATAACCAGATATGAATATGAATGAGATCAGGCCTCTCGTGAAAATACAGAGCTGTGTTGTTTAATGTACTCAGTACAACAAACGTTCATCTGAAAGCCCACTGAGCCTAGTAGGTGTTTTTTAGGGTGGTAAGTTACTTAGTGAGCTGTCCATATGATTCTGACTTTAATTTGAGTAGGTAATGAAGTCTGCAAGTTCTTTAAATCTCTCTGTTATAAACCAGAAGACTAAGGAAGGCTTTGACTTCTCAGCTACAGAAGTTCATCTAGTTGTTTTTGTTTTGCCTTTGATGTTAACTGTTGCTTGTAAACACTCCTTCCTCACTTGGCTTCTTCGCTTAGACTTTGGTAACTTCTCCTTGCTCCAGACTACTTCCCTGGTAAAATGGATGGGACATTTTTTTGTCAAATACTTTTTTGTACTTGCACAAGGCCCTCTTTTGGTGCTGGAGCACCTGCTATCAATCAGCACATTCAATTATTAACAAATATTAACATTTTTCCATTAAATAGTGGGAAATAAAACCCAGCACAGTGAATGCAGAAAGTGACTTCTTAGTAAAGATGTCCAGTATCAACATACTTAGGGTCTAAAGTATAAACAAAGGAAACAAAGGGAACAAAGTTCACAGTCTGTCTGTGTGTGTGTGTGTGTGTGTGTGGAATTGACTTTAAAAGCAGCTGGGTTTGTATGGAACAAGTTTATCAGAAAAGGAGGAACAGAGGGCGCTGTGTTTTCTATCAGAAATTCACATACTTTCCTGTATCACTGGTTCAAGAAACACTGTATGGTAGTGGACTCTTTAGAAATCTATCTAAGTTGAAGTTTTCAGGGAAGACATGAGCCTCTCTAAAAGATTTGCAGAACTGGTCATGCAGTTAGTGAGCAATCACATTTGTGAGCAGCTTTTCCTGCTTGTTACTGGTGTGCTTTGATCCACTACACTGTCTTCACACTATAGAACCAGAACATTTCCAATTCCTTTGTAAAACAGCATTTCAGTATAAAAAATAGAAATTGGTCATGGAGAAAGGAGAATCATTTTTCATTTGTTTGTTTCTAGAAATTGTCATCCTAAAACAAATTTAATGATGTTTCTGATGGCTTCCCTATGAGGATTTATGTGACAGGAACAAGCAATATTGAAACAGGATCCACTAAGTTTGAGTTGTACTAGCAGTGAAGGAAACTCAATGCTTAGCCAAGGGGTATTGATAGTTTATTTACAGAAGGCAGAGCAGTAAAGCTCTGTATGGTGATCATTGCAACAAATAAAAAGCCTGAAAATGTGCTTCAGATACCTTCCTTCAGATAACTACATTCTCCTCACTGTGTACAAACTCAGCTCAGTGATTATTCTGTGTGGTTTCCCACTCCAGATGGATATTAAGAACAAAATTTATATTCATAGCACATTAAACACTGTCAATTTAAACATTTTCTGTCTGCATCAGTTTGGATATGCTGCATTTATTTTCCCATTTATCATGTATGTACTTAATTGGTGTAACATTATAGTCCGATAGTAAAATTCCATTAATGTTTCAAGTGAATTTACGTGCCATGTATCACAAGATTATATTCCCATCTTCAAATGTCATCGGGGATTAGGAGCAAGCGTGCGACACTCAATCATCAGCTTCAGAAGCAACATCTGCAAGCTCATATATTTATGACAATTAACAGTAATGAAGCAAAGACACTTTTAAAGAAGAAATTAATACTGTGGAGGGAGTATTATCCATCACTTGACAACTTGTTCTTTACATTCACTAAGCTAGGAATGTCTTTGCACTGAGCCTCAAGAGACTACTCTGGCAAAGCAGCCTGCAGCACTGCAAAGCGTAAGGGAGAAAAGCACTCTGGTGGGGTACGCTGCAGAACACGGACTGCATATCACAAAGGGCTTTGCTTTGTACAACATCTAAGAAGTGCTTAGCTGCTCACTATTCCACTACTTAGTATGTGCTTCCCAGAGGATTCAAACCTTCCATGCAAACCTGGAAAGTGTAAGAACCTTGCTAGTCTAGGAAAAATACTGATTGGATTAACTGTGTGTAGTATTGAGGTCTGGTAGGAATTCTGAGGTCTAACTATAACAAATTAAATCTCAGTGTTAACTCTTTATTTTGAGTGTCTTCTTCCCACTGCTTTTACATTCTGATTTTACACTTCTCTTTTGTAACTACTGTACTTGCTTGGCAAGGTTGGGTCTAAGAGCTTTTTGAATTTCCATCCTTTCTGTTTTCCTTGGATTTTTTTCTGCATCTGCTCCATGCCAAGTACTTGGAAGATCTATTGACTATTGATTCTCAAGTTCAGCTCAGAATTTTGTAAGTCATGGGACTGCAGGGCTCCTCACTTCTTGTTTCTGTCCTCTTCACCATGTACTTTCTGCTTTTCTGACCTGTGACAAATTCATGGCCACATAGCTACTTGAAAAATACTCTTCTAACCTTTTGGTTTCTCTGTGATGGCCTCAGTGTATTTACTTGTTCACACATGCTTGCATAGCCGCCAAATCTTGCTTCGTTGTGCATTGGTGAAAGAGCAAAAGTTAAATCCGTGTAAAATTCTTCCAGCCTTGTTCAGCTTCAGGTTTTTGCAGTTGGAGCAAATGGGGGCGGGCGATAATTGGTAGAACTGTACAATTACATAAGTGAAAGCTTTTCTGCGGGAAGTTAGGAGAGCAGATTGCTTGGCCATCAATATGCGACACATGTTCTTAATCTTCCCACAGTGTCCATGCAGAGGAGTACAGTCAAGCATTGGTTTGTTAGATTAATGTGTTCAAATAAAAATGCTATTAAAAATTGTAGTTTGGGGAACTTTTTTTTTTTTAGAGA
This sequence comes from Phoeniculus purpureus, assembly GCA_028565055.1. Taxonomy (NCBI): domain Eukaryota; kingdom Metazoa; phylum Chordata; class Aves; order Bucerotiformes; family Phoeniculidae; genus Phoeniculus; species Phoeniculus purpureus. Next base: position 25,933,307 of record JAOXOE010000405.1, on the reverse strand, counting down.
AAGAAGGGTAAATAGTATTTATTTTGAGTTATTAATGGAAGATGTTTTTCTTAGACTTTATAACTACTGATGACTTCCAACATGAAGGTTGTCATCAAAACTCTTGCTGAGGGGAAGGGAATCAAGTAAGAAAAAGATTGTACAATCTAACAGAGTGATGGTGAGTACTGTCTGCTATTTTATGGGAGAAGTACCCTGTTACTATCACAGAAGAATGCTCAGTTAGGGAGCACTCATGAATTGTGTCACCGGTTTCACATAAATATTCATGAAAGTTCTATGCCTGGAACATAAATGTTTGTATCTGTACCCAAGGGGTGGTTGGTTGCTTGGTTTTGGTTTGGGTAGGGATTTTTTTTCTGTTTTCTGGTTCTAGTTTTTGCATGGAATGACAATACTGCGCTGATCCTGTTATTAGTGTGTATGTTCAGAGAAAAGAACAAGTGAAAAATGGACTGGACTGAGATGTGACTCAGATGAAAAACAATAACAGATGAGCACTGTTTGCAATATGATTTTGTTGGATTTTGTGTTACAGCTTTCTATATGGTCCTAGGTGGAGATGTGACTTTAGCTTCTCCATGGTATGCAATAAATGTGAGATTTGTTTATCTATGATGGAATAAGACCTCTGTGTAGGTTTTCAGATAAAAATTCAAATGCGAGGACTTCAGTGAAGTGACACAAGTCCTAATTATGTGAAATGGTAGACATTTAAGTTTTAAAAGTTACGGTATTGGGAAAGGCCATTTTTGATACAGAAAGAGAAGTCTGAAATGTCTCAATTTAACCAGTGGCAGACACAGGACAGGCAGGCTTTGCATTTTACAGAAAGCTTGATGGTAGTTTTATGGGTTTAAGCTGAGAAGAAATAGATGAGCTATGTCAAAATAAAGAGTAACCTTACTTGAACATGGTCTGTTATTGAGGTCAAGTTTGGTTTGTCTTACTACTCTTGCTGATACTGTGTGCTCTGTTGGGCAGCAGGAGGAATGGACAGATACTTGTGTAATATAATTAAGAGGTCAGATTTACTTAATGGCTCTCCTTTAAATAGCTGGTAGCCTGTTGCATGCTCATGTATGGATGCACTTCATAGTAAAACAGTTTCTGCCAAGCAGCTCTCAGGCCTCACTGGTCATTTGACGAGAGGAAGGTGCACATTAATTGTCATAATGCATTTCTTATAAGACACAGACTTCAGAATGCGTGAGCCTGAGATGATCTTTGCATAGTGAATCTCAATATTGCTCTTTTTCTCTTTTAGTTTGTGGGGACATCCATGGTCAGTTCTTTGATTTGATGAAACTGTTTGAAGTGGGAGGTTCTCCTGCCAACACCCGGTATCTCTTCCTGGGGGACTACGTGGACAGAGGGTACTTCAGCATTGAAGTAAGTATATTATTTCTGTTTTGCACTGTAACTTAACCAGTTCAGGAATACTGAGTCTCTTCACAGATACCACCTGTGAGCAGAAGTTGTTAGTGCTGCTGCCAATGTTTTCATAAAGGGGGTTTGGTACCCAGCTGAATCCCACTAAATGTGTGCTGGAAATCTAATGGATAATGGACCTTGGTACTAGGTATAGGCCGTCCAGATACAACACAGAAGTCAGTCTACTCTGTAGCTTATGAATAGACATGAGCTATTAGAGAAGAGACATAACAGGAAAACTAAACTAAGAACTCGTGGTTTGGTTTGACTTCTAAGTTTATTTGATCTGAGTCTCCTGGATGTGAAAATTGAAAACAGAAGGACTAGATAGGGGGTAAATTGGAAAAAAACCTAGCAAATAATATGCTGTGCCGGACAGAGCGAGTTCTATTTGGATATGGCATGCAGGAGTGTGTGGTCTCTGGTTTTGGATGCAGCACTTGATTCTACAGAGAAGTGAAGCACTTGTGCCCTATTGAAGGTACAGAGACTTGGTGCAGACTCCAGTATCAGGTAGTAGAAGGTCAGGGTCAAATGACAGTGTCTTTAGCTGGCTTGTGAAGGAAACAGTGTCCCATCCAACATGTTTTTCTTTAACTAGAAGTGCATGAAACACCAAAAATAAATTGTTTGTTCAAGTTCTTATAAACAAACTGAATTTTTTCTTCTGCTCTACATTGCTGCTTGATTACAGACTGACAGATGAGGTGCACTATTATCAAATAAAAGCTGAACTAGATTAATCCAGGTAATAGTTGATTTAGTCACTGAATGGTCAGTCAGAAACCCTTGCATCAGCTTTTGAGCTGCAGCTGGACTCTTTTCTCTGAAACAGTCAGACTTCAACCTCTTCTGAGTCAAGGGAGACAACCTAAGGTCAAGGTCAGTTGGCAGCATGCAAGAACACGTGTGCTGCTGTTTCATTCTGTGTACTTATGGGAACTCTGCACAAAAGGCCGCGATGCTTGTGAGCATAAGATTCCTGTTATACAGGCTGAAGGCTGGAGTCTGGTGAAGATGGCTTTCTTCTGACTATCAAAGAAAGAAAGCAAATTTTGCAGGTCCCAGTGACCTTTACCTAATTAACCATGAAATGAATGAATATGATGTATCATGTGATTCTCTTGCTCTTCACTCAAGTGATGTTAAACCTTACCAAAGAGGCAGAGGCAGTTAGTAATGCCAATCTGGGAGGGAAACACTGAGGAGCTGGCAGAGACTGTCAGTGGGCTCTATTTTCTTCCTCTACCGAAGACAGGGATACCTTGGTAAGAATCACCATACAGTGAAAATACCCTGATGTCTTTTTTTTTGCTAGCATTACTTATTAGTTATTAGGCCTATTGCAACAAGTATGTTTATCAGTGGTGATTTGGAATCTAGTACATCTTTTCTTTAATACAATTTTTATTTACTTGCAAAACTTTCAGCAAAAGGCCTCTCAGGCTCTGTCAGGCAACTGCCAAGCTGTTAAACATTCTTTTGCTTCAGCAAGACTGTTTGAGTGCAAGCCTTTTGGACTCTGGCAGGCAGAAGTTAAACTCCTACCTTTAATGCGGCAGTACCACATCTTAGTACACTGTTGCCATGTTGATATGAAAAGCTGTAATCCCAAACAGCGGAGTTATTTATAATGTGTTTGTAAATTGCATCATCTTGTCAGTTTTGTATTTATAGTATAAAGGGAAGTTTCTTTAATATAAAATGATGCAAAACTACTTTTCCTTAATGAATTAACTTTAAAACTTACTTTAAAATGTTAACAGAATCTTTGGGAGGTGGCACATTTTGCAGTTAGAAATGTGCAGTTCCAAGTGCAAATGCTCTGAAGGCTTAAGAATTGCAAGATTCTTTCACCCACCTGCCAGGACTCAGTGTAGTTAAGATGCAGTCTCATACTGAATTCAGCACTTTGATCATGAGGTTTCTTGAGCCACACGCGTCTGCTTTCCCTGCCTTCGGTGAGCTGTGAACTGTCATCACTGTGTGGAGGACCATGCTGGATCACTTGGGAAAGGTTAGGAGTGTTGGGGGTGGCTTCACAGACTTAAGCTGTTGTGCAGCTCAGTTCTGAACTACCATTTTTTCAGTTGCAGTAACCTAGCTTACATCTCCTGTAGACATCCAGCAAAGCCAAGCTGTGTTTTGAAGAGGAGAGTTTTGTCGTCTTTTCTGTACACATTTTTAATGTAAAACCCAGAACAAGTGGATGTGCTTCAGCTTTTGAGTGCTTGCCTGACAGTTTGCCAAAATCTACTGCAGGGCCATTACCGACTGAAGACAATAGCAAACCACCTAAGACAAAGCAAAATAATTTATGGGTGGGGGATTAGCACTTTAAAATTTTGCAACCTACAGATCCATATTTAAAAAATTATAAATTATATTCCAAACTTAGTTTTTCCATTTTGGAGTACTGCTTTTTCACTGGAAGCAGTACTGGCTCCTGCCAGTGCCAAAGAACTATCTAAGCTGCTGCGTAGATTCTTTCTTTTTGTATTTAAGTATCTCAAATTACTACTTTTTTTGGTCACATAACTGATTCTTCCCACCTGTCACCTTGATTAAAGAATGCCTTTGGAAGGGGAGGCACATTTCTGTTTCGTAAGTGGATGTGGATGTAGAGCTATGCACTGAGGCATGAACTCAGCACAGTAAGTAGTGACAAGGAAAGAAAAATTGTGACAAATGCAAGTTGGCATGTTGGGAACAGAGGAGCGTGTGGTGTCGTGGTTTTGGGGAAGGGCCTCTGAGCGCATGTAGCAGGCACCAGCTCTTGCCACTGCTTTGTGCTGGAGAATTTCTGGTGATAAACAGTCCTAAGTCTGATCTTGATGCGTATTTCTACCATGTCAGTCACACTGTGATCTTTGTTCCATAACTCTGTTGGCTCCCCTTTCTGCTCTGTTGACGCCAGACTATTGCAGTTTTGGGGTCTTCCCAAAAGTATTGAGTAGCTGGGCCAAGATAACAATGAAAAGTAATAGAAGCTTAAAAACGTGCCTTCGATTGCTGTGTGCTATCTAGCGTAAAAGTGACACCATTGAGCCTAGACCTTGCTGAGTTCTGATAGTGGGCGAGATAATCCTTGTCTGTGGGCTGCAAAGCATTTGGGATTCTTCTGGATGAAAGGTACTGTATAATGTAAGCTATTATCATTAAGAACAGGGGAAGAAATTGCATAAGGTAGGTGGAAGGCGTTTGATAATGCTGAGGGAAAAGGGAGAAGTATTTGTATAATGCACTCAGCAGAAGTGACGATCCTTGCTCCACAAAGCTTAGACCTTCACATGTGCATTCTGGTTTTACCGGAGTTGGCTCCACTGTTTGAAGTGGAACAGTTTTGTTTCTTTAGAATTAGTCTTAAGCAAGGTATCACAGGGTGAGAGACAACAATAAAGGAACCACAATTACAATGTTGTGTGAAACGAGGTTTCTCAGCACAGACCAAATCTTCATCCTGTAGCTAAACATTTTGTTTATTTGATCTTTGGGCAGAACCTGAGTGTTTCTTCACTTAGAAGCAGATATTTCTGCCAGTTGCAATATCTGATAGGGCATGTTTGTTTCCTCAGCTCTGAACCTGGCAACATTTCCCTGCAGTGCCTGCACACCATTTCAGGGTTTTGACTGCAGGGTAGAACCCCTCAGTTCTTTCAGACAAGTTTTATGGTCCCGGAGAAAAGAAACCCAAATGATCAAAACAGAGGGCTGGCTTTAAATCCAAGGAACAGTTAGATCATAAGTGGTTCTGCAGGACTGGGCTGTGAGGAAGAAAGACTGATCTCTCTACCTGAGTCTGGAAACCCTCTTTTGAAAGGCAGGCATGAATGCAATGGGGTGTAGGGGATAGCATGCACACAGACTGCTTGTCATTAGAGCCTGAGAAAAATTGCAATCAGAGTAAATATGGACTGTAACGCACTACTGAGATCATGTAAATGATCTGTTGGAATGATTTTCCTGATCAATCCCCTGTAAAAACGGCAGGCTTAAGTGTCAGTTGAGTACTGTACATACTGATAGTTTTTGATAAAATAAAACAGCATTCAAAATTAACAAAACCAGAGTTACATGCTAAGGTTCAAAATGTCTGTACAGCTTGATTTTCCAAACACAAAGACCAAAATTCCAGAAGGATAAGCTGGTTTTGTGGTGTTCTAGAAAGAATACAGTGACATGCATCAGGTAAGGCTGGAGTTTGACTGTTGGACCTTTCATCTATTAAAAAAGCATCGGGTGCTTGAGATGCTTCTGAAATCAGTGAACTGTTCACATTTATTAACTGTTTTCTCACAAGGAAATAATTACATGTAAATCAATTTGGTTTAGTAAACTGTGGGTGAAGTGAATGCTAGTGAATCATAGAATCATTAGTGAAGCTGTGTGTTTGCTGTCCCTCAGGTCTCAATGCACTTTCTAGAACTGTACTGAAGAATTACTTTTACATTTCCTCTGTTGCTCTAGTGTGTGAATGTTTCCCAATAAACAGCTTGATTTAGAATGGTTTGTCTGGTCATGAAGAGCTTACTATTCTCTCGGAGCAAAGGAAATCTTAATACCTCAATTCCTAAATTTCCTTGTCTTTTTTTCCTCTCTGTATTAGTACAAACATGTTGCTCTGTGGCAAAAATTGGCACCTTCTAAGATCTTTTTGCTGGGCAGTGCTCCTCAGAAACATTAATATTCAGTAGTTCAGCAAATTCAAGGTATTTTTGTATATATTAGGGTCCCAGACTGGAACCTCTGTGTCGGGGCTGTTCTTGCAGCTTGCCTGTGCCAGCTCTTCCCAGTGTGAATCCCCAGGACTCCAGGAAACCCTTTTGGCTGCAGGGAGAGAGAGAAAACATGGGAATATGCTGCAGAGGACAGTTGCAGAGTTTGCCACGCAGTGTGTCCGTGTCCCTCTGGGGTCTGTCTCCACAAGGATCAATAAGAAAATCTAGGAGCCAGGACGTGCATACCTGTTTAGAAAGTACAGCCTAGAAGAATGAGAGGAAATGTAAGAAAAAGACTTTTTTTAGGCACTTTTTGGTTGAAAAAGAGGTCCTTCCTTTTTGGACATTCTGTGGTCCTTCCCCAAGGGCTGCAATGGGGATAATGAGGTCTACAAACTAGAAAAGACTATAAGGCAAGTAGCAATGTTTTTTTGCAGATGACCACTTCTTATAAAGTCATCTGAGAGATGAGTTAAGAGAGATACAAGACATGTTCTTGTGTGACTTGATGTAGGTGGCCCTGCCCTGGCAGGGGGATTGGACTAGATGATCTTTCGAGGTCCCTTCCAATCCCTAATATTCTGTGATTCTGTGTAGCTGAAGTGTAGAGGTGCTAAAGTACCTCACAGGCATCAAAACAAGATCCTAGCCAGCTTGGGAATATTCAACACATGGTTCAAGAAAGGAAACAGAAATTGAGTGATCAAAATGAGACTTCTGAAAAACACTTCAGAAACAGCAGAAATCCTGACCACACGGAGTATATTCACTGTTACTCCACACCAAGTCTGATACCATAACATAGCCTTTTGAGTTTTTTAATTCACAACCTGTGTGTTCACAAACACTGGTTTGTTTTAGAAATGCAAAAAGCACGTAAAATATGAGCACAGTAGCAAAAAATTTGTGCCGAAGACTGTCGGTTGCCACTGAAGATTTGGCTGATGCAGGCAGCACTGTTTTGTATTCCCTGTTCTGCAGCAGAGCCTAGAGATCGTTCTTTATGCCCTGAAAGTTGGGCAGTAAAGAATGGAGTCCTGCTTGTGCTGAAGACAGTACAATTTTTTTTCTTTATTTTCAGTAGTGTTCAGAGTTTTGTTTCCCTGTGCTGAAGGGATGGTAGTTCAGAAGCAGCAATAATTTACATCTCTTGTATTTTGTTAGAGATGTGATGTATCTTTGTCTCTGAAATAAAGCCCTAAAGAACAGCCCTACCAGTAGTGTGAGCAGTTACGTATGTAAAAAGGTACATGTTTCCACTGGGTAGTTACTCATAGTACAAGGCACTATGACTGCCTAGTTATTTCAATGCAATTGAAGTCATTCTTTTTTTACATTTAGATGAGGTGTGTGTTAGTTGCAGGTTGAAGAAGCAATGCGAACAGAGCAACAGGTCGCAGAGCAGCATCAGTAGAGACTTTAGCAATACAAGGCTCAGATTATCCTTCTGAGTATGAGTTACCTTGTGTTTATTCACACTTAATTTCATTTGCTGGGGGAGTGCCATCAGTCCTTTGGAGGGAGAGTCCATATTTGCTACCCGTGGCTAACAGAGCAAGCTGCAGCTCTTTCTGTCTGCCATGATGTGCAGCCAGAACTGGGTGTGCTGTTACTGGTGTTGCTGTGGTTGCAAGCCAGTGGTAATGGAAAAAGCAATTTGTCAAGGTTCCTCTTTTTGAGCACGTGACTTGAGATGCTTGCAAGAGGGCTGGGGCTTCTGGTTTTCCTTTTCAAGTGCTGCGATGTCAAATTATGCAAAGGCTCGAATCCAGCATGAAGTACTGAAGTTAAATCCCAGCTCCATTGTGGCAGTACGTGCCTTTGGCTTACACAGCACTTAACTGAACAGGCCTTTTCTTTCCTGATGCTGAGGCTGCCAGAGCCTCAGCAGGAAAACAGCTTGATTAAAGGAACTGGGAGGTGGACAGATTACGTATTTGTTATACACTTAAAATATCTGCTGTGTCCACAGCTGAAAGACACGAAGCAGGTAAGCAAAGGTGCTTTAAGCTGGCATTTAGGAGAGGTAAGCTACCTTTTTTGTTTGTGTGAAGTGAAACAGGACAAAAATGCCTTAGAGATGGACAGATTGCATGGTCATTGATGTACATTTTACACAGAGTTAGAGCAAAGCTGATGTATAGTAGTGTAGACTCATAAAATGGCCTAGGAAGCTCCACAGGTGCAGCCTCCCTGCAGTGAGCAAGGACATCCTCAACTAGGTCAGGTTGCCCAGAACCTTGTAGAGCCTCACCTTAAATATCCCCAGAAATGGTGCCTCATCTACCTCCCTGGTCAACCTGTTCCAGTGTTCAACCACCCTCCTTCTAAAGAACTTCTTCCTAAGGTCCAATTTATATCTACCCTTCTCTAATTTGAAGCCATTGACCCTCATCATATCACTCCAGGCTTTCGTAAACAGTCCCTCTCCAGCCTTCTTGTAGCCCCCTTCAGGTACTGAAAGGTCACTGTTGGGTCCTCCAGGGCCTTCTCTTCTGCAGACTGAACAACCCCAGCTCCCTCAGCCTGTCCCCATAGCAGAGGTGCTCCAGCTCCCTGATCATTTTCGTGGTCTCCTCTGGATCTGCTCTATCAGGTCCATCTCCTTTCCTGTATTGAGGGCTGCAGAGCTGGATGGGAAAAAAGATTTTTAAATGTTGCTCTTGGGAAGCAGGATTAGCAAGTAACTGAAGATTTATAAGCTCAGATATTCAACAAAGCCAAATTATCATAAATCTTTTGACTTCAGCCAAAATTACAATATGCAAAGCAGAGTTTAAAAAAACCAGCCCACAGTGGAATCTTTGCTTGTGGTAACAGTGTTTGGACAAAAGGGGATTGGTATGGAAATGACTAAGTTGAAAAGGCATGAAAAATTGTCATGTTGGTTAGTTTTCATGGGGGAAGAACTCTTCCTAATTAGTTCTTATTTACTGTTGTGCTGCTGCATCACTGGACTGCTGAACAGAAAAGAGAGAGAATTATCTAAAGAAAACAGGTTTTTGATATGATATCACCAAACACAATCCAAGCTGTGAGTGGTGGGCTTACATAATTTAATGAATAATCATTTAATAAATAGTGGCAGAGAGAAACACAGAATTCTGGAACTCTGGAAATCACAGAATTTCTGGAATTCAGTGATTGTTACTTTCTTAGTCAGGTTCTCTGGTTCAAAGGAAGCAATAAATCAATGACAAATAAATTAAAACAGTTTTACCTGTAAGAAAGTGCCACATGCCTAAAAGATGCAGCTTCCCCCTTTCCTTATTTTCCCCACTTCCCAAATCTGGATGGTATTTTATGTACCTTGTGTTCATTTCAATCTTGACAAGGCTTTATGAAAATGAAAAACTTAGTTATAAGTGAAATAAAAACCACTCTTTTTTTTTTAATAAAGCATTTCATCTGAGCACTCTAAATTATAAGGTGCTTTGACAGGATTAGAAGTTCTGAGGTAACTTAGATACAATTTTAAAAGCTGGAACTTTTCTTGCATGGATAGAGGTGTCACTTGAAATATCTTGTCTCACAACATTTACATCAACTTTTTGCATTAGCCATTCAATTGAAAGAAGTGAAAGGTTCTGGAAATTATTGGTGGAATGTAGAAGTCATTGTCAAAGAGATGGAGAATTGTGCTGGTGGTGTGGAGAAGCTCAGGCTTCCTTCGCAGTGAAGTGAAATCCCCAAGTCCAGATCTTTTTCTGTGCTAACTCCTGCAGTCTTTCTTTTGTGGTTGTTTTGGGGCACAACAGGTAATTCCTGTGACCTAACACAGCAATTTTCTGCTAGACTGCATCAGCGTGATCTACCTGGCCTTCTGCTATACAATCACAGAATTTCTTTGCTTGGAAGAGACCTTCAAGACTGTCATCTCTTATCGCTTCTGGTAGTGGCAATAGCACCTGGAAGGCAGAAGAGGTAGCATGAACTGGGAAACCTTCTGTTTGTTTCCAAGGGGGAGAATTAGTTTTGCAAGTGCTGGAAACTACTGTCTGTACTTTCTGCTCTTTTTAGCTGGCCATAGACCTTCTGTGTAGAAGAACTGGAGTGCAGGTGTTTACATGTAATAAATTCAAGACAAAGAGTAGTAGTCTAAAACCCCTCTTGCTGTTTCAGTATCTATGGATAGTGTGAGGTTTAGGACAAACATAAGGAGGTTGTATCGGTTTTGTTTTTATTTTTATTTAAGATGAAGACTGTGGAGCAAGCGAGAGAGCAGAAATCAAAACACTGAGAAATGATCAATGTACCACTCTGTTTATCAAGACATTCTGAACTGTAGGAGGGATACTGCACAAATGTAGAGGCATTACGTTGAATAAAATGGTGATTTGCTCTACGCAGAAACTTTGATTAGGAGCACACTTTGAATTTTCAACCTATTGATTATTAAGGTAAATAATTTTTGTCAACAGAAGTGTTAGTAGGTAGTTGAAACTGGGAGTGGGGCTTTTTGAAGTCTTTTGTTTTTCCATGCAACAGTTGTTCAGGTAATGGATATTTAAGAAAGGAAGGGTTGGAGGACAGATGGTTCCATCAGTTTTTCTAGCTTGTGTTTTGAGAGGCTGTTGTGATCTGTGCAGTGTTCTTCAGGTGGTGGGCTCATCTCATGGCATGAGTGATGGGTCCTATTTCCATCATCTTCCATAGAGTTGTGAGTTTGTCAGTCACATACCTGAGTAGGGCCATCCTGCACAAAGGATAAATCTTCTGTGAAATGCGTAAGTTTCCTTCTTTGTCAAAAGTTTCATAATGCTTTGGCATTGTTACTCTGTCAGATTTGTTTTCAAAGCAACTCTTTTAATCAGATGGTTTTGAGAGGTCTGAGCAGAGAATAGATTCTCCAAATCTTCCCTTTTTATCTTTAAAAACATGTCTAGAAGAGAAGAAATGTCATCTCGAATAAAAATCTTCTGGGAAGATAAAAGGCTTTATAGAAGCTTTGCAGTGACTTCATTTAATTCAAGGCATTTGTGAATTTTTTTCTTTGTGGTTTGTACAGAACAACTGAGTGAAAAATTGGACGAGCGTTCTTGTAATAACTGTAATACTGGAAGCTAAGTTTTTTCCTGAAGTGGGGCTTAAATTGTTCCTTAATCCAGGAAATGCAGATCTTCTAGTGCAGTTGTTTCCACGGCAGGTTTCTGCCATACCTGCAGGGTGGAGAGGACATCCTTCATTTTAGAGACAAGCAGCAATGACCTCTTGAGAAGCACTGAAGGCACTGGACAGGGGTGTACCACTCTGTCAGGATATGTTGATACCAGTTTCAGCCAGCCTGTGTTGAATGGAAGTGTTTGCATGTAATATGTAAAGAATGAAGTTCTGACTTGTTGAAAACAAATGTTTCATGTAATATTCTTGTTTCTGCTGGATTGTTTGGGGGTTTTGTTTTTTAATGGAAGGGAATGTCAGTGGTTGAATCACGTCATTAATTGTCAATTATATTTTTCTTTCTTGTTTCTGATCTGCAGTGTGTGCTGTACTTGTGGGCCTTGAAAATCCTTTACCCCAAAACACTGTTTTTACTTCGTGGGAATCATGAATGTAGACATTTAACAGAGTATTTCACATTTAAGCAAGAATGTAAGTCTACCTTAACCTTTCTCCTCTTAACTCCCTTTCCAACAGCTTGATTTACTATTTTGTATTTATTACTGGTTAACCATCAGCAATTTTAAATGTAGTTTTTATATGAACTATGTTAATTTTAAACCGTAATCCCTGTTCGTTAAGAAGGCAGTAATCTTGTGGGGGCTCCAGAGGGTGTCTCAGTGGTTGAGAACCCTGGTGACCAAGTAGCTGTAGTAAACCCTTGCTGCTGCTGCTTTTTTGTGGTGGCTGCCAGTTTTCTGCCCCACACAGCAGCCTGGCAGAAAAACCTGCCAGCATGGCAGCTCTAATAGTTCTGCAGCAGGTCTCCAATCACTAGTGAAGGAGATGACATCTCACCAGGTCTCATCTGCAGCAGGAGAAAAATGCAAATATTTTTTGTGGTTTGTTTTGATTATTTTTTTTTTCTTTTAATATAGCATTTTCACATTTACCCTGTAAGCAGGTTTAAACCTTTTGGTATGCTCCTTTCATAGGAATTCCTTTCTCTGTTGCAAGGAGGGAGGCAGTGACACATCAGAACTCATTAGATGTAGCCCTTGACCTGCATAACGAAGCTTTTTTTTTCCATGGCACTCTAAGCTAAAGCTATTGCCATTAGTCTGTGTTCCCTTTTAGCATCAGGGATAAAGGAAATGTTAATTGGCTCAAAGGCTTCATGGTTTACTGAGTTTAATATGCATATTGGTAAATTAACATTTCGGCTTCATTGTACCTCCTCGTTCACTTCATAATGGCATTTCTGTAGGTAATTAATTACAAGGGACTGAGCTATTTCATGGAGAGTACATTGAGTGATAGCGTAGTAGACTTTTAGAGGCTTACAGATTTCTTGGCAAACTCTAACGGTTATATTAATTTGTTTATTTACAATTTTTTGGAAAAATACAGTAAAGTTGGCAGAACTTTTGTTGAGTTTCATATCAGGATCTGAACAATTTTTCCAACAGTGAGTAACAATAATCCTAAGGAATTTTTTTCATGAGCCAAGTTTTGGTACAGTCCTCAGTGCCAGTGAGAGCAAGACTGAGATATTAAGCAGCGTAATATCTTTTATTCCTCTTAAAAGTTGATGGCACTTTCTGATATCATCTTCATCTTTAAAAGGTAAAATCAAATATTCAGAACGCGTATATGATGCCTGCATGGATGCCTTCGACTGCCTTCCCTTGGCTGCTCTGATGAACCAACAGTTTCTGTGTGTACATGGTGGCTTGTCTCCCGAGATCAACACCTTAGATGACATCAGAAAAGTAAGTCTGAATAGTGCTCAGGTCTAGTAAGTGAACAATAAATCACCAACAGCTAATGCTCAAATCTTCTCACTATCAGTCATCTCTGTGAAGTGTTTGTATGTCATATTGATATTTGTGTTGACATTAGCACCCTTTAAAGGTCTTTAAACATAAAAGGAATTGCTGCAATTAGTTGTTTGTTATTGGGGTGAGGAAATCACCCACATCCAGTAAAATAGAGGATTTATCATCTTTAAGAAAAATTATGTATTTGTTATATAAGTATTTAGGAGTGAATTAATAAATAGCATTAATTTTTCCCATGTGTTATCTACTAGCACAGTGTGAGCACACCGTCTGATGACTCCTTGCTTCTTGTTAGGCAATCTGAATTTTAATGGAGAAGAAATAAAAATAATTCTAGGAAAAAACAGTACTTAAAAATACAACGAAAAAAACCATGGTATGATTGCAGTGAACACTGTCAAAACAGCCTTATTCTCTTTTAAAGAAAGTCAAGAGTTTCATTCCCAACAGGTCCTGCCACATTTTTAATAGTACTGCACTTGTGCCTAGCAAATTGTCTGACTGAGACTGAGTAACTTGATGCTTGTGTCATAGAATCATTTACGTTGGAAAAGATCCTCAATATCATTGAGTCCAACCATTAACCCAACTCTACCAAGGCTGCTGCTAAACCATGTCCTTGAGCTCCACATCGACAACAAACAGTAGCTTGAGCCTGTAATTACAAGTTTTGGTTTAAAAGCAATTATATTAAAATATTAACTGCAGTTAAATTACTGAATGTAAAGTTTTGTTTCTGAGGTAAAGGTTCACTATCTCATTAAGCAAAAATATTCTCTGCCCTAAAAGTAGCTGGCTTAACAGCAATGTAATGGCACAGTAAAGCTGTTTAGCTCTCAGATTCTAGATTAGCATCATTAACAACTTTACTTTGCCCTCCCCCCAGAAGGTTTATTCATCTCAGGCAATCAGCAGGAATTGGGTTTGTGTCTTTATGGATTGCTGTTAATTTAAATGAATTGTAGCTCCAAAAGCATTACTGGGTGGAGGGCTGGAATAAGTTACAAGTGTGAATTTGCTGTGAATATTTCATGACATGGACATAAAGGTCATGGATATAAAGGTAAAATTGTAGAGGCCTCTTGCTAAAACATTGTAAACATATAAAGCAAATTCTTTCTCTTTGAAAATTTTGGGGAAAAAAGCATGCTAGGTGTGTTACTAAATCATTACTTGGTCTTTCTGGTCATGGTAGAAAATGTCTTCTAGTGTGAGCCTGAGGGATGACCTTATTAATATTTATAAATATGTGAAGGGTGGGTGACAGGAGGATGGAGCCAGGCTCTTCTCAGTGCCATCTAGTGATAGGACAAGGGGCAATGGGTGTAAGCTGGCACATAGGAGGTTCCATATAAATATCAGAAGAAACTTCTTCACAGTGAATGTGACAGAGCACTGGAATGAGCTGCCTAGGGAGGTTGTGGAGTCTTCTTCTCTGGAGGCATTTAAAACGTGCCTGGATATGTTCCCGTGTGACTTGGTGTAGGGGATCCTGCTGTGATTGGGAGATTGGACTAGATGATCTTTTGATGTCTCTTCCAATCCCTAATGTTCTGTGATACACACATCTTAACAAGAGGGTTTTTTATATTAATAAGTCCATGCAGAGGATACTGATTTTTAGTATTTCCCTGTTATGCTATATTTTGTCTTATTTGCATTATGATTCTATATAATGTGGATTTTTTAACACCAACAGTCAGGCTGAATGAGGAGGTTTTAGCTGCTCAATTTAGGTTTAAGGTTTTCAGAGAAACGGGAATATCATGGCAAGACTCTGTAGTGCAGAGATGTCATCTTGGTATTTAAATAAAAGCTTTAGTGAAAATTTATATTTAAATCAGAATGGAAAATTCTTTTAAATAACAGCATTTTTTTCTTGAAGTGTCTCACAGAAATCAAGGGCTGTGATATCTGAAGAATCATGAAATCCAGACATACCATCTTCTCTGTTGCTCACTGAAATACTTGCAAGTTACAGTAGAAAAGGGAGAAAATATACAAAAATGCACTTAAAATGGGAAGCCGCTTTATCTCTTAATTTTCAGTTATATCTGTTCCTTCTCCTCTGTGTCAGTGTTAGCAGGAGTCCTTCACTGTTGTTCAACCTCCATTGCTTTAAAGCTGAGAGCAACCCGTAACTGAAAATAGATTGCTTGGGGTCTCTGTTTGCCAGCCCATGGAATGAAAAATTAGACCCTTTGCTTCAGTGTGTCTGTGATCCACAGCTGAAAGAAGTTAGTATTTCTTTGTTCCTATTTTTCTTAGTTAGATCGATTCAAGGAACCACCTGCGTACGGACCTATGTGTGACATCCTGTGGTCAGACCCCTTGGAGGACTTTGGAAATGAGAAGACTCAGGAACACTTTACTCACAACACAGTCAGGGGGTGCTCATATTTCTACAGGTGACTATTACTGGTTTTAATTTGTTCTGGTTTTGCAGTATAAACGTTTGCTTCACGTTCACGTCACCATTTAGATAATGTGGCCTTTTTTTCTGCAGGCTTGCCTTGTTTTCTGGTAAATTCCTGTGTGCTTGATTTGTATCTTGCTTTCAGCCAAAACTAGCAAACCCTAAAATGATGTAATTTTACTCACTGAGACGGGTGTGTTTTGCTTGACTTTGTAAGTTAGGGAATGAATGGATCACTTTTAAAAAGGTGTAGGTAACTGTATTTCTAGTTAGAAAATTAGCGCTTGCCTAAAATGTATGTCATTTCCTCCTGAATATGTATGAGATAGAGTCGGTGTCCTGACTTGTATTCAGAAAAGTGCATATTTCAGGAAAAGATGAAATAGTTGGAATAGGTCATGTGTGAGGGATGTGTAACTGTCTAATGCCCTGGACACAGACTACCTGATATTATATAAAGGCAAACGTTACTCTTAAGAGAAGTGGGTATTTGCCTTGCTTACCTAATCATAATCCAAGGAATTATGGCAAAGAAACTGCATCAGAGTACAACAGCTCATTTTGCACTCCTTTTCTAGTTTTTTTTCTGAAGAAAGGAGCAAATTTCCCTAAACAGCCAGCCCTAGACAACCTCATAAAGGAACTCTCTGAATCATGCAGTAGTCTTTCAGGAAAGTCTTTTGATAGGATGGACTTTGTTTATTCTTCAGTGAATTAAACCTCTTACTTTCTTCAGTCACTTCCAGAAAGGAAAGTTAAAAGATAACAGTACGTGTTTTAAAGGAAGATCAGGAAGATTCAAGGCACAGTTGTGAGCCGGGGAAATGATTTCTAGATTATTAAGGTCTTTTAATTAATTGCAGGAAATAACTGTAACAAATAACTTCCATTTTTTCAGATGTGGTCATTATAATGCCAAGTTTCAAGTGACTTTTCTCTGATGTCAGGTTCTTTCCTGTATCAAAATGAATGTTTCAGTAATATGGCTTTCTAACTGCCTACATGCATCGCATTAGCAGGACTTTCCAGCTCAGTAGTACATGAAATCTCCGTTCAGCCGAAATCTATCTATGCAAATGTTTAGGCATTTGTGTGAGGTAGTCCGACAAGTTTCTCACTACATTTAAGTGATCACTTACATACAGCCCATTGACTTTCAGACTGATCAAGTTTTTCTTCGTGAATTTTCCTTTTGTATAAAAATTCTTGAAGCTGCTCTGGCTAGAGCTGTAAAATACCAGATCTTGAAACCACAGGCCAAACCTTGTCTTTTAGACATGTAAAGAATCACCAACTTAATTTTCAGGGCACCTTGAAGGGTGCCTTTCGCATTCAGCAGCATTTTGAAGCACAGAATGGTGAAGTGCAGGAGTCCTTAGAAACAGCACCAGCACAATGCCACAGGGGAAGGTAACCCTGAAATTTGGAAATTTGTTAAAGTTCTTTCTACCTGAAAGTGAGAAATTATCAGCACTGATGAGGTTTCGTTTCCCCTTTCTGAAATTCAAGGTGGTACATCCTTTGCAGTTGTGGTCATTTTTGATGCAATTGCTTGAAAAAATAAAATCAATTGATAGAGTGCTAATTGTTCCTTAATTATGAGTTAAGTGAAACTTTTCTGTCATTCTTACTCAATGTCACACTCAGGAAATGTTATGAACAAGATGGAATTAATTTGTGCCTGAGTGATATTACCTCCACCCCTTCCTCCCACCCTGATTTTTCATCTCATCCAGCCCATAAAGAAGTTTTACTCTTTGTTTATGACAGTATCTAGTTTTGCCTTCAGTTTATCTAACAAGCTTTTATTTGCGCTCAGCTGGTTGTACTGATCTTGCCAATGACCAATTGCATTTATTTCATGGGCTATCAGTAAAGCAAGGCCTTTGTGTGAGAAGTGCATCTGACTTGGCGAGATATACCTCTCCTTAGCAACTCAAAAATGGCTTCTTTCAGGGATCACAAAGCTTGAAGATGTCAGTTTGACTTTTTTTCTCTCTAAAAGAACATTAACTTAGGCGAAAACAGCCCCTACATGGATTTAGGCAATTGTTGAGGCATGGGGAATACTCCTTTCTCAGCCATGCTAGGATGGGGAATGTCATGATTCCCATAAGATGTACTGGATGGATGAAGAATTAAAATAGTCTTTCATCACATTCAACAGTCCCTATGAGCAGACATGGTCCAAACCATGAAAAATTGCACTTGGATCCCTGCCCAGCTTGTGTCATTTCTTTTGTGTCCAAGCTCTGTTAAAGCACGTTGAGAATTGGGTTGCACCACTGAGTTAATTAGCAGTGTCTTAGCCTCTAAAAAGTACATCAAGGGCTTCCTATCAGGAGCGAGCACACGTGGAAGCTTAACGCTCACTTTTGGGGACCACTGATGTGTAAAAGACTTGGTTAATTACTGACTGTTAACAAGAGCATGAGCCTGGCCAAAGTCAATGGATAGTCTCAGAAGCAGAGCAGATACTAGAAGTTTTCTGTAGATGTGGTGCTTCAGCCTCTTGAGCTTTCTTGGTGAGTTTAATATCCATTTTTAAGGAATAATGAGCTTTATAAAGCTGTTTGGCTATTATATTTTTAAAAGCAACTGAAGTGGTTAGCAGTGGCAAGGACAACTGTCTTGCAGATGCTAAGAACTTCATTTGAGAGCCTTGGTTTCCAAGTGTAATGCAGTAAAGTGGTTCCTCCTTACAGATGTTCTGGGGCAGAATAATGATTTTGTCCCTGCCAGCACATTAGCTCAGTGGTTCATTTTACACATGTGTTAGGTTTGTGAGCGTGCAAGGACCGGAAAACTGTCTGTTAAAAGCTTTTTGAAGATTGATGCATGTTTCACCTCAGGCTGTGAGGCACCCTGTATTACTTTAATTATTTTGAATTATTTTTTTTTAATGATTTTTTCGGTAGCACTACTTTAAACAGATTGTTGTGCCCAGTTTTCCACTCTTTCCAAGTCAGAAGCAGCCCAACTACACAGTCATGTGCTCCATCAGACCTGGAACACATCCAGTTTTAAAAGAATGACTCTGCAAAAAAGAGGTGTATTTGTTTGTTCTAATCCTATTCCATCCCCTGCTCTGCTCCTCAGTGCGGCTCTGTAGACAGCTCTCCTAAGGGCAAGCAGAAGCAGGTGAAAAAAGAGATGCTGGTAGCTGCCTGGGACAGCAAAAGGATGTGCTTTTGGCCTTGGACTCCCAAGTGTGAGGCTAATGGACTTGGCTGAAAACCTAGTTTTGTACGTGTGTGTAATCTTAGAGAAGCTGTTGGACTAAATTTGAATGTCCTCTTTTTAAAGAAGTGTTTACATCTCTGCTTTAATGAAGGATATGAAAAAATAATATATTAACCCCATCCAGTTTTGTCAGTGATTGGTGGAAGAGCAATTTGAAAACATCTTAGTGCATGTTAACAAGGTACCGCTTCTCTTCCACAGAAGTAATTAGTGATCATGCAAGAGACCTTAGAACTAGTAAACTATGCAAGAGGCATTTTAATGCAAAAAAAGGATGTCAAAGTAGGGAATATCACAGTCACATACTCCTTGGGGGATAAACTCTAATTTGACAGTGGGGTATTTTGTTTTCTCCGTGAGTCACCACTCTTCTGTGATTCAGCATGACACATGGAGCACAGGCAGAAGGCTGGGTTGTTCTGGAAAAGCCTGTTGCGTGGGGGGTTTCTGTTTGTTTGTTTTCCCTCTTGGCCAACTGCTTTATTTCTGGCTCATCTGAATTACAGTCTGGGCTCTGCAAAGCAGGGCCAGGAGGACAGTGTTTCTGCAAGGAGAGACAAACTGAAAAACAAGCAGGGAATTTGATTACAAGACGATAATTTTCATTAGAAAGGCTAGGGAAAAAAAAAACTCCAAGCAGAATTCTTTTCTGTAAAAGCTTGCTTCTGAGAACTTTAGCCATCATCTGTTCCATTGGCATTTTGCAGGACATCCTGCTGTTTACCTGGAGGCCGTATCTTTTCGTCATGGGGAATATTGTTTCATATGAAACTGTATTTGGATGGGAGCAAACTAGTGTTGAGATAGTGCTGGAAATTAAAGTCCCGTATTTGTTGTTGCATAAGTGGAACAATATGGAATGGAATAGATGCCTACAGTGAAATCTTTGCTTCGCCCCGGCTGCACTTCAACAAGGAGCTGAAGCAAAATGCCTGAAAGTTGCTTTGCCTTTTTCAGAATAAGCTATCCAGATAGACTGCTCAAGAGTTGTACTGCTCTGGGTTAATATGAGTGATTGCTCGTTACAGATACTCTGGTACTTACATACAAGAGGTAGCCTGTCTAGGTGTGTGAGCCTTGTGGAGTCAGCCAAATTCTGCCAGCAGAACGTTATTTTCCACAGATTGATGAAGAATAGGGTAATTAAGGAATAAAACCCCACACTTTTGTATTTTGAAGTGGAAACAAGAACCTGTCATACCTATTTAGGAGCATTATATGTTCTTTAAAAGCAGTAATTAACCCTGGACAAAAAGAACACTATGGGGGGGAGGAAGTACTAGACTAGACATTTTGAGCATCTGCTCTGATAATGAACATAATCAACTGTCTATCAGGTTTTTCATTATAGACCCCAGTTTTCAGAATTTAATGCAAAAATTTCTAAACAAAGTGTACCATAAGTCTACATTTAGTCACAATTAATTATGAAAAGAAATGTATGCAAATTACTTCTCATTTGCCAGTGGTTTGAATGGCAGCCTGACAGCATTTGAGATCGCTGCACTTGCCGAAATGATATCCCAGATAATTTTGGAATTGAAATTACTTTTTCATGGCTAACTTTTTAGACAATTCCAAATACCACACCTGCGACTGAAAATACCTGCTAGGATGGGTCAAGTCCAAAACCAGCAAAACACAACTACACTGGGCTTATAGCCTGTATTTGCAATTGACATTTCAGCTTCAAAGTATCCACAACGGTTGGAAATAAGCAGCAGCATGTTTCTTGGATGAACTGAAGGAAGATGATGCATTACATTGTGCTTGTGCGTGAATTTTCATCTCTTTCACGTGTGAAGTTAGAAACTGATGTGACTGACAAGCAATTGTGGGGGTGGGGATGTTAAGTTCTGAAAGTTGTCCGTGAAATCATGGCTGGGACTGCAGGTCTTTAGTTGAGAATTATTTTGGTTTTAACCTGCTTAGTGTTGTGAACAACAGCTTTTACTTCAGTACTTGCATAACAGTGTAACTGTATGACTGCATCCTACCCCTAAGGTACTGCAAAGCAATCTGCTCTCCCCAGGGGGGCTGATAATAGGGACTAGTCCTGTAAGGTAATGCCTGCAGGTGGGTTATGCTTGGAGAGTGAGAGACTCCACAGGCACACTGACAGCCTGTTGTACTGTGGAACCATCCTAGAAGTCATCATGGAAATGCCTTACTGTCTTCCATGAAACCCTGTATTTTCTTTCTCGATCAACCTTTCTGGCTGTTCTCTTATTTGAAGTATGAGAGTGTTGAATGGATAGTGGAAAGTAAACATGGTGAGAATGGATGTTGGTGCAGTCTGTTGTGCAGTTTCTCCAGCCATCAGCTGATACTTCAGAGCCGCTGTGTTGATACCTTTTCCCATCAGTTTTGATTTCTTTTTTGAACAACACTTTTGCTTGTTGTTTTCCAACTTACCCAGTAATGAGAAGAGGGAATTAGAACATATATATTAATGTCACATCCTGGATCTTGAATCCAGGAAGGTCTGTGTCCAGGTCCTGATCTTAAGTCAGACATTGCTCTGGGGCGGGATGCACTTGGAGGGCATCCCAACTCTCCACCTGTGCATGCCTGCATCTCCCTATAGATTTGCCTTGGAGCTGGGGTGCTTGGAGATGATCAGACTCCAGTCAGGCAGAGGAGCACAGGACAGTAGCAAACTCCCGCGCCTGGCGCCAGCTGGTCTTGTGCAGGCAGTCTCTGGTACTCAAGTAAATTCAGAGAGTAAGGGAATGTGGTACCACTTGTGTTCTCCCAGGGCTTAATGTTTTAAATGCAACTCCATTCAGCTGCTAGTGAGAGCAGAACCAGTGTCATGCTACATCCCTGCCAGTGAGCAACATTAAATTCAGAAGTGTGTTTCAGGTGTAGAGTCACCAGGCTGCAGGGTTGTGGATGAGGCCACCTGCTACCTCACAGTGGAGCCTGCTAACTACCCTACTGAAAGGTCATGAAATATAAAACATTCAGCTGAATGATTGCTTAGTGGGAAATAAATCTGGATAAGGCAAAACGAATTGTATAGGACTGTCCCAAAGAAAGAGAAAAAGGAAGACTTTTGGGTGCCATCTGAATAAAGACTCTTTCTTGTCCCTTATATGTTTTTAAGGGGCCTGGTAAGGGTTTGCCAAATTTGTGATGTCTTTTTTGTCCTCCATGTTCCATTTTGGTCTTGCTACAGTTGGCTTTTGACAGAGGAAGCCAAGAAGTTTGGGCTTTCTTGGGTTTTGTACTAAATTAGTAATGACAGGGGAAGAGAGGTTTTTTTCTTCATATCTTGAAGTGATAGATGGCCATCACAGCTGTCATCCTACAGTACAGGCATGGACAGTCATCAGTGGTTTAAAAGCAAGAAGAAAACTGTCATTACAGCCCAACTTATTTTTGCAAGCAACAAAATGGAGTAATTCTAAGTTCTGATCATGTCGGTATAATTTTAAATAGCCTTTTGCTGAAATCTGAGTACTTCACACTTGTGCTGTCAAAACTGCGTTCTGGTTGTTTTGTTTTTCTTGCACTGGATGTCCATGAATGTTCGCTGTCTTAAATGGTTTTTATGGCTGTAAGAAAGGGCTCCTCAGTCCTCCTTGACAGCAACGCTACCCACGTGCAGTGAAATATGTGATAGAAGTTCCTGTATCAATCACAGTTTTCACCCAATGATGTTGTTTCCACTCGCCGAGTAGAATGTGTCTTGGGAAGAGGTACTCAGTGGGCACATTTTGACGGTTTCAGAAGTCAAAGAGTTTATATTTTAAGTTGCCAAGGTGGGGAAAGATAATCCGTGTTTATCAAAGAGATCAAGTTCAGAATATCAAACATTTCCAGTGTCAAGACTGATTTGCCTTTCTTCCTTCTGCCTTGCTCCCTTCCTTTCCACACACCACCTTATCACCTGCTGTCCATCAGCAGCCTGTGCTTACTGTGGGTAGCAGGCAAGGAGGTTTCTGTTGCAAGCAACCATGGTATTTCTTTTTTGGACTACAGTGAATCTTAAAGTATAATAAGAGAAATTAGTTTCTTTCTGACAAGCGATAAGGTGATTGTTGCTATGTAATGAATTGACTTTCCTGCATTCCTTTCCACACAGTTACGGGGTGGAATTAAAAAAGGTGCTGCTGCTAGAGTTGCCTCTACTGAAATCTGCCTGCAAAGCAGGGGCTGGTTTCATGAATGATGCATGTTGGGTGAAACAGTTTTTGAAAGCTAGAGCTAAATCTGGTGTTCCTGATAATCCATAACAGGTGCTGTTATTTTCCTTCCAACAGTTACCCTGCTGTATGTGAATTCCTACAGCACAATAACTTGTTATCTATACTCCGAGCTCACGAAGCCCAGGATGCTGGGTAAGTATGTGTGGAGAGAGGATGCTAATCATGGGTGATGGCTTACCAGTGTCAAGCAGAGCAAGGAGAGCAAGAACAACTGAGTGAGACTGAACTAAAAAACTTAAGTCATAACACTTGGTGCTTTTTATTAGTGCTATAAATACACACACTGGAATTGTCATGTCTTCTATATTATTATTACTGAGTTACAAGCTTAAAGAATGCACTTAGATCTCACTTCCTTAGCCTTAGTGATAACATAAAATGACCAGAAGATATTTGGATGCTCAACTTGGGAAGGAAACAATTCTGCTCAGAGAAAGAAGTTTTGCAAATGTGCCTGACAGTTCTGACACACTGATTGCCACAATGTCTGGGAAGTGATTTGGCTTGCAAAGCCTAGGACTGTCATCTCTTCAGTCTTTCACACCTACCTGAAACTTCTGGGCCTACTGATTTTAAACTTTAACAGTAAAATAAACTTGTGGAACTCACTAACCACAAGGTTTGTCATTAATCAATATATTAAGATACTGTGTGCAGTAGCAATCCAAGATGAGCACCAGGTGATGCTGGTGGTTCCCTCATGAAACTATTGGCAGTGTAAAGACAGACCTTTTTATGCTGCTTAAAAAACTATTTGAAGTTATCTATTTGCTGAAATGTACCACACTTGTGAGATTTTAATGAAGCATTGGTATCTGAATAAACAGCTTTGCATATCTTGCATAAATTATTGAAGTGTTTATTTAGAGGTAGAAACTTTATCCAACCTGAATAATAAGAAAAGATGAAGTAGCAAGATTGTAGGAATGAGGTCAATATTCTCTATGCATATCTACAGCTATTCTGAATGTTTTGGTTATCACATACTTTAAAATGCTAGTGCAATTAAAACCAAGCTATTACTCTGCCAAAAATAACTGGCATGAAATCCCCACGGGTAATGCAATTTTATTTCTATTGTATTGCTTTCGAATAAAGAGCGCAGGACAGAATTTTGTAGGAGGGATTGCAAAGACACTGTACAATGGCTTCCGTACAACTGTTGAGCATCTTTGACACTTTCTCGTAGCTGAAGACTGAAAATTAGTATTTGGTGTTACTTGGGTCCTAGTAAGAAAAAGGTACTCTTTGGTCAGTTTGCTTCCATTTACTTGCAGGGTGAATGCCTGACTGGCATATCTTGGTGCCATAAGCCTTTTATGTTTCATACAGCAGCAAGGTTAAGTAATGAAACCATGTAAACATTCATAAACTGGCTAATAGCCTGGATGAGATTATACTCAGCCCTGAAAATACTGAATCCCTTTCCCCCTCCTCATAATTTCGATCTCCCCTGGCCTTGCCATTACACACATGTCTAGAGAGGACAGGCATCTAGAGCATCAGAGAGGGCATGCACTTCTCTTCTGAGGGCAGTACCGTGCATTTCCAAGGCACACACCATTGCATTCACCTGGAAACATCTTGGGGTGCACTGGGGGAATTCATAACAAAACCCACCTCTGGCTCACTAAATTTCAGATGGAGACATAGGTTTCAAGCATACTGTAGATCCCTGACCATCCCAAGTGGAAATAATGAGTAAGTCAGTAGGAAATATTTTCTTCCATGACTTTACAGGGCACATATGCAAGCTTGTCTGTCTGCTATTTGTTAGGAGATAGTATAGAAAGCTACTGGGGGTTTTTTTCCCACTGGATTCAGCCAGTGATAAATGTGCATGCAGTGCTGGGCAATAATTCGTATCTTCTTTTTGCTTTTAGGTATCGTATGTACAGGAAAAGCCAAACAACAGGCTTCCCTTCACTAATCACAATTTTTTCAGCACCAAACTATCTAGATGTATACAATAACAAAGGTAAGAATTTACTTCCTATTAATGTACTGCAGACTGTATTTCTCTTTACTCAAATGCATTACATCAGATTTCTTTTTCGCCCCTTTATCAGTTAATGCTTGTTTTCTTTCTTTATTAGTCCATGGCTATTCCATTTATTGCATAATAGGAATCTAATTCAATTTCTTGCAGACACAGGTATACCTCTGAACAGAGCTGCACATTCTGATATGCCCTAGGATATTTCTGTATTTCAACTGCAAGTTATTAAGTAAATGTTACAGGGGAAGCAAAACTCAAAAGAGATGTATTAACTACCAGAAGTAAACTAGGAAATGCTGTGGGTGAGACATTCAGAGCCTAGTGTTCCTTACAATTAATTATTTACCCCTTTGCTCCTTTCCCTTAAGGAGTTCATGTATGCAAACCCTCTAGCCAGCTAATGAACCGTGACAGGTCATCAGTGGATAAAGATACTGGCTGAGTTCCTTTATGTTTCGGGTTTTTAAAACAGTCAAAAACTTTTATGAAGGGAATGAAATATCATTGGTAAAAAATAAATAACCACATAAATAAGCAGTCACAGGTCACTCTGTAAGTAATCTACTGGATGAAAGTGTTTGCAGCTTCTCTGAGTTTATTTATTTATTGCATTCCCTGAAATCTCCTCTAATGGACTGAGTTAAAAATAATCATGTTTCTAAACATGAAGCATTCTAATAAACCTGTCCTCGGATATCTTGAAATGAGCATTACTGTTTACTTTCTCCTATTCCCAGTAAAGCAAGAATGTGTGTTCCTCTGTGAGCAGAACAAAATCGTTTTATTCTCAGAGATATTCTTGAAAGTAGCTCCCTTGTAAAGAGATCAATCTTGCTTGAGAAGAGACAGTTTTAATTTGGACGCTTGCCTGCAAAGCAAGTAAGCCGTTTGTGATTTATTTTTTATAACTTGCAAGAGAAAGTTTCTTCAGGCATCATTTTATATTACAAAACTTGTAAATTTTAAAGCTGTTTTGCCATGAACCATCTGTAGGGGAAGGAAACACTTCACTGTTAGATAATGGGGGTTGTGTCCTTTGGTGGTCTTGAGGAAATTAATAAAAACATTTGGCAAAAACTGTGCAAGCAGAGCTGGCAGGAGCGACTTTATACAAAAGTCAGTGATACAGGGACTCTGCTGAAGGAGTGCATCAATTTTCTTAGCAGAGGATTGCATTGGCTGCCTGGGTTGGCTGCTTTAGTTCACAGGCAGACCTCAGTGGGATCTGTACAAGTACGGTGACAGCAAGCGCTCACCTTTTGTTTCTTTGTGCTGGTTCTGTGCACGTACAGGCAATGGGTGAAGAATGTGAGACTGTGTCGTGAAGGCAAATGTTAAATATCAAGCAATGCTTTGTAATATTGAAAATCTGGAATTTGAAGCCCCAGAGTTTAAGGTGGTGAAGAGAAGTGTTTCTGTTAGCTCTGTTTTGGAAGAGGGGCTCGTTTCCCTTGTTCCTTGATGCTCTACGGTGGTGGGCAGATTTGGAAACTGGTGGTAAGGCTTTTCTGCTGAACTGCTGTAGGCCAGCTGCTGAGAGGCTCTGGTTATCTGCAGCCACAGCTGAAGTTTGGATCCTCCACTGGCAATATCCACGACTGAGTTTGCTCAGGCAAATCAGTAGTGGTGTGAGATCAGTACTGGTGTGCCACTCTTTAATGAATGACTTGGTGTAGATTTAGAGGCTGACCTTTAGCAGGTCGTAATGAATTTCTGTTGAGTTTAACTGCCTTCTTTTCTCTCATTAGAAGTTTTGATGCATTGTTTCATGTGACTGATTGCACCAGCTCTTGGCATTTAAAGCACATCAAGCATAGTTTTTCATGCTGCATTGCTTATGTGTCTTCATCTGGATTGTGTTTGGGTACTTGCTTCCATCTGCAAGAAAGAAAAGCACCACTATTGTCAGTCAGTCCAAAACATGGCTACTCATTGGCTTCCTTGATTTACAGCTGATAAATTAACTAAGAATTTGATCAGGGTTTTGGTTTTTGTTGTTGTGTGTATGGTTTGACTTGGTGATTTGGGAGGTCCTTTCCAACAGGGAATATTCCGTGATTTTGTGATTAAGAACACAGAGCTTCTGACTGACTGATTTCAGGAGAAGGAAGGCTCTTCCATACAGAGGTGTTACAAGACAGTTGCTCTAGCTGATTCATTGTGCACTGGAGCAAAACCTGATTAATGTTTACAGGGCGTTTGGGGTTTTGGTCACTGCCAGTCCTTAGAAAAGGAGTCACTTTCCTCGTACTTGGGACTTTTTAGTTTGGATAAAAGAAGGCTACGAGGGGATTTAATCACTGCCTATAAATACATGAGGGCTGGACGTCAAGAAGAAAGGAGCACTCTCTTTTCAATTGTGTCACACAGGACAAGGGGTAATGAATGCAAGCTTAAACACAGGAAGTTTCACCTCAATATGAGGAAAAACTTATTTACAGTCAGGATTATTAAGTATTGGAATGGGTTGCCCAGGGAGATGGTGGAGTCCCCTTCTCTGGAGATGTTTCAGACCCATCCGGATGCAGTTTTGTGTAGTTAATTTAGGCTTTTTAGGCAATTATGCTTCTCAGTAATTTGTATCCTGCTTGAGCACGAGGGTTGGACCCAGTTAAGGCCCCTTCTGACCCTAATAAACTGTGTAAACTGTGTTATAGATGCCTTGCTTTCTAGTATGGATCCTTCATATGCTTCTAGCTGTCACTTGGCTAATAAAGTCACTCTAAATAACTTCTTGAGAGGCTCCAACTGTCACTGACATGAATGGGTAGTTTCTAAAAGGTAAAAGACTGTATCCTTTTGGATACTGGTCGTTGCCATGTGAAGATCTCCCACTTGCGGCTGTTGGTCGTGTCACATCCCTAGACCACACACTCAGACAGCTTTGAGTGCCAGAGTTTGGTTTTTCAATTAGGAGGCTCCTGCAAGGAGATCCCTGTATGGTTAATGGAGACAAAGTTGGTTTCAGGGCTTAATTCAGAAACTGCCTAGATATGTGTCATATGTCATATGACATATGAGCATAGTGTCTCCCCTCTTTCCAAGTCCTTCTTCGTGATTGTTGTTAATGCCTTCCGTATTCATTTTAAAGGAGAGAAAAAGGGGGGAATTTGTACATAGGTTTTTTGAGCTTTTTCTCCTTTTGTTTTTGAACTTTTCTGAGCCCAAACTGTTGTTGTTCAGTGAAGTTCAGAGTCTTCACAGCTTCTTCAGACATTTCTGTTCTCATTTATATTATTAAAAGGCATAAAGAAAAAGGTGCGTTAGGTTTATTATTAAAACGACAAGAAATGAATGTGCATTTGTAATTTCTAAGGCTGCTGCTTCTGGAGAAGATCAAAACACCTTATGCAAGAACATAAATGTTAATTGGATTGTGATAGTTACCTGTAACTGCAGGGCCTCACAGAAAGGCTGTACTGACTAAGAAACCTAGGAAGCTGCGTTAAGTACCCCTGCATTCAAGGGAGCCCATCACCAGGAGAAATTCTCTGCAGCAACGTAAGAAAGCGCCAAAGATTGCTGTATCATATGACCTGCTGGCCTTGTGCTGTGTCTAAACCTCCATTCCCACATTTAATATTCCTTAATTGGGGCTTGCTCTTCATGTCCTAACAACAACAAGTGAAAGATTTTATAGGCGATCTACAGAGGCAGGTTTGTAAATGTTTGGCAAGACTTCATATTTTAGTGTCTGGCTGTCACGTCACGGAGTGCTTGCTTTTTGGTTGAGTGAACAATTTTAACTAGCTGTCTAAAGGCTTCCAACAGATTAGAGTTTGTTTATCTGGTGAGATAACCACAAGAGAATCTGAACGTATAAATAAATAACGAAAAGTGATGTCTCTTCCAACATGCTGCAATGCACACGTGGTGCTGCTGAAGGCAAAGCAGATGATGAAGGAAAGAAACAAAGCAAGTATGCAGGGAATTTGGGATCCTAGAAAAATTGAAAACCAGCTGCACGTTTGTATGCTTGGCAACGTCCCAGATAAGTAATGCATTGGCAGGTGTGTACGAAGCGTGTGGCGTGCCTTAGATACACGTCAAGAAATGTACCCGATCAAAATGGGTCTTAATGGGAAAATGATTGTCGTATCAGAAAAAGGCAGAATAATACACCTGGAAGAAAAGGATGATCTTTGAGAAATAATAGCGCTTTGAGAGAAGGAGAAGTGGTGGAACCTTCTGTTTGCCCTATCAGCTTCCTTTAATGCTTTATCTCTGCTGTTGTGATGAGGTCCTGTCACCAAAACAAAAGCTTTTAAAAAGGAGCTCTCAGGGTATCTAGGCCATCTTATTGCTAACACAGAGGTGTTTGCCAGCAGTGATTTTTGCAGCCTATTGATGAAATTTTCAGCTCTGTTCTGCTGTTTATTTTACGTGTGCAATTGCATCTTCCAAAGACCTTCAGAACTCCGTAAGGAAAGATTTTCACAACTGCAGTTAGCCCCACTTTTGCACTGGGTTGCTTACATCTCAACCTGGTATAGTAAACTCTTTTTCCCTTTGATAACGTTTAAACTCCTTAAGCGTGTTACTGACCCTTATTCCTGACCTGTCTTGGGCAGAAAACATGGTAGTTACTTAGCAACTCTGTTCCCAGTTGCACAGTTAATGCTGAAATTAATTTGGCATTGAAGCAGAAATTGAAACTCTTTCTTAGATATGAAGAATCTGAGAGACCTTTCACTGCATTTGTGTTCTAAATGTTGAATGAGTTTTCTGAAGCAACTTACAAGAAAATTAACTTGCTTGCTAAAATTATTTTGAGGTTGTTTGTCTAAAAATGTGAGGTTCATTCTGGGCTCCTATTTCTCTCATGTTCTTAATTTTTTCCTCTAATGGAAATTCTTAATTTTTTTCCTCAATTAATTTATACTGAAAAATGAACCAGCAGATCTTGAAGCAGGGCATACAATGTCTTTGGGTAATTCTTAACTGGTAGTCACACAGTTTAATGTTGTTCACATTGCTTAAACCCTTAATCCACCTCCCAACACACAGGCTTTTAAAGCACCACTTGAGATGCAATCTGAGATCAGACAAGTTGTAACACAGGAAACGAGCAGTCCATGCTCAGCTTTAAGCAAGTAGGTACCCCAGAGGGTCTCAAAAGACACTAGATTCTTACAGTTGACCCTGAGAAAGTAGACAAGTTTTATCTATGTCTAGCTGAAGGAAGGAGGTTTCCACCTGCATGTTTTTGACCACTTGTATTTCCAGCCTTAGGTACCTATGTTAACTGCTTAGAGCTAGACCATACAAATGCCCTTTGCCTGCTGCATTAGTGTTTCATTTCACTGTAATGTGATTTCTGCGTCCAATATCTCAGTTTACTAGCATTGGAAAGAAGTATAATGTCATTTGAGATATCTGCACATCTTCACTTTACAAAACATCAGCTGATAAAACTCATTTACAACAGCAACTACCAAGATTAGGTTAAAATAGTGTGGCTGTAAAGAATAATAAAATAAGATCGTTGCTCTGTTTGGTGGTTATACGTGATATAACTGTGGCTGGTGGCTTGGTCTGTTAGCATCTGTCTGGATATATGTTTGGAAAGAGAAGTACAGAGGTTGCAGCCTGGAATACTAAGCAAATGTTGGAGAGAATCCGGTTTTCCTCAGTTAAGAGTTTCATTATCAGAGGAACCCATCTCACTTTCCTTTGTCTTCTCCATCAGCAATCATGTGGCGTGTAGTCACATAACCTTCAAAAAATTCCTGTTCTTGCAGGGCAGCTGTGGTCTTCTATAACTATTTAGGCATCCATGTGGACTAAGAAATGAAGCAGAGGTGAAACCACCGAACCTTGTCTGAGCCAACAAATAAGAAAAGAAGAGCTATGGCTGAAAGACAGTCAGGGACCATAATAGCTCGTGGACATTCCTGCTGTTATCATCTTAGAATCATAGAATCATCAAGGTTGGAAAGACCTTTGAGATCATCAAGTCCAACCGTCTGCCCTACAACCCCTAACTGCTAAACCATCTCCTGAAACACCATGTCTACCTTTTTAAAATTTCTTTTGCACCTCCACAGGTAGTGTCCGCACCAGTTTCCTGGGCGGCTTGTTCCAAGGCCTCCCCACTCTTCCCATCTTAATCCAAGTGAAGTTTTCTTCTGCCTTCTAAGCAGCCGTCAGAGCTGAACAATCATAACAAGAGCCAGTGTGTTCAGTGTAAATTTATCAATCTTCATTTATTGCCCAATAAAAATACGATGTGTGCATTGTGCTTGTTAATGAAAGATTTGCAATTAAAAATCCAGACAAGTATTTGAGATGCTGGTAACTGCCCTGCTTTATTTTAGCCTTCAGAAATAGGGTTGTTTTGAAGACTTCTCTCTGTTATTTTTCTTCGTTAGGCATTTGAAGTCATTTGTAGGGGAACTTTATGGGTTCTTTTACAGAGGTGAATACCTTTTAATATATAGTTATTGGAACCTACATTTTAAAGATATTTAGGTATTTTTTAATAAGGTGAATTGAGGATTTTTTACAGTACTAGAATAAATTATCTTCCTTTAAAAAAAAGCAGAAACAAACCCAATTAAAGCCGTTTATGTTTAGTTTTATGTTAACAACTGTTCTGCTTCCAAGTCAGGCTTTCTTAAGGGCCAATTTTAAAACTTTCCTGCAAAAATGATTATTGAAAGTTTTGAAGAATTTAGAAATAAACCTAATGGATAAATTGAAGGAATAACGGGAGAAGGAGCTACCTCAGCTCACTAAGATGATGATTTGTAATCCTTGTAAATGAATCTTCGTGACCATTAAGTATTCCCTTTTGTGTGGTTTTGTCTAATTTTGCTGTAAAGCCACTAACTATTTATTTTTATTATGCAGTTGTGTCAGTGTAACAGAAGGAGGATGAATTTCGTATGTCATTTCAGCCAAAAAAGTGATAGAAGTATTAAGAGCATCAACGTTAGTTTTCTCATTTTGCTAACAGCAGTTTTAGGCCATTTTTGCATTCCTGAGTAGCTGAATGGCTGCCAGCCGTCAGGCTGGGATGTGCAAGAGTCAGATGTGGTTTATTTCAATGGAGGGTGTATGCCTTTCAAAAGTTTCCATCAGTGCTAGTGAGCTGGTTTCTGTGTCTGTCAGTGAGCAGGCTTCAGGAACTCCTAGGACTCTCTGGACTCTTGTCATCAGCTACAAAATAGAAGACATTTATCAACTCACTGTGCAAAAACAAGTCTAGTGCATCAAAACACATCTCTCATTTGACTGGCGTGCTTTAGTCAATGGAACAAGATGAATAATCAGAAGACATTGTTGAGCCAACATTGCAATGCGCTGCATTTGCTGTGGGGCTGTGCCATGCTGTAGTTGTGCCATTGCATTGCTGCTTGTTAAGTGACAACCAGCCCTTGGACCTGTGTTCCTCCTTGGGGACCCAAGGCTGGAGGAAAGGGGAAAACAAAGTATGGAGTGTCTCCTCTTTGGTGTGGTGTACTTCTGACCTGTTTTGATTCATGTTGTTTGATGGTTTGCAAAGATGTTATGATAGCTTCCTGGATTCTTTTCTTTTTCTACTAAAGCTGAGGAGGACCATTCTGACGACCATGGGTTACTAGATCTCATCAGGATGGCTTAATTCCTAGCTTCAAAATGCAAATTCAAGATGATTTACGTAAAATTGCATACACGTCTTCCAGTCTGTGCAGTATGTTGTCTTTAGTGTAACAAGTATTTGATGACAGCTCAGCTACAGAACTGGAACTGCTACAAGATCGGATTATGACCAGCACAGTATAGAAGTCTGTGCTTGTCTACCTGAGAGTAGGCATCTGAGCAGTGGTTGCATTCAGAGCTCTATGCTAGCAGCAACATGACCAGCAAACTTTGTGTAAAGTAGCCTGTTGCGTGTGTGTGGATTACGTCTTTGGTTTCTTTCCTTTCTCCCTTCTAGCTGCAGTATTGAAATATGAGAACAACGTGATGAACATCAGGCAGTTCAACTGCTCCCCTCATCCATACTGGCTTCCAAACTTCATGGATGTGTTTACCTGGTCCTTGCCGTTTGTGGGTGAGAAAGGTATGTGAATTGGCTCTGTCTTAGTCACTGTGCATGTGGCCTCGTTTATTTGACATGGCAAGAATAATTTGAAGACAGGTAACTTACTTGACCCTCTGAGGGGCAATTGCCAGTGGTTATTCATACTTCTCATAGGTTTTTATAATTACCAGTCTTTCCCAGCTAGGATGCCGTATATTTTTGCTGTAGAAATAGATATTATTGCATTGCAGGCCAGAGGGACATCATAACAGACTTCATCATGCTTCATTATGGTTTCAGCCTTACAT
This sequence comes from Phoeniculus purpureus, assembly GCA_028565055.1. Classification (NCBI taxonomy): domain Eukaryota; kingdom Metazoa; phylum Chordata; class Aves; order Bucerotiformes; family Phoeniculidae; genus Phoeniculus; species Phoeniculus purpureus. The sequence goes on along the minus strand of JAOXOE010000405.1, from coordinate 25,900,026 downwards.
GGTTGGCCTTTCTGATAAACATGGATTGCTTTTTCACCAGCAAGCATAGAGCTGGTGATGCTAAGACACAGTTTGGTTAACTATTTCTGGAGAGAGCAGAGAGAAGTGCAGGAAGAAGGAAAACCTGCTCGTCAGGCTCTTCTCTCCCCAGGGTGTATGGTGCTTCATCACCAGTGAGAAGACTAAAGAACATAAATGATGTTTTATTGAAACACAATGCTCTTGATGTTGCCTGAAGACAACTTCATGCTATGAATGGCAAGCACACAAAAGGCGTGAAAACACTTTGGTCTAACATATTAAATACATAATGCCAACTGCTTAAACCCCAAGTCATCTTACTCAGGGCCTGAGATGAGGCTTGCTTTGATCCATCCATTATAGTATATTGCTGCAACAGCAATTGCTGCCAGAAAACTGTAATAAACTCTTAAAAGCTGCTTGGAATAACAGCTCTCTCTTAATAGGCAACTGGAAATACAGCCAGCTGTGGTTCTTACCTGCAGTCATGACTGGCTTTGTTCTCAGCTACTCTTTTGTACTGGGAAAGCCACTGGTGAGAGCCTGAGGTCTCTGTGAACAAAGCAGATAGACAATGCAGTAGGGATTAACAGAGAATAGACAGCTGTTTCCACTAATGGAGATGTTACATAATCCACACTGACATGCACTGCAGGCTCTTGTGAAGCAGATAAAATGCTTTCATTTTCTTCAGCCCTAAACTCAGCCAGGCTGTTTGAAGGCTGGGCTTGTTCTCCATGTGCCTTCCTGGAAGATGTTCTGTAATGTCACTGGCTTCCCATTGGTGCCTTCACAGTCAGATATGTTGAGGTTCCAAGACTGTGGATGCTCCTCCTTCTTCTTTTTCCTTTTTTTTCTTGTGGGTTTTTTTTTAATCATTCCATATCTTCCCAGTGGTTACTCTTAAGATTTGCTAGAGACCCCAAAATTGAAATCGATGTTTTCCCTTTCTCTGAAAAACAAAACTCGTAAGAGTTAATGTTCTACACATCCTTTTATTTATTTCCCTTTTTTTTTGTACATTTTTTCCCTCAAAGGCCAGCCAAGGTAGGAAGCTGTGAAGTTTCAGTGGTCATTCTTAAAGTGGAAAATCTTTCCACTAATCCTGTCAAAGGGAAATATTAAATCATTCACTAATGTAGGAGAATTATAGCTTTGTCCTACCCTTCTAATATTCCAAGCCATCGTAGGTATCACAGAAAAGGATTTTAATAACCATTTGATTAAAAATGTGATGTTTCAACTGTGTAGCTAGCACAAGGCTAGACCTGCCTGGTAACCGTCTCAGTGGTGCTCACTACATGTAGATGTAGTGGAGTTTTCTCAGTCTGCTAATGATTTCACATTCTACCTTGTAACTTTTGCTTTTTTGATCTTTACATTATATTTCCTTGGTTGTGATTTTTGTTGGGGTTTTTACTTTGTTTGCTTTGGCTGTTCTTTCTCTGTGTGTTCTCTGGCTAGTGTCTCACTGTTGCCTTTCTAGAAGGAGCTGGCACCAGGGGTAGCCTGAGGCTGACCCTTCCCTGCTCAAGTTGCACAGCAAGCAACCCAAATGTACTCTGAATTCACCAGTAACGATGTTTCTGTTGAATACAAAATAGTTCTGCCTGGAATGGATCCGCAAGGATCATACAGTCTGTTTTTCCTGGGTTTCAAAGACCACTCCCACTTGTGGACATCTTACAAGGGCTAGTTTGGTTGAACTGAAAGTACAGTGTTCAAAACCTGGATGAAATGTTCTGTGACCCTTCTTGCTGTAACATGTTACGTTGGAGTGTCATTCCATTTGCTAAGCTGGGAAATGAAATCCCACTGCATCGTAGCAGTGAGAGTGGTCAGTTCTGCTGCCCAAGTTGAGTGAAAGGCGAAAACATAGAAGGGGAGAAAACAAAAGCTGCTGAGTCCATTGACAATTGAAAAAAAAAAAAACCAAAAACAGAGACTTGCAAGTGCTTTTCAATTTTTTAAAGTCTGTTTTGTTGTTTGATCTGTTTGTAGTATTTTTTATGGAAGCCTTTCGATTAACCACACGGGACACTTGAAGCCTTTAGTACTACATGTGTAAAGCTAGCTCATGTTCAAAAAAGCAGGCGCCATTTCTGTCCTGGGGAGTCATTAGCAGTGCTACAGCTGGAGGCTGTTCTCTGACAGGCTAGGGAAGCTTCGTATCAACATTTTGCATTTCTTTTCCTTTTTAGTGACAGAGATGCTGGTAAATGTGCTGAACATCTGCTCAGACGATGAACTCGGAACAGAGGAAGATGGGTTTGATGGTAAGAGCCTCCTGCCCTTGGTTCTGATGATTTGCCTTGAAACTACTTCAAAAGTTTGTTTATTAACCTCAAGAAAATTTTCTGAGTCCTGCTGAAGTTCTGTTATGCTGAAAGCAACCGTTGTGCAAGACTCCAATGAGTTTGCTTCCTGCATGCTGTGGAAAGAATTAATGAATCTTCTGCTCTGTTCTAACCCTTTCCTTCATCTCACTCTTATGGTTTAAAAAATGTATTTCCCTCCATGAAACCTGGCTTGTGTTGCCACAGAGGGGTCAAATGTTGATTTCTTCCCTAAATCCCCAGGGATTGTCATAGAAATCTTAATTATACCAATGAAATTATCTTCATACAGTTAAATAAACTTTCTGCAGAGCTCCTTCTAAAACATCAATACCACAGCTATGGAAGACTGGAGCTATTTCATTTTCATGCCTCTTAATGCACCTGTGTCTCCGAAAGGTTTCGGGAGTCAATAGAAATGAATGCAAACCCAGATAGTGTTCTGACCTGACATTTCTGCTAAGCAGAGAGGAATGGTCAATTCTGCTGTCATTTGAGTTGCAGGTTGTGTAATACTGAGTTCCCTTGTAGTTGTTGGTTTGAGTATAAATTATATTTTGGATCTTGCAGGTTGGGGATTCTCAGAAGTTAATTATCTTATTAGACATTGTTTTCTGTTGGGCTACATGAGAGTGAATTGCAGCTCTCCAGAACATCCCTTGCCAACTGAACATAAGAGAAAAAAACTCCTGTGTATCCCCAGCATTCCTTCTGTGATTGCTTTCCAACCTTTGAAAAAGCAGTGCAGGAAAAGAACAGACATGTTTAAAAACTGGAAAATAATCTGGAAAATTCTAGCATGCTTAAATATTCTCAAGATGTTTGTAGGTAGATCGAATGAATGAGCAGAATGAAGAACTTTCAAGCAAGACAAATATTTAATGAAGTTGTAATTAATAATTAAACTTCTCTCGCAAAGTCTTTATTTTTAATCTTTGGAAGCGGAATCTAGCCTGTGGGTTTTGACAGATATTTCCTTTGCGATGCAGAGGCATGGTGTGGATGATAGCATGCTGATTTTACTGTGGAGAGCCAGATGGAATTCCCTGTTCTGCATCTGCCACTGAGTGTGGACGTGCACAGTTATTTTGCAGGACTTGGGACAAAGACTGAATTTATTGAAACCAGTAATCAGTGGAGAGAAGAAAACACCTGTGTGAATATTATGCCCTTTTTTTTTCCCCTCATGAAATTCAAATAAGTAGCTACTGTGTAATTAGAGCAGTGTGTGAACCAGTATGGAGGCATACAAGGAGTAAAAACTGTGTCAAATTAAATACAGTAGCAACAAAACCATGTGCTTAAAATTCTTGGCTCAGGAAAGCACTTAAGCACAGGCTGAAATCCCACTGAATGCAATGCCAAAGCAAAGGCTTTGCAGGGGGGATTTTTAAATTACTTTAGCGTTGGCCTAATCCTTTCTTCTAAAGTTGTACTAGAAGCTTCCATTGAGCCAGTGACTGTAATCCTTTTCTAAAATGTTGGTGTGGCAGCATTCCCAATGTTAAAGTTACAGTTCAGGAACATGTTTTCAAAAGCTGAGTTAGAAATGATGAGCTGTTAGGGGGTCAGCAGCCCCCTCCAGCTGCAGGAGGTCCCTGCATCTCCTGTGGTTTTTCTGGGAGGAGAAGGAACACAGCCCACTTCCCTGTCACCCTGGGAGTTTGACCACAGGTGTCTTAGCAGAAAGAGGCTCAGATTCTCTGGGCTTGCACGTGTGTGTACTGTGTAATTATATTTAACAGCCTTGAAGTTTCCAGATGGGTAATAATGCAACCAAACCGTTCCTGGGACTGTATGCTAATACTGTTGTCTAAACCTGCTCTCAGGGTTTTTTGGTATTAACGATTTCTCTGCGTAAAACACTACATTAAGGAAGATACTAGAAATGTCACAGTAGCTAAAACCAGAGCTGGCATATGTTCACGTCTGCTTTCCTGGATAATCCCCTTGGAGTTGGGAAATGGAGTTCGTGGTGCTGGTACTGCACTTGCTGTGGGTGCCCACTGCTGACTCCAGCCCTCTGGAAGCACTCGGCTTGTGGGGATCGTGTGCAGAGGAGAAACTGACGGATTCAGGCATGAGAGTAAATTTCAGCACTGATATCTTTAATGATTTCCTAACAGTTTTTAGGAAAATACACTTCCTCTCAGAGATGGCTGAGTTCTCCTTTTTTTCTTTCCTTGTTTTTTCTGAGACCCTTGCCTTTCAGGAGAGAAACTATAGGGTGCATTTCATTTGTGTTCTTGATGGAAGACTGGAATTATTATCAGCTTGAAACTGTTCCTGTAAGGGTTGTATATATTGACAATGTTGTAGTGGTTCAGCATTTTCTCTATTATTCTTCAGTGATTTCTATCCAGCTTCCTTGGAGGACTGCCACAATACAGTTCTCTTTGCTCTCACGTTTTTCTTCAGCAGTATTTCCTATACAAGGAAGTGCCTGAAATCTGCCAGAGCAGGTGCATTTTGTTAGATCAAATCATTCTTTAAAAACATAACTTATTTTTATATCATCAATAGTTTCTGGGGCTTTCTGCTGATTTCCTTTCTCTCCTTGCAGTTTGAAAATGCCCTGACCTGGGTTTCCACATGTAATGAGAATGATCCATCGCTATGGTTTGCACTGATCATTCATTTCATTGATTTGTTACCTTCTCTTACACTTTCTTGCCCTCTGTCTTCCCCCTTCACTTCCCTCTTCAAAACACAGACCCAACATACTGCATGATCTCACGGCATGGTGTTCTTGTGAGTCCTTTTTTATTATGATTTTTGTTTCTAAGTCATGCATGTTGCATCTAGCCACAAACAGGATGCTCAACAGTGTGGGGTTTACGCTTGGTTTTTGTTTGCTTTGGGAAACACATCATGGGGATCTGATCAATTTGTTGTAGCCACTTTCTGTGTGTGCTTAGTGGGAGAAAGCCTAAATAACAATCGGCGTGCCCTTTATTTCATATTTCCCTGCTGACCTGTATTGCCCTTTTGCTTTCACTTGCTTTAAACATGAGAGGATATGATAGGTCAAGTTTTCTTATCTCTGATAGTTTTCTCTAGCTGTGCTTTCTCTTTCCTGTTTGCTTTGGTCGTTGTGTATAATCTTGATATAGCAAAAAATGTCTCAGGTGGATATTAGGTCCTGTACTGTATGGGTTGTCATACCGCTTAGCAATAGGAGCTGCAAACACTTCTACCTCTCTGGCATCTAGTCAGAATTCTCTTTTATTTTAATTAGCAACATTTTTGCCTTATGCCTTTGATAAAAAAACGTAACTTGTTTATTAGAAGGCTGCAATAATGTAGGACACTACTTGACCCAAATGCACTGCTTGCTTTGTAAGCATCACTAGAATGATTTGGCATAAAGACACTCCTAAATTGACTTCTGTATTGCCTTCAGTATTGGAGCTCACAGCCTTCTCATGGGAGTGCCACTGTGCCATATGGCTGTAGTGCAGAGCAGTGCTTTAGTCTGAGCCTAAAGAGAATTACCAAGTCAGACATCTCTTGCCAATCAAAACCTTGTTCTGGTGTGAACAGTGGTGTATGAAGTTTGGCACAGCTCTTCCATGCGGCAGCCTGCACCTGGGGCGAGCTCTGCACCCACTAACTCAAGATACTGAGCAGGAGCAAAGGGCCTTTCCCTGGGTATCAGTCATTTACTGATGCCTTGGTAAGGGTGTCCATCATAGTACCTGGGCAGATGAGAGAATCTTAGCTTTTCCATGAATTCATTTTTATCTAGGAGAGAAATGAAGAGGTTTTCCAGTGGTTTATGTTTGTTCCTGTATGCCTACTCTCTTGGGAGTTGGTGGCATTTTAATGTGAACTTTTTATTTCTTCGTTCATTTATCTGTGAGGTGTGGTTGTTTCTATACCCAGAGCATTTTTCGTGTGACCCATACTACTGTGGCATGTTGGTGTGCTCTGCCTATGGATCGCTGTATTGAGGTGGTGTTTGGATTTGACAGCTGTCCTCTGCTGGACCATTTGAAGGAACGCACGTGTGCAGTAGACAGCACAGGTCTTGGTAGAAGCTATCTATGTAATGTCTCAACTCACTCAGTGACTTTGGGAAAAGTGATCTTTTTAATACTCCATGAAGTGGCCAAAGAGCCACAGCAGCAGCTAAGGAAGAGATATAATTTCAACACCCTGACTCACATGGTGAGTTCCTGGGGAGCCAAAGAACCCATTCTCAGACAGGCTAAGTGCCCTCCTGGCTCAATCTCAGTCAATATTCCCTTTAAGTTATTCACTGACCCAGTCAGGGAGTCTCACATCTGATACTTTCTGTCTCCAGCACCCCCTGCTCTACTTAGCGGAGACGCAGGGACAGAGGGCAGGTCACGACTATGACTTGGAGGAAATAATTTTGCCGACAATTTCAGTAAACAAATGGGGAGCGTTTGATTAGTCAGTAACTTTTAATGAGTAAATAACTTGTATATGTCAGCAAGTGAGTAATTAATAACTTTCTGTGAATGAATGCAACACTCTCATCATGAGGCTGTTTTCTTAACCACCCAGTGCACTCCATATAAAGCTTTACGGACAGGACTACATGTAGAGCCCTCTCACCTTGAGACAGTCTATGGGAGTGAGCCATTCTTTCCAATATCCGATGTAAAGAAACTGGAAGAATTGGCTTCATTCCACTGGGGGGGAAAAAAAAAAGAGGTGTCAGCAGGCAGGCAAACCCCATGTGAACTGGGGGGGGGTCTGTTTTAAGAGGTGATGTATGAAAGCAACTGCAAGAATGAGTTCAAGGGGTGCTAAGGCTAAGCTTTGCTGCTAATCTTTCACCTGCATGTTGTTTTTCTGCAAAACCTACTAACAAGGCTTTAAGCTGAAGAGTTTTTTTTCCTTTTTCCCCCATCATTCTCCATCTGTTCCTTTTCTTTTGAACATTTCCTACCTAATTTGTTTCTTTTCTGTTTTTCAGACTTTACTTAAACATTGCTGTTCCCACTGCTGTTGTCAAATGTTCTGTATTTTTTTTAATTTTCATTCAACAAACATCACTTATCTTTTTCTTTCCCCCCCCACCCGCTTTGGAATTCATAAGAAGATCCCATTAGTGCACAGAAGAAAGGTATTCAATAATTTGGAAGGCTTTATGCATCATTTTTTTTCCAATATTAAACTATATGTAATATATTAGGGTACCAGTCAGAGATCTGCGTTTGGCTTTTTTTTTCCTCAAGGTAAAAAAGGCTGAGAACAACATCTTGTGTGTCTTGAGAGTATAGTTCAGTGAGATCATAGTATTAGAGGCAGGACTACCAACCCCCTTATTTCCTGTAGAACTGGCTAAATCACTGCTGTTTAATTTTTTAATTAAGCTGTTGTGAATATATTGAATTCAGTTACAGCTGAATTGCAGCTGTTTCTCCCACACTTTATTGTCTAGAATTAGACATTTAAGGCTAAGATGTTATATTTCTTCTTTTTTTAAATATATCTTTATGATTTGGTCTTTAGAAGTGGAATATTTGAAAGCCATCATTTTGAGCACAGATTCTTTGCATTTGAACCTCAAGATACAAGCTCATAAGACAGTATAGGAGGGCAATTAGGAACACCTGGAAGTCATCCATTACAGAATCACAGAATAATCATGGTTGGAAAAGGACCTCCTAGATCACGGAGTTGAATCATAACCACAACAACACAAAACCTAAATACCTGGTTGATCGACAAACACCAAATAACCTCCTGCATGCCTGCCCCTGCGGCAGGTCATGAAGCACTGTGTCTACACTAAATACCTCCAGGGAAGGTGACTCCACCACCTCCCTGGGAAGAACATTCCAGTGCCTCACCACTCTTCCTGTAAAGTATTTCTTCCATACATCCAAAGCAAACCTCCCCTGCCTCAACTTCAGACCATTTCCCCTGGTTTTGTCAATAGTTGCTAAGGAGAAGAGGCCAACACCGACCTCTCTACGACCTCCTTTCAGCTCCCCTGCCCAGTGCCTGTAGGTGGCTGTCCCTCCCTGGAACTGTCCCCTCTATTGCCTTAACTATCACCCTCGTTTTGGGCCCTTTGTGCTATTTTACCTTCAACAGTGGACTCTACTTTATGGAATGATAGAATGGTTTAGGTTGGAAGGGACGTCGAGGATCATCTGGTTCAACCCCTCTACCATGGGCAGCGACATCTTCCAGCAGATCAGGTTGCCCAGAGCCCCATCCAACCCAGCCTTGAACACTTCCAGGGATGAGGCACCCACAGCTTCCTTGGGCAACCTGTTCCAGCTCCCTCACACTGAAGAACTTCCACCTTATATCTAATCTAAATCGCACCCTCTTTCAGTTTAACACCAGTACCATTATAGAACAGATCGATTTGCTTGGAATTGAAAACCTTTTCAATTTTGTCTTTGAATTCAGGAGCAGCGAAGAAGGCAGTGTTACCGTGACGCGTAGTGGTTTGGCAGGCAGCATCCATATGAGCCAAGGTTATCTGCCATTCAGAAACCTTTGGGAGAAATCTTCAGGAAGTTTGTGGTTATGATTGTGAGATTAAATGAAACTGGGTTACTTAGCACAATGTGGCATTTTCTTAGGACTAGGGGGCAGTGGTCCTCATTAAAAGGAATTCTTCATTCTCATACGTGAGTTCTGTTTGCTTTTCCTGTTCCAGTTCTTCTCTCTCAGATGCACAGGTAATATTCTAGGATTTGATGATATCCAAGAAACAAGCTGACATGCAAACTTAGCTGAACTGTAGTTTATGATCCAGTTTCTCTTCTTTTTAAAAGGCAGGTTATTGTGTGAGTTCACAAATTTCCAAGTAACTGCAACTTTGAGCAGACTCTAGGAGTGATGAGAAGGAAGTTGTTGTATGAAGCTCTCTTGACCACTGCCAGCCAATGCAATCCCTACCCTTTCATGCAGTTTTTTAGGTTTCTGCCTTTAGGTTTGATAACCATTTAAATACTTTCTAACTAGGGATAAGAAACCCTGTCTGGACCTTCTTAGGTTAAGCTGCAGCCAAATCACTTTGTTGGTTTTTTTTTAAAGAAAATAAGATTAAATGTCATTATTTTTCACTTAAAATTATAAGATTACAGAATAGATTTTAACTCCATTTTGTTGTTTAAATTGTAACTCCTTTTTTTATGCCTTGGATCACTGTTCATGTTGAATATCTTGTGGAATTTTGACTATTTGCTAAGGTACTTGTTTTCAAAAGAGAGAGGTCTCTGAAAAAAATTCATTTTTTAAATGAAAAACTAGCTTACACTGATGATAAAACACTCAACTTTAATGTGTAGCAGGAAAAGAATCCACACGTCTTAAGGTGCTAATAACTAGATAGTTCAAAAACGATCACTTTTGAGCTGTAAGTAAGTTTCTTAAATTGGGTTTTCAGTTTTGGCTACAAACATGGCTAGCTGGGCAAACCATATGACATTCCTCGCATTTGGAATCCGGAGCAGTGCTGTATTGCTGACAAATCCCTCTAACTGTTGTAATGTGTTTTCCATAGGAGCAACAGCTGCTGCTCGAAAGGAGGTTATAAGGAACAAGATAAGAGCAATAGGAAAAATGGCTAGAGTTTTCTCAGTCTTAAGGTAAGGTTTGGTGCTTTTGCATTTGTTTAAGCTTAAAGGTCATCTTTGAATGATTACTTAGAGCACTACGTGATTATTCAGACAGCAGGTTTGATATTTTACTGTACCACCCGATTGAGTTTTACCAGAAACGTTTTCAAACAATGCTGCTATTTATTGTGGCTCTGTTCTTCCTCAGGACTTTTACTGAATGTGAAACAAACAAAAGGCATCAGCAAAGAACTTTGCCCTTTTTAAAAAGTTTACTTGAAGACTTTCACATAGCAGGGATGTTACTCAACTTCTAACCGTTGTGAGGCAAGAGTTAAATAAGGAGGAATTGTGTGTTCCTCATTGTGTCCCATTAAAAAGGGAGCCATCTGTCCCTCTTTGTCACCCACGGTTGCTGTTACAGCCAGAAGTAAAGATGAAAGCACTGGGGTCATTTAACTACAAATCCAGGACATCATCGTGCAGACAACAGCAACTCATTACCTTGGGGTGTCCTTCTCCAAACACATGAACAGGAGTAACTAACTGCTACCTGGTGTTTAGAACTCCAAGGCTGATGTCTGAGCAGAAGAGAAAACATTCTGTACTAGGCTATGCTGAAGTCTGAAATACTGACAAAACAGTTCTCCCTTCCAGCAGAGGGTTTTTTTATTTCTCAGTGAATTGTGCGTTGCTCTGCTGTGGTCAGTTTATGGCTGTAATGGTTAGTGCAAAATCAAGGGGTTCATTAAAAATCTACTGGTGCGATGGATAGGAAAAGAGGAAATAAGAAGAGGTGGTTGAAGAATACACTCTTCATTTCAGATAAAGTTTCAAACTTGCTTAATTTGAGACTGTCCTGCAACACGCCAGCAGTGGGCTCGTTGTCAGCAGGGCCTCGCGTGGACACAGCAGGTTGCCTGCACGTTGCAGATTGCAGCAGCGTGCCTTGAAATAACGTATTGGGATGGAGGGCCTTGGACCTGGGGTTCTCAAACTGTTACATGTGAATTACCAGCGATGAATAAGCTACTTTAAAGTGTTACCCATAGAAAAGGGTTGGCATCATGCCTTTTCCCTAAACAAGACGGGGGAGCAATCAAATGTTTCCACCTGTTCCTCTGCACCGAGTCTGGCAGAGAGCCTGGAGCTGACATTGCCACCACCTTCATAAAACAGCACGATTATTTTTCTCTAATGATAGTTGAGCAAACAAAGTTTGGGAAACCTGGCTTTCTCCCATAACCTTGAACTGCAGCTTCTGAATCTGCTCTTACTTTGTTGTGGAGCACCTCTTGAAATACAGGACTATTTCATCAGAAATGTGGGCTGAAATATGCAGAAGGGTCTGCAGTGGGATGCTTAGCTGATCTGTTTGGGTTTTGATAACTTGCAGATGATTGACATCACCTATATGTCAAAGACTTTTTCAAAGGAAACTATGGGCAGAAATTTTTCAGTCATTTCAGGGATAGAAAAAGGTTGTCATAGAACCTGAACAGGCTGGAAGGGACCTTGAAGATCATCTAGTTCCAACCCCACTACTGTGGGCAGGGACACCTCTCTCCTACCATACCAAGTTGCCCGGAGCCCCATCCAACCCAGCTTTGAACACTTCCAGAAATGGAGCATCTACAACTTCCTTGGGCAACCTGTTCCAGTGCCTCAGCACCCTCATGGTGAAGAACTTCTTCCTAATACCCAATCTAAATCTCCCCTCTTTCAGATTCAGGCCATTGCCCCATGTCCTATCACTACAGGCCCTAGTAATAAGCCCTTCTTCAGACTTTCTGTAGGTCCCTTCATGTACTGGAAGGCTGCTATTAGGTCACCTCAGAGCCTTCTCTTCTTTAAGCTGAGCAGTTCTCCCAGCCTATCCTCTTAGCAGAGGTGCTCCAGCCCTCTGAAAATAAAGAACACTGAAGGCTAAAAAAATACCAACATTTGTGATAGAGAGGTTTCTTGAGGAAATGGTGTTTAAAGATAATAACAATACAATGAATTACCTTACAGAGGTGAAGCTGGAGGTGCCATTGTGGTTTTATTTAAAAATAAGAAAGATCTGAAATGAACTGGATTGAAAATGCTGATTATGCATCTGCCCGCAGAGGCAAAAATAATCAAGAGAGAACAAACTGTGGTGCACAGCTCTCGATGATGAAAGTACTGTGTTAATTCTGGAAATACTTGGCTGTTGCGTTGATTCTCGCTGTTTAGGAAACCTGTGGTGAAAACAGTCACAATTTGATTTTGGCTGTTACGCAAAAGCTTGCAAGGAGAGTCATCCTCAAACTAAAAATAGAGCGAGAACAGTGTGTGTGGCAGGTAAACAAGAATTGTTTGAAATACATGAGCAATGCAGGGCACACAGGTCTAGAGAAAATCCTAAGTAGTAGAATTGCTGAGAGGCAGTTTAGATAGACAAAACCGCATTGTCCTCAAGTGAACGTGAACCAAATTCTGTCTTCGTGTTCGCTTCCTCCAGATTAACGTAATTACATATTTCTAAGTAAAGCACTTCAAAACAGATTTATCTTTAAAAATTGAGCTCAGTTTTGCTGATGAAAAAGTATGATCACAGTGACATGACAACATTGCAGTGCCTGTAGAAAGCTGTATTTAACAGCTTGTCTGGGTAGAGCTCTTGTATTCCTTTACCCTTGCGCTAAGAACTACGCGTATTTGAAGACCAGCAAAACATATTCAGGTTTCCTAAAGCATTTTTCTTGAATTCAGTGTAATTTTTGCCATACAAAGCTATTAAGAACAGTGCTAGTAATAGTGGAAGTGCTTATTAATTTTAATAAGCTTTTAGCTGCTTTTATTTTTAAATAGCTGGTGATCATTAATAAATAAAGCGCCCGAGTGCCAGTGTAGACAGAAACACAACAACAACTCAAGTCTGTTTTGGACCACACAGTGTATGTCACTGTAATGTGTTGTTGCTACCAAGTGCCCCTTTGGTCCTCCTCCTCAAGCGTGTGGATTTAAGCCTCTGTCTATTGTGTTGTTCCACAGATGTAAGTTATAGCGTTAACTCAAGTGGAAGTCTATGTACAGTGAGGTACAAAGCTTAACCCTTTCCAGAGCAGCAAGGGGGAACTACACTGGTTCTAGTGTTACCACCAGATTCACAGACTCACTTGAGTAGTAGAAGTCGGAAAGGACCTCTGAAGATCACCCAGTCCAGACACCTTGCTAGATTCTTATAAGGAGACTGGAGATAACCAGGTCATTGCAAGGCAGTTGTTGTTGAAGGCATTTAAAGCGGGTTCCATGTGGGTGGTTTGTTTTGTTTTTTTTTAAAAAGACAATTACTTACTTTTGTGGGTTTATTTTTTTTTCCTTCCACAGAGAAGAGAGTGAAAGCGTGCTGACGCTGAAAGGTTTGACTCCAACAGGAATGCTGCCCAGTGGAGTGCTCTCTGGAGGAAAACAAACACTGCAAAGCGGTAAGCGTGTTTGCCTCTCAGTGTCACTACATGTGAAAAACCCAGTTGTTTTCAGCTGCAGAACCCAAGAGAAATAACCACAATCTACTCAGGAAAAAAAATACAGGACAGAATAAACCAGCTATTTGTTGTACTGGAACATTTGTGAGCAGTTCACATAAGGCCGCTTCTCAGGATTTACTACATATCACTGATTTTCAGAGAACAGGAGGATAAAAAAAGTCCCTGAAAATCAACCATTCAGAGCAGGAGATCAGCACTGCATGTGAAGTGTGCTCTTTCCACAGTTTACGGCATCTTCTTGGGGTTTTTAAGAGCAGCCTTTGATATCCGCTTAGATAATGACACTCAAACTCTTATTTTATCTGATTTATTCTTCTTCATAGACAATCACCAATGGAAAATAGCTCTAGAATTAGATTTTCTCTCCTAGCAATTCTAGGTGACAGCATGAGAACAGTTTTGCTCTGATTTAAACCCAAGTGAAGGAAGGATCTCACACACACCGCGTTTGCCTTGTACACAAACACAATCCAGACTGTCAGTTCAGTTTTATACCAAGTGCTTCTTGTTACAAGAAATCTGTAAGCCCACACTAGGGCTGCCTTTGATAAAATATTCCTTTTGGAATAAGGAGCTGCAGAGTGTTTAATTTACTACTGTAAGCTCTTCTTTTTCGCAGTGTGTATTGCTGTAGAGTACACTGCAAGCACACCAGAATGTCTTTCACTTACTGGGGTTCTGTTGGCAGTAAATGTAACAAATAGAAATGCGTTATAACCCTAACACGATCTCAGCCTCTTGTTTTCCTGTTTTCTCCCTGGAGCATTCTTTCTCTGTATTTTTCCCTTTACTGTCTCTTTTCCCTAGAAGATTCAGGTATATGGTGGTAAACCTTCTTTTTCCCTTTTTTTCCTTCTTTTTTTTTATTTTTTGATGATTTCTGTGTTACGCACATAGTAACGTTCTGCTTTGAAAATGCTGCAATATGATGCTCCAGGGTGCCTTTCTTAACTTACTGGGGGCATGGTCTTTCCCTAGTCTTTGCTCCAGAGAGTTGCTTTACGCTTGTCAGAAAATCTGGTCCAAGGAAACTGCTGTTGTTGCCCTGGCAAAATATTAGGAATTTAAATGAATTTGGGAAAATGGCCTAAATTTCTTGTTACAGTGGCTAAAAGGAAACTCTCCTCATACTGCAGTATTCTGGCTGAGTAAAACATTACTATACACAAGCGCATTAGTTAACATGTAGTACTCCACCATTCACCAAGCAGTCTCAGGTTTGCATAGTCTCTGTTAGCACACATCCACATTGCCATCCGTATTGACAGACAACGTGAGTGCTCTGTTCTGTTGTGTAAGTATACATCTCTGTCGTCATTTCTTTCTCATGTGTCAGTGCTGGTTTGGATCTGGTTATTCATTTTCATTTCTCATCCTAGTTACCACGTTTCCTTTTACATTTGCACTGGTTTTGTTCCTCGTTTTTTACCATCTCTGCTGTTCTGTAGCTTGAGAGGCATAGGCTTGCCTTGTTGCATGTGGGTTAGCTCCTCTCATTTCACTATGCAGCAAGATGATAGTGTTACATATTGTAGTATTGATCTCAATCCATATTTAACACCCTAATGACAAAAAAATATCTTAGAGTTCTATGGAGAACAAAAAAACCTTTTACTTAGGGGAAAATAATACAAAAAAAAGAGAGGACTTCCTAACAACTCTGCTTCATGAGCTCTTCTCTTAACTAGAGAAGTTCTTGAAAAATCAAAATGTGTTTTCCAGTATTTGAGCTGTGCTGTTACTCTCTTGGATTGCATTTGCTAATTCACATCAGCTTCTAAATCTGACTGTTCAAATGAATTCATGGCAAAGCTGATGTACCCATGAGTTCAAATGAGAAAATGTGTCCTTAAGAACAACGAATGGTTTCAAAACGGCGGTAGCATGGTATTCATCACACTGCAGCAACCTCCCAGTTACAGACTTTTCTCTCTCTGACCAGGCTGTGCAATTTTGGAGGTCCAACAGCTTTCAATCTTGTATTTGTGCCCAATGATTGAAATAAAATATTTAAATAAAACACTGTTTTCAGAGACTGGGTTGTTAAAAGGGACGCATACAGGTGAAGCAGACTAGGCGAGATGGCAAGCAAAGGCAAAGCTGTCTTCTGAGCAAACTCCTTCCTAGGCTGTGGGAAGGTTTCTTTTAGTCATGAGAGAGAAAAAAATCATTCTGAGAAAGCTGTGTATGTGGCTGTTCTGGCTTGTAGTGGCAGCCAGTATTTTTCAAGCTGACATCATAAGTGGTCTGAATGTTTATGTGATGGCTTCATGCCATTTTTCATTCTCTTTCGACAGGACAAATCAAAGTGCTCTCACTCAAAGCTGGGAGGATTAAACAATGACCTTTTCAGGTCAGATGTGCAATATGAAAGACGTTTTCATTTTGTAGTTCTTTCGAGTCAAAAGAAAGCTACTCAAGTGTGTCTTGAAAAAACTTAGTTTGTGAAACTCTACAGCTTAATTCAATCTGCAGATGACTGTTTTTGTGTAAGCATTTCTCTGTGTGTCTGTTTTGCCAAAATCCAGCACTTACAGTAACATTAGTGTTGTAGCTCCTTTGCTATTCACTGACTTGTTCTTAGAGTTAAAATCCTCTGCTCATTTTTCTCATTCGTTTTGCTGCCCCTTTCTTCTCTTCAGCTACTGTTGAGGCTATTGAGGCTGATGCAGGTAAATTGGCCAGTCCCCTTTCTGTTGGTGCCACAACAGATAAGGGCTCTGCTGGGTGTATTCATTTTGCTGTAGCTTGTACAGATTGTGTGGGTGTTGGGCTAACAGTTGTGGCTCGGTATTAACCAAAATGTAATTGCTTTAAAGGGGAAAATGGTTCCTTTTCGTTGGGTTCTTTCTTTTCTTTCCATTGCTCTTGTTGTGGTTTTGTTCTTTCTGAAAGTTTCAATCACGTTGGAATCGCTGTATGTTGAACTGAGCACTGGGTAACGTCACAGGAGGAGATACAGGGATTTGGGTTTCATGGGACACGACTCGGCAGCAGCAGCTTGTAAACGCTCTGTAACACATAGTTCCAAAGCTGTGTGCTGGAGGCTGGGTCTTTGTCTCCACCTCAACCCATCCTCGCCGATCTCTGGTCGAGGAAAACACACAGCTTTTTATAAATACTCTCTTTTCCAGTTGCTGGGCTTGTGTTGGGTTTGGGTTTTTTTCCTTTTTCTTTTTTGCTTCAGTTTGTTTCCTTTCTTTTAGACGACTAGTAAAAACAATTTTTTGGTCTTTTGTTACAGTTCAGCCTGTTTCTGTTTCTCTTTAAAGTAAAATAACAGGGGACATTTGTCTGCAAGATGTCGGCTTCCTCTGGTAGTGGCAGTTTACACACTGGGCATTCACACTAGAGCAATCATTTAACACCAGCACTGTGTAGCTACATATCCAGAGTGACTGGCTGCCTCCTTCAGAAGAGTTCTGAACCTCCAGCATTGCAAAGGGGTGCTTCACTGACAGACCTCTGATTTAACCCTTAAGCAATTGCTAGCACTACAGATATACAGATAAAACCTGAGTATTCACGTTCTGTAATGTAGATGCTCAATATTTATTCAGCATTATAAAGTTTTGGAAGAAGAATTTTCAGTTCCCCTTTAAAACAAAATTCTTCAGTTGTATTTTGTTCTTGCCCCTCTCAAATTTTCTGTGGGTATTTTTTTTTTCCAGTTAATTTAACAAAAAGAAAAAAAAATCAAATGGATTGCTGCTGTCCGTGGGTGAGATGTGCCCTTTTGGACAGTTGAATTTGTTTTTGATTTTTGTAAAGCACAGAATAAAACTACAGAACAAACAAGTAAGAGAAAATACAACTGCTTTTTAAATAGCAGTGAGTAAGCTGCTATTTATGTTGGAATTATCTATTCCTATCGGCAATCTCTAATCTGCAGTGTGCATTCTTGTTGACAGTTTGGCTGTTTTCTGTGATTTTCTGTGACTCTGTGTTGTGTTTTAGTATACTCTCAATGTAAACTGCTAATACTTGTTGTCTGACCAGCAACTACAGCAGAGCACCTTCCTCAGTATTTCAGGCAATAACGGATCTGCTTGATTCACAATTGACTGAACACATCCCTGTTCCAGCAGTGTGCATCCTTCAAGTTAATCCACCTCCCTTGCTAGTTAGCCGCTGTATCTGTACTCATACTGACTAGTCTACACAGCCAAAGCTAACAGCAGAGAAAAGGGTTTGCCCTTTTTACCAGTTGTCCCTCTGAAGTTTGATTCAGAGCCCAGGCTGGGCTGCACTGCTGGCAAGCTCTGGGATACAGCGTTTCGGCTTCAACATGGCCATCCATTAAACTGTTGCTTTAAGGGACTGGCCTGGGTGCTTGTTAGACATCTTCACTTTTGTGGTAGGAAATAAAGTAAGTAAAAAAGAAAAACAAAAAAGCAACCCTTGAAAAACCTCACTGTAGGGCTTGTTCTGTTTTCACTGCTCCATCTCTGCTTTCTTGACTAATCACCATTACGTTGTTTTTCTGAGTTGAAGTGTAATACACATTTAACCCCAAGTACTTCAACAAGTCCCGGTACAAGGGTTATGAAAACTGGCTAAGAAGCTAAATCGTGAGGCAAGCAGCATCTATCCATTTCCTCAGGAATGATCAGCAAAACCATCAGCATGAAAATACTTTTCTCTCTCTCCTCAAATTGCAAGGAGTGGTGGATTGGTACCAGGGAGGTTCTAGGGTTTGTGGTTTGTTCCTTTGTTGGTTTCTTAACACAAGTTACCAGCTTGTCTAGAGTCAGGGCTGCACGTTGGAAGGACAGCAAGAGCACTTGGAGGGGTAAAGATAATATAAAAGGCTTGAAGGAATATTGAATCGTTGAAACTCCCCTACAGTTTCCTCCCCAAGGAGTTCGCAGTTTCCTGGTACTGACGCACGGTTTCTGCTCTATAGCTCTGTCAATAGCTGAGATAGAGACGTAGTCAAAGCGCCAGTTCTGGAAGTGCAGTGCACTGGTTTGGTGCAGACAACACACAACCAACCAGAAGGGTCTGACAGATTATCTACAGAGCTGTGGCCAGCTGTTTGCCCATGATGCTTTCTTCTCTTTTGCTTTAAATCTAAAGATCTTCAGCTCCTCAATTAAAGAAAGGAAAAAGATAAAATAAAAATCACCCTGTGCCAATGCGTTTGCAAGTGTGCAGCCGCTTTCTGAGATTAGTGTGACCTCACCAGTGAACCTCCTCAGGTTCATTTGGAACTTTGGTCCTTTGACAGTGTGTTTCCAAAGTTAAATTGTACAGATGTGCCACAATGATGGTGTCCCTGGTGTTGCACAGCATTACCATTGTTTGCTCAAGCTGCTTTCCCGAAGTCCAGGGACCCGTTGTGGAGGGTAGCTGTCCTGAGCAATCAACAAGCAGCTCACCTGTGTGGGGAGCGGAAGGCTACCGGTTGTAGGGTTGCCCCAGATCTCCCTTAGCTTTAATGTCTATCCCACACACTGGCCTCACCATGTCATTGCCATCTGTCACTGGCCAGCGTATGTTCCTCTAGTCTTGAAAGTCAAATGGGACTTCTGCCTGATTAAGGCTGTTAGGGCCAGGCCCAGTGTCTCTAAGGCTCTAAGTGGTGGTGACAAACGCTAACTCACCAGCTCACAGCCATGCCCTAAGTGGGATTCCTCATTGCAAACTAGAGTTTCACGTCAGCTTCTTAGCATTCTAAGCTGAACCCCAGTGCACAACAAAATACTGGAAGTTGATCTTGTTGAAGAAGCCCATCTGTGTTGCCAGAGATGATGGTGGTTAATGCCAAGCTCTTTCCGAGTACAGTAAGGAGTCGGTCATGTTGTCAGGTCTCCTCACTGCCGCCTTCGCAAGAAAAGACTTTTGCGCTCATTGCTAAGTTGAGGGAAAAGCTGCCAACAGTTCTACCTTGCTAATTTTACTTTTTAATAATCCTTTATTTAGCTATCAAAGGATTTTCACCCCAGCATAAGATCACTAGCTTCGAAGAGGCCAAAGGCTTAGATCGAATTAATGAGCGAATGCCTCCGCGCAGAGATGTGCCATCCGATGCCAACCTTAACTCCATCAACAAGGCAATCTCCACAGAGACTAATGGCACGGACAGCAACGGCAGTAATAGCAGCAATATTCAGTGACCACTGTCCGGGTGGGGGGTTGAGCTGCAGGGTGCAATGGGGTTGCTGCACGTAAGCAGTGGGATGTTCTTGCCTCTGATAATAGCTCACTTGCTCTGGGGGCCAGGTGTTGGATTCAGTTTACAAAAATCATCTATGAAGAGATCGTCAACTTTAATTTGGTGGGAGGGCGGGTTGGGGAGAGACACCTCCTTTGGATATGCCTTTAAAATGCTTGTAGAACAAGGGAAGCTCATGCTGGTGTATATTGCAAAGCTGGGGGAATGAACGTGTTTTCCTACTGCATTGGGAACGTCTCGATATGTTACTGAAAGGCCTTTTATTATGTTACTGGACATGAAAACTTTGTTTAATTTCTTACTAACTATTGTACGTTTACAGTTGCAGCACTAAACATGGAGAACATCAAAACATTTTTAACAAAAAATGTACAAACTAAATAAGGACTATTTATTGATAATGTTTTGCTACTCTTGTCAGACAATGGCTAAGAAATAAATTAGGCAGTCTTTAAAAATATAGAGAAAAAAAAGAAAAAAAAAGAAAAAAAAAGGAAGAATGTTGGAAATTTGTTTCAAATGCCAAAAATAAAAAGAGAAAGAGAGAGAGTGAGAGAGCGAGCGAGAGCGACAGTTTAATTTTGTACAGATTATGCTTACCTCAGGTTTCTTTAGTGTGCTTCAATGCCCTTCTTTAAATAGAACACTTACCTTACTAATTTGGCAGCAATTATCCTTTTGTTTGAAAAACATCGACAAAAAAAAAAACTGGAATAATGATAACATTTATCTTTTTTTGCTGTTTATATTTAGGGGGGGTTTGGTTTGGGGGGTTTTCTGGGTTTTTTTGGTAAATCAAGTCTTGGTTGTGGCTTGCTGAATTTAACTATTTATGAGTGGTGCATTTTTAAGTATAGTGAACAAGACACCATATTAAGTGCAGTGAAAAAGCATCTATATTCTGTAAAAATCTGCCTATGCATGTTTTTTAAGACAAAAAAAATGGCTGTATAGGCCTGTATGGGACTGTAATGCGCTTAGTGGTCTGACTTATACTGGAAATGTATGTATACTGGCGTACTTTATATTCTCAACAACAACAACAAAATGCTTAATGCCTTTGAAATTTTGTAATCAAAAAAAAAAAAGCTTTGAAAAATCTAAACGGGGGGGTGGGGAGAGTATTCTTAAAGTTTTTAACATAAGCTTGTCAGTGCACATATAGATGGGTAGCATGTTTAGCAGACCTTGTGAAATTTAAATAAGTTTGTAGTTACATGTGAGGTTCTAACTGCATGATAACTGTTAATGTCATACTGGTTTGGTCATTTCGTTCTGTTCTGTCACGTGCCACAAGATGTGTACTTTTTTCACTTTTTTCCCTTTGTATCTCAGTTACGGGTTTCAACTGGTTCATTCTAAAGGAGTAAAAGAAGCAAAACAAAACAGTCCATTGATATTTTTTAACAATTGTATAAGTGCCCAAGTAATTCACTACAGCCTACAGCCTTGCCTTTGTAATTTGACTTCGAAATGTTGGCAATCAAAGCATGCACTTGTAACAATGAAAGAAGCATTTTATATTACTACTCAATAAAAATGTGCATGAACTTAAAAGCTCTTCCATTTCTTGCTGGCTCGGTCGCAGGAGCACACACACGCACGCGTCTGTGTGTGCTTGTTGCTCTCTTTGCTTTTGGACAGGAGAAGAGCGCTGGTGTAAGAGAAGAATGACTCGTTTCGTGATTCAAGGTCAGTTCTTCACCAAGGAAAAAATCCATTTATTACCCAGCTGGTGTAGTCTGCTGAACATCTGCAGTCTTCCCCCAGGTTCTGGTTAGGATGGTGGGTTTCTCCAAAATGGTTAGGATGTGTCCCACAAGCAGAGTACAGAAGAAAACGTGATCCCTCTGTGTGCCTCCCGCCCCTCATCTGGAGTGTTTGAAAAGGTCCTTTAGTATCATTTACCACGTTTCTTTGAGGAATGAAGAAAATGCAGCCATTCCAGCGTTCAAGTGCTCTCTCTTTTAGTCACAGGCGAGCTGCCCAATCTCTGCCTTGCTCTAATGTTCTCCCTCACTGTGCTCAGCATCCTTACACATCCTGTGAAGAACCGGTGGACGATGGCAAATGGTGCAGTGTTGGGGGTACTGCTTTAGTCCTCCCTACAGGTATTAAATGCTGGCCTGGAGTCTGCTTTCTAAGCGCTTTTCTTACTTTAGCTCTTGTTAATTTTGGCAAAAATAAAGAGTTCATAAGAGATGGGACTAGGAGGCTTGAATCAGTTTTAGATTTAAGTTCTCATCTCAGACTGCACAGAAACACAGCACAGGGCAGAGACACACAGTGCCTGACTGTTCGTCTGACTAGTGACGCTATTCATCTGCTTAATGTTCATGGTCTCTGCAGAAAGAAAGGGGGGAAGGGCCAGCATGTTACCTGCTGGTTTGGTCCTGCCTGTGTGCTGGTTGAGCAGCTGCGAGTTCCCTCAGGTAAGTTGGTTTTTGCAGAGACACCTGAGGCAGTGCTCAGCAGGGCACTTTGTGCCCCACAGCACAATACTCTTGGTCAGTGCAACATGGACTCTGTGGTTTCATTTAAGTTGGGTCCTGGCAGTAGCCCAAACCAATTAACAGCAAGAAAGGGAGTTCTTTTCTTCTCAGCGTTGACAGTTCACCATAGACTTCTCAATTGGTAGACTTAACCTGGAAGATCCAACCTACAAATCAGTGATTGGTTTGCAAACACCTGCTGGAACTACCGAAGAGCTTTTGGGTGAGTGACATAGCCCGGGCTGTGGCTGAGGAATATGTTAGGAAATGCGTGAAGGAGGGAGGCTTTTGAAACTTTGATACCTTAGAAAAATTAAAAACACCCTGACCATGCAAAATAGTAACATCCCTTGTGTCCAGCAGGTCCTGAAGGATGGTCTAAGCTTAGACTCTCAAGAGGTTATCTTTTTCCAGAGCATCCCATCTCTTCCTTTTTCCTTCTGCAGAAGGAGCCGTAAGTGAGTTTGAAGAAAACCCCTGGTTCCGCTGAAGACTAAGCTTTGGGTTTTGAGGCCTCACTCAGTGGTGTGCCAACAACTACTAAAGTGTGATAGCTCTTAGCACACATTTTCTTAAGGAGGCAGCATTCAGATATTGTCCAGCGATTCCCCCAGGCTTGCAGTAGGTTTCATCCTGCTTAAGCTCATGCTGGAGTTGCCAGCTGTTGGGCAGATAGAAGTTCTGTCAGCGTTTTCCACGATACTTTCTGTTTGTTGTCAGCGAGGATTGTCTGGAGCCTCTGGAGGAGTGTGGGTATCATTTGGTTTTCTCCTGAGAACCTGGCCAGCAAGACTGAGGTCAGAAAGCAGGCAAAAAACTGAAGAGATGCTGTTTGTTAGCGCAGACTTGATCTCTGTCCTGTGTGACTTTAGCTTCGATTTTTAGTGGGTTCAAACCAAATTTACGCTTTTAGCCCTTTGGAAACAGTTTCCTGCTCTTTTCCAAGGTACTGCTGCTCAGATTAGTCAGATCCATGAATCTTCCCACTTCTTTCACAAAGAGAGGGATGTGAGAATCAGCTATTTCAAATCTTAAAAACCACAAGCACCAGAGCAACCACTTGGAAGAAGAGTTTGCAGGTAGCTTTGTAGTTGCTTTTGGGAGGTTGTTTGGTTCTGCTCAGTGGCCAGTTTTGGCCCACAAAGGATTAACCTTTTGTTTCTTCAGTCATTTAAGGGAAACACGTCCAGGTTCACGTGTGGCCTTATGCAAATGCTCATACGTGTGTGCAAACTTGCAGCTGCCTCCGTGAGGGTCACAAAAAAAAGGCGGAGCTGATGGAGCTAGAGGTAGGGAATTGTTTTTTGTCTCGCTGAGCTGACCTTGCAGCATCAAGCCTGGCCAGCGTTATAAAATCTGTGTTTTCTGAGGCTTGTCCTTTTTAATTTGCTTTAAACACTTGGAGACAGTTTCAGTTTTACATGCGGCACCACGTTTCATCAAGCTGACAGACAGCTGTGTGCTCGGGGCAGTGTTTTGCCATGGCACGTGACTGCAAATGGAAGGGCTGCTTTGGCTCTGTCATCCCTGTCAAGGGTGTGTTTTAAGCAAAGTAACTGGGCAAAAAATGTGGTAAAGATCTGATTTTGCTGCTAGTGGGAAGTCTGGAGGACTGGTGGCAGACATGACAGCATCTGCTCATTGTTGAGTCCACTAGTGATGGTATCACTAGTTGTTCTGGGGTTCTCCAAGGCCCACTCTCCAGTTTTGGGTGGAGCTGTTCACCGGAGGTTTGAGTCTGAGCACCCAGTTAAGTGATTCTTGCAGTAGTGGGTTCTAGCAAGAGGTGGTTCTTTGATCCTTGAGCTACTACTTCCCTGAGGCAGCTGATGTAGATCGACCATGATACAGTCAAGCAAGCCCATTTCTGTTGACATCTGGGTATTTAATCATCTCCTTTACTCTAAATAAGCAGTTGACACTGTGACTTGGAACTAATTCCACAGTGGTTAAGGCCAGGGGAGCCTGATAGGTTACAGAATTGAGGCTGGCAGGCACTGCTGATCAGCTCCTCCAGCCCAGCTGCTCATAAAAGTTCAGCTGGAGTAGGTTGCTCACAGTCCTGTCCATTCAGGTTTTGAGTGCCTGCAAGGATGGAGACTGCACAACCTCTCGAGACGAGCTCTGCCAGTTTGTGGCACCTCTTACAGTAGCGAAAGACTTTTCTTACATTTAAAAATGTCCTGTATTTCGGTTTGTGGCTACTGCCTCATGTCCTGTCGCTGGGCCTGGCTGAGAAGACATCTTCTTTACTTCCCCCATCAAGTATTTGTATACCTCTTCAGGATGACCGGTCCCAGCTCTCTTCATCTTTCCTCACAGGTCAGATGTTCCAGTCTTTAATCACCTTCGTGGTCTTTTGCTGAACTCACATTGTCTTGCATTGTGCTGAGGAGCCCAGACCTGGACAATGTCCTGCAGGAGTGTCTCACCAGCGGTGGTGAACAGAAGTGAGGGAGAAATTAAATTCCCTCCCCTGGTTTCCTGTCATTACCATTAAATTCCTACAATGTCTGTTGATACCAATAACTGCAAACAGGTGAAGACACTTCTAGCCTCCTAAGTGGAAGAGGTGGGAGCCAAACCCCAGAAGACATAAGAAGCAGAGGTATGTTGCAGTCACAGAGCTCCAAGATGTATTGAGATACAGATCAAAGAAGGTAAGAGATAATGAATGGCTCTCCCGTCCGAGACAACAGTTGAAGATTAGAATAATATGTACTGTCAAATTTGGTGATAAATTTGATCAGCAAATGATGATTAATGTTTATAAACATGGAAAGGGTGGGTGTCAGGAGGATGGAGCCAGGCTCTGCTCAGTGGCATCCAATGGTAGGACAAGGGGCAATGGGTGTAAGATGGAACATAAGAGGTTCCACATAAATATGAGAAGGAACTTCTTCCCAGTAGGGGTGACAACAGAGCACTGGAACAGGCTGCCCATGGGGAGTTGTGGAGTCTCCTTCTCTGGAGATGTTTAAAACCTGCCTGGATGTGCTCCTGTGTGACTGGATCTAGGTGATCCTGCCGTAGCAGGGGGATTGGACTGGATGATCTTTCAAGGTCCCTTCCAATCCCTAATGTTCTGTGATTCTGTATCAATTGCAAGAGGGAGGCCCCTCCTCATTGTCTGTCTTGTACTGTGACCCACTTCCTGCAGTGTGCTTCAGAGGAAGAGGATGAAGTCATAAAAAACAGTGTGGTTAATCTTGTTCTGAGAGAAATCATCCCTTCCTGGATTCAGCAGGCAGGTGGCTGGAGCCCTGAAGCATGTGATTTGTATACAGGCATCAGCGTAGTGCCAATCTGCACACATTATCGGAACTTCGCAGAAATGAGAGATCTTGTGCCTCCCTGGGGAGGCAGAAGTAATCTTCTGAGGAGGTTGCCTGAGGAGAAGGTAATTTGTTTGTCCGTCTCTTGGTGCTTTATTGGTTTCAGTACCTATTTAGTGAGGTTTGCACTTGGACTGCATTTTGCTAAAATGAGAAGGAAGCTCACTCTTAAGGGAATAGGAGGCTGGGACTGCTGATGAGCTTAAAGTAGGATGCAGAGCTGATGTTTAGGCAAAAGACTGAGGAAGCCCTGCAGCCGTGGACCAGAATGACAGAGAAAGGAAAGGAATGAGGAGTGGAGCTGGCAGGAAGGCTTAGGGCATGTATTTTCATACCTTTCTCAAGTTAGATAAGAGGTGGTGGTGGCAGTTCTGGAGGAGACCTGAGCGCTGAGACCTCAGGACTGAGCTGATGACGTACAGAAGCTACACAGTGCACCTTGGCTTTGGGTAGGCGGTGGCAGAAACTACGGTGATAAAATTCACCTTGGGCTACAGGCACACTTGAAGATGATGGTGGAGTTCAGACTGACGCGAAGGCGCTTGGGTGTAAAAGGAGAGTAGGGAATGGCATGGGAAATAAAGATGTAGAGGGCAGACCTGTGCTAAGGAGTGGGCTGAGGTCCACAGCCCTGGCAGTGGTAGAAGCACAGGTTGCAGGACTGAGTGCTGCATTGCATCCCGAAGAATTTAGTCAGTTCAGTTTAAATGCAAAGGTGTTTGGAACCGAGGGAGTTGCCGTGAAGCCAGATAGGACGACCAGTGCAAGTCTGGGCTTTCCACAGGATGAAAGATTGGGAATTAGGACCTTAAATCTCAACTAAACGCCTAAGGCAGTGTGAAGTAAATGTTGAAGGAACCACTGTGCGGTGTGGGAGGGGCTGTTTGCTGTGGTGCTCTGTGGCAAACAGCAATAAATGATGGATATCAGGAACCACAGAATCGCAGAATGGCTTGGGTTGGAAGCACCATTAAAGATCAACCCCCTGCTGTGGGCAGGGACACCTCTCACCAGACCAGGTTGTCCAGAGCCCCATCCAACCTGGCCTTGAACACTTCCGGGGATGGTGGAGCCACAATGTCCTTGGGCAGCTTGTTTCAGTGTCTCGCCACCTTCATAATGAGAATCTTCCTGATTTATAGTGTGAAATCTTCCTTCCTGAAGTCTGAAGCCATCACCCCTTGTACTATCTCTACAAGCCCAGTCCTCCCCCACTCAGACAGTGGAAGGTCTCTCCAGAGCCTTCTCCAAGCTGAACAACCTCAATTCCCACAGCCTGTCCTCAGAGGGGAGGTGTTCCAGCCCCCTGATCATCTCTGTGGTCCTCCTCTGGACGCCCTCCAACAGATCCTTCTTGTTTTGGAGTGATCTACGTGAAAACTGAAGTGGGATGGAGCTAGCTGGAGGAAGACAACAATTTACAGTGTTGGGAGAGGAAGTTTTGGTTGGTGACAAAAAGCCCCAGAGACAGCAGATAAAAAGGTGGCTCAGCAAGAAATGCCTGTGGCACTGGCAGTTGCTCCCGCTTTGCCGTGTGTGTTTCTGCACCTTCACCAGCTTTCGATGGGAGACTGGGATGACGGGGGAAATCATTGTTGGAGGGAGCTCCCTTCCACACATTTCTCTTCCTGTTCCTTTCCTCTCTGCTATCTTCCCATTTGGCCTTTCCCTTCTTTCTCCTTCATTCTTTTGCTTTATCACAGCATCTGCCTCTGTGTGTGGGGAAGGCACAGACCAGCAAAGCCCCTGCTGCAGCCTGGATCACAGCTCTGTGAGACCTTGGGGATGTCCTTGCCTCAGTTCCCTGTGCTGCTGCCATGACCTCCAGTGCACCTGGACCTAGCTGCCTGAAAGACTCGATGAGTTCCACGGACGCTGGCCCTGAGCGCGAAAGCATCACCAGCAGGTCACTACCTCAAGCTTTTTGTTGCTGTTAGCTGTCAGGAGCACTCTTTGGGCATAGGTGGTGTTAGGAGAATGCTGATATTTATGGGGAGAAGGTGACCTGGCATGAGAACAAGACTTTTTTATTTTAGGAGATGAAGAAATAATACAATACGTACGTATTGGTCCGCACCGATGTTGTTCCAAAAGTAAGTTGGCACCAATACGGCCGCCCCTTGAGTACGTTGAGTGTTGTGTCCTGTTCTGGGCACTTCAGTACAAGGGAGACATCGAGGTGCTGGAGTGAGTGCAGAGGAGGGCAACAAAGCTGGTGAATGGGCTGGAGAATAACTCTTATGAGTAGAGATTGAGAGAGTTGGGGCTGTTTAGTTTGAGGAAGAGGAGGCTATGGGGAGACCTCATTGCTCTCTACAACTATCTGAAAGGACGTTGTAGAGGTGTTGGTGCTGCTCACAGGTAATTAGTGACAGAACCAGAGGGAAGGGCTTCAAGCTTCAATAGGGTAGGATTAGACTAGACATCAGGAAAAAATTCTTCCTGGAGAAGAAGGAATCTCCCCAGGTCAGGCACTGGAATGGGCTTCCCAGGGTGGTGGTTGATTCTCCACCCCTGGATGAGTTTAAAAGACACTTAGATGTGGTGTTGGTGGATCTGGTTTAGGGGAGAACTTGTAGAGTAGGGTTGATGATTGGACTCAATGATCCCAAGGGTCTTTTCCAACTTGAATGGTTCTGTAATAAGTGGTAACTCTGATCCTTCCTGAGGGAACTGATGGGGAAAAGCAAGCAGCAGAGGGTTTAGCTCTTGATGGAGAGAGGAGAGGGGACTACTCCTGCTCTGTTCTGCCGCTGTGTGGCTCTTCCAGTTACAGTGGAGAAAAAACTTAGGGATCTCTTTGCCTTTGCTGTCTCCCAGCAAAGAGTTTCTCTTGGCCCTTTCACCTCCGCAGTTTTTCTCGTAAGGAGTGATTCATGCGTGTGCCTTCGTATGGAAATAGATCTGCAAGACTTGCCAGACGACGCACCTCTTAAAAGCACAGCTGGGTGCTGACACGGCAGTGCTTCCCTCTGTCCACAAAGTTAATCCAGAAATAACACCCCGTCTCTAACAGCCCGATGACTCACGCAGGCTGTGGGGATGGTGCAGGGATTCCCGTCCCCAGAAAGCCCTGCTGCTGCTGGGGAGCTCAGGGAGGACCCAGCTGCTGGGGAAAGCAGTGCTGAGCTGTCAGAGCCTCCTTGAGGAAACCCCATCCAGCCCCTGAGTCAGTTTCCCAAAGGGGAAACGGGGGAATGATTTCTGTGATCATGATCCTATCTCGCCCGGCTTCCCAGCCGCGGTTTCTGCCGTGGCTGGGGCTCACGGCTCCTAAACGACTTTGTCTGTTAGACCATCTAAGCCATCGTGCAGCTTGCACAAAACTCAGTGGGGTCAGCTTGATGATGAACCTCTATCGTGGTCCTCCATCTTGAGAGATTTCTCCAGAGCTTTGTCTTGGGCTTGACTTTGAGCTAGTTGTATAATTAGGGCATTTCTTAGGACACTTTGCTCTGCAGACTCTCTCTCTTATATTGGCTGATGGGCAGGATCATTGCACAGGGTTCTCCTTACAGAAGTGTTCAAGGCCAGGTCAGATGAGGCTGTGGGCAGCTTGGTCCAGTGAGAGGTGTCCCTGCCCATGACGGGGGGGTTGGAACTAGATGATCTCTGAGGTCCCTTCCAACGTAAACCATTCTATTCTGACTATGAAGGTGAAGACATCCATGCACAAGCTACAGAGCACACAGGTCCTCCACACCACCTGGGATGTCTTGGTGGGCCTGTCTCTGGCATCTTTGCTCCTGGGTGCATGACATCCTAGACCGTGAAGGTTTAGGTAAAACTCATTATGGAAATACTTCATCTTTTTTTCACTTCCTAAGGTTTGTGTCTTTATTGTTTTTAAACAGTTCACTCAACCTTTATAACCAGTGTGTCAGAATCCCTCCCAGCTCCTCAGCTTCATCGGGAATGCAAATGTAGCACCAGCACAGGCTCGACCTGTAAGGAGATGTAGGCAAGCGGATGGATGGATGGATGGATGGATGGATGGATGATGTTAGCTAGTGTGCCATGTGCTTTGGGGAGATAGCTCTGTGTAGGTGGGGATGTGCTACAAAGGAGCTGAATCCAGCAGCCAAGCTGGGGGTAGAGTGTTGCATCTGGGCAAGAACAAACCCAGGTACCGGGATAGGTTGGGAGAGCAGCAGAGGAGAAAGGGACCTGGGGGTCCTGGTGGACAGCAGGATGGCCAGGAGCCAGCAATGTGTCCTTGTGACCAAGAAGGCCAACGGCATCCTGCAGTGGATTAGAAGAGGTGGGTTATTAGTAGGTAGAGAGAGGTTCTCTCCACTCTGCCCTCTACCCTGCTCTCGTGAGACCACATCTGGATTATTGTGTCCAGTTCTAGGCCCTCAGTTCCAGAAGGACACAGAACTGCTGGAGAGACTCCAGTGCAGAGCTGCAAAGATGATGGAGTGGAACAGCCCCTGATGAGGAAAGGCTGAGGGAGCTGGGTCTCTTGAGCTTGGAGAAAAGGAGACTGAGGG
>JAOXOE010000405.1:25846670-25860776 GCA_028565055.1 Phoeniculus purpureus | reverse complement strand
ATGAGAAGGAACTTCTTCCCAGTGAGGGTGACAGAGCACTGGAAGGGGCTGCCCAGGGGGGTTGTGGAGTCTCTTTCACTGGAGACATTTAAAACCCGCCAGGACATGTTCCTGTGTGACTTGGTCTAGGTGATCCTGCTGTGGCACAGGTCTGGTGCAGTGGTAGACCAAGTCCTTGGCATTCATCATCGTCTTTGTGCGCAGCAAGGATGAGGAAGGAGGGGGTTTAAAACATGCACAAACCTCTACGTTTTGGCAGCAGAACCCATTTACATGTTGTGTCTTTTTTAATAGCTTCAGAAATCTCAGCTTAGGACTGAACCAGAGAGTAAAACCCCAACCCGGAAAAGAATTTGTTTCCCCCACAAGGCTGCTGGGACTACTACAAGAGCTGGGTTGATTTCAGGATGACACTCCAGTCTTTTATTCAGTCTCAGAGGGGAGGAGTGGAAAGACGTGGAAGTCTTTTCTTTAGAAGTGTTTCTTCTGGTAAGAATTTGGAGTCTGGAAGAAGACAATAGATTTTCTGGCTAACTTGGCCACTGTTTTGACATGTGTGAGCTGAAATCAGCAAGAGGGTGCTGTGTTGGGCCGGGAGTGGGTGCAGCTGTAGGCTTGCCCACGCTGTGCCCTCCCCGGGGTGCATTTCTTTTCTTGGCTGCTGCCAGCGTGGCTGGGGTGACGGGTCGTCCTCCCCCAAGCTTTGGTCAGGTATTTTCAGCCTTGGGAATGCTCTTTCGGTTGCTCGTCAAGGCACGTGGTGGGAGTTAAGTAAATTCTACTGTACGAAGCATGAGTGTGCGGAGAAGAAGGTAAACTGAAAGGGACTCGTTAGAAGCGTAACTTCACATAGCAGTAACACGGGTTATCTGTTTGCAAGGCTGGATTCACACCTAGGGGGGGTTATGGAGTCTCCTTCACTGGAGGTGTTTAAGACCCACCTGGATGTGTTTCTGTGCGCCTTGGTCTAGGTGACCCTGCTGTGGCAGGGGGATTGGACTGGATGATCTTTAGAGATCCCTTCCCATCCCTAATGATTCTGTGATTCAAGCTTATTTCAGCTGCCACAACCCGACACAAGCACCGTGTGACTCTTTATGGCATATTTAGGGCACGATGGCATTATCTCACAGCTTTGGTTGCTAGGAGAGCACGGTGCCTTCTTGTAGACTTCAAACAATTCCCACTTTGCAGAGGCATCAGCTTCTCTTGGCTGGCCACTGGGGTAGCCTGTGGAATCATTAGCCATAGAAACCTAATTAGACGTGGAGGAGTGAGTTGCACTGGGAAAAATCTCCATGAGAGGGTGGCTGGGGCTGGTGGGGTGGACCAGCTCTGCTTCTCCTGGAGGCTTTAATGGTTTGCAGCTTCTGGAGGAAAAGGCATTCTAGGTCTGTGTGGGGATTGTGGCTGCAAGGGTAATGCAGAGGTCTGAAGCTGACAGGAAGATGAGAAGAACGCTGAACTCTTTTGAAAGTGATTTAAAAGCCAGAGACCGTTGGTAGGAGCGGAGCTTTTCTTCTTCCTTTCGGTTTTAGTCATGATTACGGGAGCTCTCTGGGAAGACTTTGTTCTTAAACCACAACTGGCAGCAAGAAAGGGGAGAAAATTAGTTTGGGTTTCTCTTCCCATCAATCTTCTCCCCTCCCGTGCCTTAAACTGAGGTTACAATTAAAACAAAGCCCAGCTGCCCAAGAAGCACAATAGACATTGATGGGGCAGCCTAAATATCAGCCTCGTCTTGTTTTGCCTCCGTGTTCTCTCCTTTGAGAGCTGCAGCAACCGGACAATACAGGGAGCAGTGCCAAGCGGCACGCTTGAGCAACAGCACGCAAGGAGAGCACAGAAGTGGTCTGCTCGTGGCTCCCTGCGATGGCTGTGCATCTCCTTGGAGGTGTGAAGAGCAGAGGTTGTGGGCACGGACCTGCAAGGGTTTGGTGTCCCGGGCAGCAGTCTGCTTGGCAAAGCTGCCAGATTAGCATCTCTCAGCGGTGCGGGACCCTCCTCCTTCGCTGCGAAATGTCAGGCTCTGGCACTTGTCTGCTTTGGAATGACAGCCTGGCCCTCCAAAGTGTCACCAGCGACCCAGTCCCCAATTAACAGCAGGGATCTGTGGGTTTCTGACACTATTCTCAAAGCTCCTGTGGGCTGCTGCAGCCTACAAGCCAGGGATGGTTTCTGCTTTGCAAGGCTCAAAGGAGAGGAAGGGGGGGCAAGCTGGGAAGGCAGAGCTCTGGGTTTACTATTCCTGCCAACAGAGTGCCTTCCCCTTGCACTCAAGTGTGCCGTTTGAGGAGCGACCCTGCTCCCTGATCACTCTCCCCATCAGAGATTCTTGCACGTGCATGCACCGCGCCAGCAGCTGAGCTGGATCGTGCAGCGCTGCCGTACGTTTGAAACCAGCAAGTGCTGCAGGGTGTTTCTGAAGAACAGCACTTTGGAGGCTGTGGGTGGCTTGTGGGTGTAATAAGAAAGGCTGCAGACCGAGGCATCTGAATTAGGCTTCTCTTTAGGCTGCTTACAGTCTCTATCAAGATTATTAAGACCCCGTTTCTGCCATCCTTATCCTCACCTACGAGCATCGGCTCCTGCAAGCGGTTTCGCTGAAGTGCCACCCGTTGTAGCCAGGACCTCAACGCAGCAGCCGAGCACCGGCATGGGGTTGAGCCCGAGTGCAAAACCACCGAGCTTTACCGCATGTACAGACAGTCCCTGTGAGTTAGCAGCTGCTGAAAGCTGAGATCAGTTGGTCATCGGCCCAAAGCACATGGACACCGCCTGTACCATCCCTCTGTGTTGCTCACCATCGCTGGGGCTGACAAGACCACCGTTTGCAAACTCCCTTCTTTTCCACCTGAGACTCCTTGTCCTTGCTTAGCTTGAGGGATGAGGACATCACCTGAGCTTCTTGCGCTTTGGGGAAGCAGTGCTGCCACCACGCTGCTGGCTCATGCCCCATGGGCAGCCAAGCTGCCAACTCCAGCCTTGCCTGATGCGGTTGATCATTTACAATGGAGGGGAAAAGCCAACCCAGTCTTTGTGCTTTTTTAAGCTGAAGTTTCACCTGGATTTTAACTGCGGTCATAGCACAGCTTGACAGCCTCTGCGCTCCCACCGGTGCCGGAGTGAGCGGAAGCCCAGCTCAGCCCAATCTCTTATTTCGAGAGCGTGCCTAGCAAGGTCCCCTGGTCATTTATAGCCCTTATTTTGCTAATGGAAAGTTAATCATTGGCTTGACTGGGCAAAAAATGTGACAGGAGAGCACCACAAGATCTCGGGAAGAGCTCTAACGCATTTCCTAAGTCCTTTCTGTTTGCCTTTGCACATCTTGGCTCTAAATACCTCGCGGCAAAATGTGTCTGAGCATTTCCACACCTAGCAAATATTAACTACCTCAGAGCAGGCTCGAGGGGTGCCCTTGTGCTGCAGCCTGCAAAGTCAGGAGCCTGCAGTCTGTGGAAATAAAACTTTTAAGTTCTGCCCTTCATTTTGTGAAAGCCCCGAGCTGGACAGAGCAGCACCACACAAGCACTCGCAGCACACAGGGACCCCCCAGTACTGGACAAACATTGCTTCATTTTATGCCTTTCCAAGGTGATTATGGCCTGGATATCCCTTCCTGCTTTTAGAAATGAGGATATTGGGGGTCCTCAGAAGTCATGCAAAACCAACTGACTTGTGATGCCTCTTAGTTCTCTGCCTGTTAGTCTCTGCCTGTTAGTTCTCTGCAGATCCTCTCTTTGCTACCCAGCACTGATGACCTGTGGTGCAGAGGAGTCCACCTGTTACCCTCTAGCTAAGACAACTAAACAAAAACTGGCATGTTTCTCATCTGAGAACCACAGTCTGACAGACTCCACAGTTTTATCTCTTGCGTCTATATAGCTTGGATCTCCCACAGCAGCTCTGCTCCTCACTGACACCTGCCAGAGACCACAACCTCCCCACAGTGACTGCTTCTTACCACATCTCGGTGAAAACCAGCCAATCACTCTGCCTAGCAGCTGTTGCTGCTTCGGCTGCTTTGTGTGGAAAGAGGTTCAAGAGGACATACCTGATCCTCTGTGCTGGTGGCAGCGTCAGCGCT
The DNA here is from genome assembly GCA_028565055.1 of Phoeniculus purpureus. Classification (NCBI taxonomy): domain Eukaryota; kingdom Metazoa; phylum Chordata; class Aves; order Bucerotiformes; family Phoeniculidae; genus Phoeniculus; species Phoeniculus purpureus. The sequence goes on along the minus strand of JAOXOE010000405.1, from coordinate 25,856,689 downwards.
TGAGGAGCCGCAGCCTGTTCAGCCAGCACCGCAGCAGCTGCAAAAAATCCCAGGAGATAAAGCTGTGAACTGGGATGCATTTTCCCATGCTAGTCTACCTGCTTAGCTGGTCGTGTCCAGGCCAGCACATCTGGGCTGCTCACTTCTGAGGGACCTCTTAGGAAAGGGTGCTGTGCACACCCACAGCACGTCTCTGTACAGGTGCTCTGGCACGTCTGTCAGAGAAATGGCTCCTGGAGCCGTGATGGTGACTGTGTCTGATCTTACAAGTGAGGAAAGGCATTTACTGTTTACATCTAAGACAAAAGTTCTACCTCAGTGTCGGCAAGAAGACTCTTGACTCAAATAGGGCTTGGATCTAAAGACACCTAGTTCTGCAAACCATAGCTGCTTTTTAATGACATCCTCCTTCTCCTGGCTCTCTAAACATCCTTGTCTTTTATGGTGTAGTATCAATGTCACTGGGCAAGTGGGGCACCTACCTCTGGATTTCATGTGTTCTCGTCTCATAAGCGCATCCCAGAGGAAACGCTGAGTGTTCTACAGACACATACAAGATGCAGATGCTCCTCCAGGTCTGCTGTGTGCTCTGGCAGAAACAGCCCTCTGTGGATGTTCTGTCACCCCCCAAGTCCAAATTGTCCCTCTAATGTGGTTGCAGTTCTCAGCCCCTCTAACTGAAGGCACCTGATCATATCCCTGGCACACAGCGATGAGCTCGGGGGAGTTAGGTGCTTTAGGCTGAGACTAGGTATTTACACTGCGTGGATGTAGGAGATACCCAGAAGCTTCCAGGGGTTTCCTGTGGACTTTTTGCTAATGTCTGATGCTGCCTGGATTCAGCCAGGAGGAGAGGTTTCCAGTTGTGGGTGGTGCTCGCCAATACAGGTCTTCATGGACTTAGAAGATGAGCAGAGACATACAGGTCTTCATGGAGTTAGAAGATGAGTGGGGGCATACAGGTCTTCACAGACTTAGTGAGTAGAGATGTTCAGCTCTTCTAGCTGATCTATGTCCAGGTGTCCTGGAGAACCATTGATGACTCAGCTAGGGAGGTGTTAATTGCTGTGGTGTCAGCTGACTATTTCAGGCTGTAGGCAAACTGCCCCATTGTGCCTTCTGCATCCAAGATGGTTCTCAGGACCTGTGTGGATTGGTACAGCAGAGAAACATTTGCTGTGGCAAAAAATCCATCTAAAGTAGCACTGGGACATACAGGGAGTGAATGCTCCTTCAGGATTTGCTTTGGGCAGACATGGTGGTTCTTCAGTGAGAAGGTAGGTGAGCACTGAGGGAGGGGCTGCACAGGAGCCTGCCGAGCCTGTGTGCCACAGCTTAAAGGACACAGCTCTCATCTTTCTGAGACATTTTTTAGCTTTGTTGTTTAAATAGGAGATGCTTCCACTGATGAGTTTTGGGGGTCTCTGTGCTGTCAGGAAGTTGTGCTCTCTCCTGTAGGTGTTGATTTTGTTCTGCAGGGGATGCTGTGCAGAGGGCTTGCTGCCACCTGAGCCCCAGCCATCCTCTGGGAAAGCAAAGCAACCTGCAGGTGCTGCTTTTAGCTTGTTTGCCTCTCCCCTCTGCTGTGTCTGCAGGGCTATAGCGGGCAGCACATAGCTGACGTGCTCATGGACTGATGGTTTCTTAATCCTTAGCTGGTGGGGAGCTGGGAGAGGGCAGGCAGTGGGCTGCTGCAGACAGCTCTGTCCTCGATACCTCAAGGTACTCTAAATTAATGCTGATAAAGCTGTCAGCCTATGCTAATCCTCAACTCAATGTAGGAAAACTGATGAATAAAACAAAGCTTCAAGCCCCAGCAGCTCCTGCATTCAGGTCACTGACCCTATTTTCAGAAACAGGCTTGTCTGCACGTACACAGCTCCCATTCCCAGGCTGGGGAGGCCAAAGTGAAAACCAGGGTCGCGTGCTGGTCTCTGGCATGGCATGGCAAGGTTTCTCTCAGGTTCTTCTCCTCCAGACAGAAAAAGTTGTGCTCCTATGGGTTGTTTTTCCTAAACCCTCTGCTTATGTCTGTCCCGTTAAATGTTTCCTGATGTTTAGCACTAATGCTCTCATTACTTACTTGTGACAGAGGAGTGTATTTTCTTTCCAAAAGCCTTATTTCCTAACTGTGTTTATCTCACTCAGGAGTTTACTCTAAATGCAGTGCTATTAAGACTGCATAAATTTAAGCCAGGAGTGGTTTATGGAATGCTTAAAGTCTCTCTCTAATTTGTTTATACTGGTGACTCGGGCAGGAGATGAAATGCACATTGCTTCTGGACACAATCCGAGGGCTTAGCTAGATCAAATTCAGCTGAAGCCAACAGAGTATCAAGTGGAGCCCTGTGCCTTAAGGAACTGGCCCCAGTTGGAGAGCACTGGGGAGCCCTTCCACTAATGTGGATGTTGGGTTTGAGAAGCTGGGGCAGCAGCAGCGGCTCGCTGCCACTGGTGTGATGTCGCACCCACAGAACAGCCAGGAGACAATAAATAGCCGTAGGTCCTGCCATGTGGCAAGGCTGGTGCTTCAGCTGCCTACCCCTGAGGAGTTATCGTGTTCTTTGCTGGGGCAGATAAGGCAAAAGAACGCAGGCTGCTCTCCTGTCCCAAACAATTCAAGTTTGTAACCCGTGGGTGTGGGGCCCCTTCATGCTCCCTCTGGATCCCACCTGTGCCTGTGTCTCTCGGGCTCAGCTGGATCTCATGAGCAGATGTGACACAGGGACTCTGAGGGCTACGTGCAGAAATCTGCTGGCTGAGCCTGCCTTCAGGAGCTGTTGTCTCAGCAGAGATTGCCCAGCTTCTCAAGGCTTTTGAAGGGTCGTGTTGTTCCTGAGCTGTTCACTGAATTGTTGGAGTTGGAAGGGACCTGAAGAGACCACCAAGTCCAAGCTCCCTGCCAAAGCAGAGCTGCCTAAAGCACATTGCAGAGGGCTGCATCCAGGTGGGATCTGAGTACCTCCAGAGAAGGAGCCTCTACAGCCTCTCTGGGCAGCCTGTTCCTGGGCTTTGTGGCTCGCACTGTAAAGAAGCTTTTCCTTATTTCTAAATGAAACTTCTTGTGAGCCAGCTTGTGCCCTTTGCTCCTTGCCCTGTCGCTGGGCACCACTGAAAACTGTCTGGCACCATCTTCCCGACAGCCACCCTTTAGATATTTATAGATGTGGATAAGGTCTTCTCTCAGTCTTCTCTTCTGAAGGCTAAACTCGAAGTCTCAGCTTTCTCAACCTTTCCTTACAAGAGAGATGCTCCAGGCCTGCAATTGTCTTCATTGCCCTCTGCTGGACGAGCTCCAGTTGCTCCCTGTCTCTCTTGAACTGGGAAGCTCAGACAGGACAGATGTAGCTTGTAGCTTCCTGGGTAATCCTTCTTGCCCTTCTTGTAGACTTCAGTGATGCTGGTCTTCCTCCAGCCCTCAGGCACCTCTCCTGTTCTGTATGATCTTTCAAAGATGATGGCAAGTGGCCTGGCCATAACATCTGCCAGCTCTCTCAGCATGTGTGAGTCTGTCCTGCCAGAGCCCATGCATTTATGGATGTCCAGCTTAGCTAAGAACCCTTTAACTTGGTCCTTCTCTACTGACGGAGCTGTCGTCTCTCTAGACCTTGCCTCTTCTCTCCAGGGTTCAGGCTTCTCGAGGGCTGGCTTTAGCGGTGGAGACCGAAGCAGAGAAACAGAGGAATCCACAGCCATTTTCTTTAGCCTTCACAGGGAACCGTAAGCTGTGATTTAGTTTCTCTGCAAAGTTCTCTGAGCACAAAGCCTCGCACCAACAGCTCGCGCTCACTCCTGCTGCAGACCAAAGGGCCCATTTGCCTCTGTGCAGAAAGCATTTATCTCCTGCACGGCTCGTAGGCACCACTTAGAATCCAGGGCTCTGACTTCCAAGTGCCTTCTTGCTTCAGTGTGAAACCTGTGACAGAAAATTGGATTTCATTGAAGTATGAGGTGTTCAAAACAGTCATTGCTTCTGTCTCACTTGAAAAACGGCGCTCTCTCAGCTTCAAGATGTATTGATGCCCTTCCCTCACCACTTCCCCCAAGTTCAGTGGAAGCTGCAAGTACCAGATCGTCTTTGTCAAGAGATGGTAACAAATCATTACGGAGCAATTTATATTTAATCAGTATTTTCCAGAGACTCGCGGGCTGGCTTTTTCCATCCCTTCACTTCCCTCTCTGAAGTCAAATTGTTTGTTTTCAAAACTGGATGAACCTTCTCTGTTTGCCTGCTCTAGTTCGATGGTGGAGCCTGAGCTAAGACAAAGCTGTGCTGGTCCTGAGCTCAAACCTGGAGGTCGGGACGGGGGGGTCTCAACTCTGAACAGGTCTTGTCCCAGGCTCTCCCTGAGCACTGGAGATCTTGCTCTGTGTTGCTGTTCATGGGGACCAGCAGCCCCTTGAGGAGAAGACATGGTGCATCTGTCAGAAGTAAAACATCAGTTAAGATGGAGGAGGTGGTGGGTCTCTAGCTGATGAGAGGAACGGAAAGACTTGCCTCTGAGAGGAACATAATAAACAGGACTTGGCAGAAAAATCGCCGGACTTGTTAAACGTTTATCACTTTATAAACCTACAAGATCTGCAAAGAGAATTAATAGGTTCTTTGAGTTGTTCTGTGAACCCCACAGCAAGCTGTGGTGTTTTACTGAGTGGGTAAAAAATGTGTGTAAGTTGTCAGGGCTATTTATCCCCCACAGAGAAGGAAAAAGAGAGCAGGAAGCTACAGAGTGGGAAGGACTAATGCCAAAGACAGAGATGTTCTTTCTGACATAGCTGAGCTGAATTCCTCTTCAGCATTTCAGTGGAAAGTCCAGGAACAGCTTCAGTGCCGGAAGGTTTAACTGGAGGGATGTGTGTGATGCAGTAGTTGCCACCAGGCAGCTACACAGTTGTGAGTCATCCTACAAAGCAGACACCAGGCATGAGCTGTCCAGCGATAAGGACATCTGTGTGTGTGTGCTGCGATCCTTTGACCCGACTAAAGAGAGCGGGTTGTCTCTGTTTCCACAGAATCGCACAGCATCAGGGGTTGGAAGGGACCTCGAGGGACCATCTAGTCCAATCCCTGTGCTGCTTCAGACCAAATCAGCACTGTAATATTTGGGCTAATCTCCGAGGACAGGCTGAGGGAGCTGGGGTTGTTCAGCCTAGGGAAGAGAAGACTCCATGGGGTCCTTATAGTTGCCTTCAAATACCTGAAGGGAACCTGCAGGAAGGCTGGAGAGGAACTTTTCACACGGGTATGTAGCGAAAGGATAAGCATAAATGGTTTTAAACTGAAGGAGACTAGACTCAGGCTTGATCTTAGGAAGAAGTTCTTCAGTGCAAGGGTGGAGATGCTCTGGAATAGTTTGCCTGGACAGGTGGTGGTTTGTCCCCTCCCTGTGGGTGTTCAAGGCCAAGTTGGATGAGCCCAAGTGTGGTTGAGAGGTGTCCCTGCCCATGGCAGAGAGGTTAAAGTTCATAGCCTCTAAGGTCCCTCCCAACCTGAGCCATTCTATGATTTTTATCAGACTAAAATATCTTTTGCAGATGTGCTAGAAGTTCTACTGGAAGAAATAATGAGGCAGGTTACTGAGTCCCAGTGAAGGCTCTTGTATTCTCTTGGCATACCAAAACAGGGACAGGGACCAGCTCCTCTGCTTGTTCCTTACATGCTCTGTCTCCACTCCCTTCCTTGCTTTCAGGAAGTCAGGTTTATCTGAGGGTAAACTCGAGTATCCTCGGTTAGAATTCACAACTGACAAACTGCCCCCATTTGGTCATTTCTTGCCTTTCCCCAGACCTTTCTTCCACTTTAAATTCACTGCAGGATCAAAGAAACCTCATGTTCTTCAGCAGTGCTTCCTGGTGGTGTTTTGGGGCCAGCACTGACAGCAAGTGTGTGGTCTTCAAAATCTCCTGATGGGCCCAGATGCCACTGCACAGGGGATCTGTATTATTCAGTCTCTGAAATACCCCAGCTCCAGATGCTTCTTTTAAGAAATGAAACTCTTCAGGAAAACATAACACAAAATCCTTTTATGCTGAAGAAACCCAGTAACATCTGTGCTCAGGGCAAATGTCTCCTCTTAGATCTCTTTAGTTCTTGGAGAAGGAGAGACTGAGGGGTGACCTCATTAATGTCTATAAATATGTGAAGGGTCGGTGTCAGGAGGATGGAGCCAGGATCTGCTCAGTGGCATCTGATGGTAGGACAAGGGGCAATGGGTGTCAGCTGGAACAGAGGAGGTTCCATGTAAATAAGAGAAGGAACTTCTCCACAGTGAGGGTGATGGAGCACTAGAGGGGGCTGCCCAGGGGGGTTATGGAGTCTCCTTCTCTGGAGATGTTTAAAACCAACTGGATGTGTTCCTGTGTGACTTGGTCTAGGTGATCCTGCTGTGGCAGGGGGATTGAACTAGATGATCTTTTGAGGTCCCTTCCAGTCCCTAATGTTCTGTGATTCTGTGATCAGCATGGCAGATTGCATCTTGGCCAGGGAGCAGCTCAGACATATGGGGAGTGGGGTGGGGATCTGTTCTCCGTGCGGCGCGTGTGCAATCCTGCAGCGCTGGTGTGAGCGTGGCGAACTACTAGTCATCCCCTTGAAGTTTAAGCTGAATCAGGATTCAGCAACTCTAGTAATCACACAAAATACTTGAACTGGCGAGATTAATCTGGTGCTTCAGCTTTCAGGCTCCCATGTTCACGTGTGGGGTTTCTAGTCCTGTAGTAACTGAACGCAGCAAACCGGCAAAGCCCAGCCCTTTCGTGGTGCCAATGTTACAGAAATCTCAGGTGGAAAGAGATCTGTGCTACGCTTTCATGGGAGTAAAACTAAAATATAGCTTCAAAACGTGAAAAACAATCGCTTCTAGCAAAATGTGTCTCTTACTCCACTTTCGACGTATTCTAGCAAGTACTAATGTCATGACTACTATGTACTCTGGAGTACAAGCCACGTGAGCGTAAGTGAGTCCAGCACGCTGAAAACCATATGGGCAACTGCTGAGGGTTAAAGGATGCCTTTCTTGAACTGGGGAGCCCAGAACTGGATGCAGTGCTCCAGGTGAGGTCTCATTAGGGTAGAGTAGAGGAGGAGAAGAGCCTCCCCCAATCTGCTGGAAACACCCTTCTTAATGCACCCCAGGATACCTTTGGCCTTCTTGGCCAGGAGGGCACATTGCTGTCCCATGGGGAGCTCAAGATTGTGAACCAGGTTGGCTAAAGGATGGTCGTGCAGCTCAGTCTGCTGCCTTTCCTGCAAGGAAACTCATGTTTGCTGGGGATAGGGGATACCTTTAAGCCTTGCAGCTAAATCACTTGTGTGTTGGCTTTAATCACTCCTTCAGGGGGTTATGTAGGGAGCTAAAACAGCTGGAGCCGCGATTTCAGTGGAGTCGCTGGAGGTGATTACTGTCTCATTTGTAGGAGTTCTGAAGCGCTTCAGTATGTTCTGTGATGGCTAAAGAACGTAGCCGTGACGTCCAGTACCAACTAGAGAAGACACTTATTTTTTGCTCAGCCTTAAATCAGGACATCTGGTGTGATGTGTTTTACTTTTGAGGGGGGAGGGAATAGCCACAATTTCTGCAGGAAAAGGCTGTCCTGGCACCACTCCCTTCTGCTGAGGCGCTCAGCACCCGAAAGGCCCTGGAGAGGCTCTTCTGCAGCAGAGATGCTGCTGTGCTGATGAGTTATGGCTTGTGGGAAAACAAGCCCAAGAGGGAAGAATTCAGGTTTCTCTGATTCTTATGTCAAGGAAAACACAAGAAGCCTCAGGTATTTGTGCGAAACCAAAGATGAAAACACAGGGAAGGTGGGAGCGGGGGGAGCTGAGAGCTATGAGGTGCATTTATTTCAGCGCTGTGAAGTAGCTCAGCGTGTCGAAGCACTCCAGTGAAAATCAGAAGGGATGGATTTTGACACAAATGTGTCTTCTGCATCAGCTCGATGCACGTCTCCCTGCCAACATTATTCATAGGTGAACTTCGAGAAGTGCTAGCCTCATCAGAATGAAAACCAGATGGCTCCTCACCATCTCCAGCCGTGCTAAGCTCTAAAGGGAAACACAATGTTAGGGGCGGGAGCGTGAACCCTGATGTGCACAGAGGACTGGGTGGACCTCTGGAGACTATTTCCTTTCCGAGAGCCTGAGCAGCTCTCAGAGGAAAATGCAATGTTGTGTTACTGCGGTGTAAGAGATTTCTTGCTATTTCACAGGGGCCCCAGCTTTACCAGCTACTGCTGCAAAAATAACTGGTGTGTTCATGAGTGAGAATTTAAATGGAATATGAGGTGTTATAATCCATCAGCACGCTCAGCTTCTCTTGCACGCGCTGCGGGAGGCTTATCTGGGGTAGGGAAGCAGAACCTCTCTTCCAATACCCCCGGGACCCGCTGTGCTGTTGCAAAGCGAAGTTATCACCGACAGACAAGCAAACTGTACGGTTCCTAGTGGTCGGGCAACGCTTCCAGGTCGTTACCTCTGCTCAGTTTAGGGCCCCTCAATACAGGAAGCATATTGAGGTGCTGGAGGGGGTCCAAAGAAGGCCAACAAAGCTGGTGAATGGTTAGACAACACGTCTGATGAGGAGCAGCTGAGGGAGATGGGGCTGTTCAGGCTGAGGGAAGACCTTGATGCCCTCTACAACCACCCAAAGGGACACTGTAGGGAGGTGGGTGCTGGTCTCTTCTCACAGGTCATTAGTGATAGAACAAGAGGGAAGGGCCTCAAGCTGCACTGGGGAAGGGTTAGTCTGGGCATGAGGGAAAGCTTTTTTCCCTGAAAGAGTAGTCAGTCCTTGGAACAGGCTGCCCAGGGAGGGTTGGAGTCCCCATCCCTGGATGTGGTTAAAGGTCATTTAGATGTGGTGCTTAAAGATCTGGTTTAGTGGTGAACTTGGTGGAGTAGGGTTATTGGTTGGACGTGATTATCTCAAGGGTCCTTTCCAGCCTGAAGGGTTGTGTGACTGCTTTTTCTCCTCCAGTCTACCAGGTGTTTTTGTTCTGAGGAGTTAGTTAAACGTGCCCTGCAGCTACGCTGGCCATAATGCTGTTGCACTGCTGGAATGGAGCAGAGAGCTGTGTTAGTGTTGTGAAAGGAGATGAGGAGGGAACTAGGAAGGAGAAGGTCAGATCATCAGGAGCTTGAATACCATCTACAGCTACTCTGGCCTGAGGGGACTGCCACCTAGATGAAAGGGAAATGTACTCCATGCCTCTTTGTACTGGGTTGTCATGTTGGTGAGATTTGTGTCTATGGCTGCACCTACCTCCTTCCTTTTACTTCTCGGATGTTTCTGTGGAAGGATTTTACATATAAAGGAGAAAAAAGGGAAAATATAACATTGTCTTTTGAACTTGGTCCTTGGATCAATGAAGGAATCTGTCTGAAAATGATTTAGGTGGATTTTCAGTCTGTAAAATAACCAGTGTTGCCAGGAAGATGCTGGGTGGCATTCCCTGAGTACTCAAACTTGACTCAAAATCCACAAGACTGTGTTCCAGTACGGTACAGCGGGAGGTTCTTAAGATCCTCTGCTCTGATGCTTACGTCCAGAGTGGACCTATAACTCACATTCACATGAACAACCCAGCCCCTTGGCTAGCCATTGCCCATTGGGCACACTCTGACTTCTGTCAAGGCTCTCCTGACCCTCCAGTGCATTCACCTCGCTGTCAGAAGGAAACTGAGGGAACCTCAGGCTCTTTCACCAAACCTAAAGAAAAGCCACGTTAATAGTTGGTACTGATGAAGGATGTGGACATGCTGGAGAGTGTCCAGAGGAGAGCCACGAGGATGATCAGAGGGCTGGAGCACCTCTCCTATGAGGACAGATTGAGAGAGTTGGGGCAGTTCAGTCTGGAGAAGAGGAGGCTCCGAGGTGACCTTCTTGTGGCCTTCCAGTCTCTGAAGGGGGCCTACAGAAGAGTTGGGGGAGGGACTTTTTAGGCTATCAGGTAGCAACAGGACTAGGGGCAATGGAGCAAAGCTGGAGCTGGGTAGATTTAGACTGGATGTGAGGAGGAAG
>JAOXOE010000405.1:25808763-25821680 GCA_028565055.1 Phoeniculus purpureus | reverse complement strand
GGAGGATGGAGCCAGGCTCTTCTCAGTGTCATCTGGTGATAGGACAAGGGGCAATGGGTGTAAGCTGGAACATAGGAAGCATAGGAGGTTCTATAGAAATGTCAGAAGGAACTTCTTCCCAGTGAGGGTGGTGGAGCACTGGAACAGGGGGGTTATGGAGTCTCCTTCTCTGAAGACGTTTAAAACCCGCCTGGATATGTTCTTGTGTGACTTGGTCTAGGTGATCCTGCTGTGGCAAGGGGATTGGACTAGATGATCTTTCGAGGTCCCTTCCAAACCCTAACGATTCTATGATTCTATGAACTCATCTTTGACCAGAGTTGTTCTTTCAGTGAGTTATTTGAGCAGCTCCCCTTCTATTCCTGTTACTCCTTACTGTGAGTGCTACTGCCATCCATACCAGGTCTGATGAAGCAAAACAGCTGCCTTTGATGTTAGTGTTAGTGTCTCAGAGGGACACAGTTCTCTTCCTGCTTCAGGGAGGCAGTAAGTTGCCTTAGGACTCGCTGAGGTACAACTGGAGTTGTATGACATAGCATAAGGCAGTGACATTTGGCCCCTTTTTCTTTTCCCTCCCAACCCAGCAGGTAGCTGTTGCAGGACTGCGATGCTCTGTGTCCTTTCTGCCTTCAGTGAGTTGCAGGTAACCACCACAGTCAGCAGCAGCCGCAGTACAGTGCGCACTCCTTAGGATAGTACTTCTCAGATGAAGAGCACTAGACTGAATCAACCCTCTCAGGCATTCAGGTAGTTTCCCTGGATCTCAAAACCTAAGGATGGAATCCTGTTCTCAGGCCTCTTAGATTTTGCAGAGGTTTCACTTCAGTCAATAAAGTAACATTCATTTCTGTAGCCATCTTCAGAATTAATATTTCAGGTCTTTATTTAACAGTGCAGTAAACAAAAGGTTGAAGGCCCTTTTATCACATCAGAAACAGCACCAGCCTGGGATGAGTTCATGCTCCACGTTCAGATTTATAGTTTTGCTTAAAAGCTTTCTGCTGCAGTAGTTTCTGCTTTGCTAGCCCACTTTGACTTCACGTCCCACACTGATACAGATTTAGTACAAAAACAGAGCACTGGCACTAACATCCTGCCAGAGATAGTGGCCAGTGACAGGACAAGGGGAAATGACCTTAAGCTGCTCCAGAGGAGGTTCAGGTTGGATGCTAGAATTTCTTTATTGAAAGGGTTGTCAGACACTGGAACAGCCTGCCTAGTGAGGGGGTTGAGTCATCATCCCTGGAGGTGTTAAAAGAAGGGTAGCTGTTGTGTTGGGTACATGGTTTAGTTGTGATGATAGGGCTAGGACAAGGTTGGGCTTGATCTTGAAGGTCTTTTCCAGCTGCAACTATTCTACGATTCTGTATGCTCCAATCAAATTGACAAAGGCAGTGTCGTGTGACTCACCCCTTGTATCCCTATGGGATCCTTTCCAGTGATGGGGAAAATACAGTCTCATTAGGTAGAACTTACACAGTTGTGTCTCTCAAGGATGCCAGTACCTAAGCTTGTCCGAATGACTTGCCAGAAACCGTCTGCCATCAGCTTTCTATTGAGCATCAGCTTCTGTCACTTGCAGTCACAGAGGATGTGTCATAGCCTTAAGATGCAGAGAGGTCATTTCTTTAACTGGAGTCACCACACACAGGATGCTGAGCCGCTGTTCCTCACCGCATGACTAGAACAGCATAGTTGTTGGGAGCGCCGTTCCTTAGCTCCTGCAACTTCCTGCATGTGAAGCCATTCCAAAGCTTCCCTTTATAGTGAGAGGCAGTCATGAGGGAAAAAAACCCCTCTTAATTACTGCAGTAAATAGGGATGAGTGTTTGAGTCAGGCTGCTTGTGAGGCACATTTTCCCACTGACTGTTCCTGAGAGCTGACAGAGAACGAGGCCAGTGAACATACCGCAGACCATTCTTTTTGTGGTTCAAGTTCTCTGATTAATTACCACCAGCTGCCTTGAATCATTAAGGAACAGAACACAAGAGCATTAGAAGATCATGTTTTGATAGCCTTTAACCATAGGGCTCTGCTCAGGTTTCTTCCACAGAAGCCAGAGCAATGGCTGTGTGAGAATATGGTGCCAAAGTTTCCCAGATCAGTGGGTCCGGAGCAGACAGTGGCTCTGCACTGGCTTCATGGGCAGCCAGGGGAAGATGCTCGCTCTGGGGACTGTATTCTCAGTGGAGCAGACACAGTCAGGGGTTAGTTGCAACCTTTCAAATTAAAAAACCCAGCAAAACCAAGCCTAGTTTTCATTTCAACCACAGTCTTCTAACTCTGCAAAGCCCAGAGCCTCTCCTCACTGGGACACCTTGTGGAAGTCACTTCTTTGCCCTGTTATTCTCTAGGCAATTCTGCTCTAGCAAGTGGTGTGGACTAGGTGAACTTTAGAGGTTCCTCCCAACCCCTATTGCTCTGTGATCCTCAGCATCCTCTTGGCTGCAGCATCGCAGCTTTCCGGGGGAGGAACTCTCTCTGCCTTTCATGTGCAGCAGCTGTGGTTTTTCTCCAAGGCCACTTTTCACAGCACAAAGAGGAGCCAGGTGAGGGCTTTTGTTCCTTCTTTTGCCTCCCTGCTCCCGGTTGTGTCAGTCCCCTGCTACCAGGGCAACTTTGTATACCCAGCCACAATGTGGAAGCGGGTGATGTATAGCTTATGCTAAAGATCTGCTCTGCTCAGAAACCTCCCTGACCTGGTGGCCGAAGAAGAACAAAATAACCCATTAACAAAAACATGGTTGGCTGCCAAAGAAAGGGAGTTCCTGTAAGGACTGAAACAATAAATCTCCTCCGCACTGAACTCCCAGAGGGAGACTGTTGTGTTTCCTCCTGTTCTTTATCAAAGTCCCCAAAATAAGCAGGAATGGGCAGTGGCTCGGCGCGGGCTCTACACACCTTTTTTCACGGGGTAATTAAGGCCTGCCCCTGAGAGACCGGGCGAGAGCACTCCCTGCCCAGCTGCGCACAGCAGAGCTGGCAGCACCACCACTGCCAGCACCACCACCGCTGCCAGCGCCACCAAGCATGAAGCTACTGGGAATTGCCACCTTTTTCCTAGCTGTGCTGTGTGTTCGTACCGTGGGAGGTAAGTTCAGCTTCTTTGGATAGACTTGTCGCATCTGTGGGGTGTTTCGTGAGCAAAAGCTGAGCTGTCAGTAGCTGGATGGGGAGAGTTTTTGTGTAGTTCAGTGATTGAAAGCTGCTGGGTGGAGGAGAAGAGGTACTAACTGGTAGCTGAGTTATATGTGTTCTGCGAAAAACTTTCCTCCCATTGTGTTTTTGTGCAGCTCCTCAATCTGAGAGGAGTAGGTCCTGCTCTGGCAGGGGGATGGGACTAGATGGTCTTTCGAGGTCCCTTCCAATCCCCAATGTTCTGTGACTCTGTGTGTGAGTGAAAAAGCAGAGGTACATTTACAAGGGTTTTCTCTTCTGCTTTTCTCCCTTGAAACAAAGAATTTTATATAGAGATGGCTTGAGGTGGGAATTGAAGTGACTGTCAGATTTTGCACATGAGATCTGTCCTGGATGGATTTCCCTGGCAGTGCACCACCAATATTTGGCCTGGGTTATCTCTCAGAACTTAGCATCGTTTTGACTGTGGAGGTTTTGGGGCTTACAGCACTTCTTGTTGAATAATAAGGGATGTAGTGTTACGGGTAATGTTGGTCACAAGGTGCAGTGTCTTCTAAAAGTTATTCTCAAATGCACAGGTTTAATCAGACTCTGATGTTCATAGGGTTACTGAAGCCCTGTTTGCATTATTTTTCAACTCAGCAGATCACACCTTTAAAGTGGGTTTAGCTAGTAAAAAGCGTGAGAGAAACTCTATCAAAGGCCAGGATTTATCACAAGACACCTGTGAAGTCAAATCTGCAATTTGTTTGTCTGCATTTGCTGGCCCTCAGGTGTGAATACTTGTGGCCAAAGCTTCCACAAACACCCACAGATTTCCTGTGAGAGATTTTCTGGCCCAGGGTTTTCTGAATGAGAATTAACAAAATTGATAATATTGGACTAACTGTCCTAATAGAAAAAAGACTTTTTGCCCAGCTGATGTGTTAGAACATAGGAGTGTCTTTTGTGGTGCAGCTTATGCTAATGCTCAGGCTCGCTGCTGTTGGGGGGGAAAAAAAAGTCGATACAGGAGATTAAAAATAAGATTGTGTCACAGAAAAAGAAGTGCTTTTAAAACTATGTGAAGTATGTACAAGCCCTGAAAGTCTGTTTTCAGGTTCTATTTATTCTCTGTCTGCTACTCCTGGTAAAAATAGCCTTCCTGTCATTGTTAAACCTTTAATTTCACAACTTCTGAAAAGCAAAGTGAAGCTGGGTCCCACGGAACATATTTAACACAGGAGTCCATAGAGCTTATCAGAAAGCAACATGCAAAGGTGGGAGGAATGCTGTCAATTTTTATAGAACCCTTTCCTTAAAAAGCATTTCCCCTCCTCTGCGTGACATGAATGGGGCAGAGCTGGTGACAGTGAATAAGCACATCCCATCCGGGACACGGCTGACTGGAATGATTTTAGAGCTGTAGAAGTTTGGCCTTTTTAAAGGTTTCACTGCAAAGTAAACAAAATAGTGAAATTCTGTTGCTAAATTCACACTACCAAATGAAGAATAATTATGGGGCAATTTGGAGGATCCTTCTGTCTACCCTGTGAAGCTAAAAGCATCTGGTCATGTTTCCTTCAGGCTACCCCAGGTATCAGCCCCATCTTCTGTTCAGACAGAAGCAGCTTTATTGTCTGTTACACGAGGCTGGTCAAAAGTCTTTGGATTTCCACTCTGTGACCTTTAAAGTGTCCCTGTGCTGTGACAGCAGGACCTTATAGTCTGATGAGTGGAACGCTGGTGAGGAGGTTGACACCAGAGTCTCCTTCGTGTTCAGTCTCCCTTCTCTGAGCATTAGAGGTGGCAGCGAGATATTTCTCCAGTTGCTTAGAAACACTTTTAGTATTTTAAAATTATGCTCAGTAAAATTTAGAGAAGATCAAATCACACCTTGGCATTTTAATACTCCCTCCCCCAGGTTTTAGCGGGGGGGTGCCTCCAAACTTACCAATACGTGTAGCGTGTGGGCTCACAGCCTCTCCACATAATGCACACAAGCTGCTTGTCTTTGTCTCTTGTAAATCGTGCAGAAGTGGACAAGGATGTTTCCCCTGTGGTTAGTAAAGAATGAACCAAGTCTCCTGCAGGGCTTCCAGATTTCATGCATAGTCTTCAGCCTGCGTGCTGGTGGTGCTTTTGTGGTAATTTTCTGGGATGTCTTGGGATCTCGCATCCTCAGAAGTCTGTAACGTTTTGGTGGGACCCACGCTCTGTCAACAAATGACTGGAGGTTCAGTTATGCACAGTTGTGGAGGCAGAGAGCCTCCTGACAACTTGTCTCTCCTCTTGAGGCTTTTCTCAGCCCTTTCAGAGCTAAATGACAGAAACAGGGGGAAATGGTCTGAAGCTGAGGCAGGGGAGGTTTGGACTGGATATTAGGAAGAAGTTCTTTACAGAAAGAGTGGTGAGGCACTGGAATGGCCTTCCCAGGGAGGTAGTTGAGTCACCATCCCTGGAGGTACTTAAGAAATGTGCAGACATGGTGCTTCACACTCTGCTATAGTGTCAGGCATGTGTTTGTCGATCAATCAGGTATTTAGGTTTTTCCTTGTTGTGGGTATGGTTGGACTCGCTGATCTAGGAGGTCCCCTCCAACCATGATTATTCTGCAATTCTGTGACATGCTTAAGTTCCTTCATGCTTATCTTGAGGTGTTCAGTCCTCTTGGCATATTGCATTTTTGTTCTTAACTGCTCCAAAATGTATCTCAGATAAAACTGCTTTCTGGGCTGGTTCACAGCATTTATGTTTTAAACGACAGACAGCACTGGAGGGGGTTATAGTGGGGTCCTATACTGCCAAATGGTAGTCACCAAATGCAAATGCCCTTGAGTCTGCATTAAGGTGTAATTACTTCCAAACTGTGTGAAGGTGAATTTTATTCCTCTAAAATACGAGAGGAGAGGGATTGCCATGTACTTAGACTGTAAATGCTTTAGCCTTGTAGTACAGCACAGCTATAGCTACACTCCATGGCAGATATCCTCCACAAAGTCCTTGCAGCTTCCTCCTCACTCATGCACCCAGCTTGCTTTCTTGCAGAAACACTAGCAGAGACGAGTTGTGCTGCTCTTAGCATCAGGCTGGGTGCACTCCAGCTGTGCACTCAAATGTAGGAGCTGAAACACACCGTCTTATGCTGCAGCTGTGCAGTGGGTGGGTTTATTAACGTCTGGTGAGTGACCCCTGTTGACAGCTGGCAGTACCTTCCTCCGAGGCCGTTCTCATCAAAACTGATGGCACTACGATAAAACCAAGGGCTCTTTTCACTGAGGCAAGGTGGGAGCAAATCTTGGTATGGAGAGTCTTGGTCCAAAGGCCACTGAAACAATTTGGAGCCGTTCCATTACAAGGATCAACCCTAAGTTGCATGCTTCCCAACCCCCTTCACTGTGGAGCCTGGCACATCACCCTAACCCTACAACACGGCAGATTGGTCCCAGCTCCCAGGCTGATGACTTGAGAAAAGCTGTGCTGAAGCAGGGCTCCTGTAGTGATGCTGTACATCTGCAGCCACCTGAACTCTGCTCTCGTTGATGCTAACTAGAGGAGATGGATAACCTTTCCCTTTTCTGTCTTCTGTACTCTCACAGCTCACAAGCCTACAAGTCTTTTAAAATAGTTGCTTTAAAAACTAGGTACTAACTAAACTGTTCTGAGCAGTTAAAGCTTTTGAGCATGGTCCCTCCTCCTCCTCCTGGGTCACTGCTCATGGCTGTGCTCTGGGAGAGAGCAGCGAAGCACAGACTGTCACCATCAGATCATATCTCATCTCTGCAAATTTGAGCAATGTGAAGAAGCTTTAGATAACCAGCTGCTTTTTCACACCTTTAGCTTGCTGGAAGCCAAACTTTGAAAGTCTTGAGAATTTGCCTGCTGTGAAAAGAAAAAAGGGTGTTTCTGCTGTTCCTAGCAGCTTGCAAGACTAGACTTCGCAAAAACCAGATTTGAGTGCTGGAGCTTAGCATAGCCTGTAGTTGAGACTGTGTTCTTGTACAGATGTGGGGGGGGTTGTAGTGTTGGTTTTATTTTTGACCCTGCTGCCACATTCCTTCTACTCATTAGAGCTTTCTCATCGTGGGCCAGTTCTGCCTAATGGATTTTAAAGGTCTGTTTGTTGTTGGACTGAAGAAAACTGCTTGTTCTAGCCCCAGACCTGAAGGCAAGGTTGCTGCATTTACTGAGGACAAAAGCAAATGGATTGATACCTTCTTGATAAGGAGGTTATTATCTGGAGCAAAAATTAATGGAAATTGAATTTGAAGGGCAAATTGCCCACAGCATTCATCTCTAAACCTGAGAACACATTATGCCATGTAAGGTGGCCAACAAGCAATTGTGTCTCTTCTGAGAACGTACCACAATGTTTTCTCTTTTACTGAGCATCTCTTTTATCTGGATTACAGCTGTTATTTATCTTCCCTCCTTTATAGATCAGGAAAAAAACCTTCTACTGAAGCTTATGATTTGGCTTTATGGGGGTTTTTCCTGAATAGGAAAGGACACTGAATTTGGTCTCTGCTTCTTTATGCATCTGAGCCCTGTATGACAAACCTGCAAAGAAATAAGTCTTTGAGAAGCTCTTAAAGGGAAGAGAATACTTCTAGGGAAGAAAATATTGTTAACTGGTACCATTTGGTAGCCAGATTATCTTCACAGTCTAAAGATGAATAAGGCTCCACATTTAAAGAATTGAAACCCTGCGTCCATGGCATGTCCTGCCATCGTTGTCCCAGCACTGAGCTACCAGGTAGCAGTACCTTGGCATTCATCATGTGAAAGTGGCTCCTTGGATGCCCTAACAGCAGCACAGTATCACCCAGACCTACCTGCAATAGGGAAAATGGTTTGACACTATTTAATGTGATGCTGTCTCTGCACTGTGCCTTCTAAGCCAGGAGAAAGCTGTGTTCTGATGAGCACTTGCTGATATAATGTCTCTAAGGGAACAAAATTCAGCAGCTGTGATCTGCTGCGGATTGTCTCCTTGAAGGAAAAGCAGAGAGGGGTAAGAAGCCCTCTGATGCCATCCACACATGTACTAGGGGCTGGCCTGGAGGGGTCAAAATCATTCTGAATAATTGTTTTCTTGGTAGCCCTTTCAGGCCAGACTAACTAGTGAATGATGTACAGGCTGTGTTTCAAGTTACCAACAGGACAGGGGTTTTCTGACTGCTCTCACATGAAAAACAGATGCTTGTCCACCTTTGGTGCAGGGGCAAATCCTGCTCTGCCTATCAGTAGATTACTTTTACAACCACTTTAATCTCTTTTTTCCTACGACACTAACATACTCCCAGTTGCATCGCATATCGGGTTGCTGAAACCGCACAACAAGCGGCAGACACATAGTTATGCACCACGTTTCTCTGCAGTAACCTCTCTGCTTCATCTTGGCACTCTAATGAAACTACAGCTTTTGTCAGGACGGTAGCACTACAGCGCTGTGGGCACCTAGGCAGCGCTGTGCCTTGCTGTCTGAAGACTTCTGCAAGACAGGTAACCATTCCAAAAAGCACTTTCAGTTTGTCTGAGTGCAGTGATTTCTCAGTACAGTACCTGTTTGAGGAGTGCCGGTGTCATCAAAACTGTAGGGTCAAATCAATGGGATAATCCCTGATCATAATGGATGTATCCCTGAGTATATCAATGAGGGGTTTGGGCACCCTGCAGATGCTTCCTTTCATAACCCTTAGCAGGAATTAATATCATATTTGGACTTGATGGCTTTGCCTATCCTTCTTCCCTAGAAGTATATCCCAAGGCCAAACACTGATCAGAGTGGCAAAAGCTTTGGATTTCAGCTAGCAGATGTCCCAGCACTGTTTTCCTCAGACTAACTTGCCTGACCAAGAAATCCCACTGTTTTCCTCTGTAAAACACTTAATTGTTGAGGTGGTTTTTTTACTGCATGATAACTATATGAAGTAATCAGAGACCCATGTGTTCCTGCATCTTTTACCAGTTCTCCTACTTGTTTGCCTGCTCAACATCGAGTCTAGGCTTTCCTTTGAAATGCAGTGTCGATAACCTTCTAGATGTTAATGCCTGTGGTGCTATCTATCCCAGCGTGAGGACAGCCTGAAATCATCTTCCCTTGCCAGATTTATTAGCCCTCCCCGTCTCGGCGTGGGCTATATATCGCGGCAGTGTAGGTGATGTAAATATCAGTAGTTGTGAACTCATCCAAAAGCTCTGAAAGAAAAAATATCACCCAATGCTGTTAGGTGAAATGGCAAAAGAGTTGAGGGTCGCTCTGGTAAGAAATGAGAAACTCAGGTATTTTCACCCCCAGATGCCCTGCATGAGTTCCAGTAGACAGGGGCAACTTTGGACAGGATATGTGACTTCCACAGCTATTCAAAGGCCCCAAAAGCCAACAAATACCTGGGCTTTTTTTTGCCTAGAAATTACAGACTCTCTGAAGTGAGAAGTTGTCTAAACCTCATTTTCCCTTTACACCTACAGATAGTTGTAGAGGCAGGAGTCTGTGGCAAAAGAAAACTGCGGAGGCACTATGCGATTTAATCACAGAATTATGGAGGCTGGAAAAGACCTCTAAGATCATCAAGCCCAGCCTGTGACTTAATGTCACCACAACCACCTAGACCAGGGCACTAAGCGCCACATCCAGTCTGTCCTTCAACACCTCCACGGATGGGGACTCCACCACTGCCCTGGGCAGTCCGTTCCAGTGTCTGATCACCCTTTCTGTGAGAAAGGGCTTCCTAACATCCAACCTAACCCTCCCCTGGCAGCTTCAGGCTCTGCCCTCTCATCCTGCCTGAGAGAAGAGCCCAACCCCCACCTGACTACAACCTCCCTTTAGGTAGTTGTCGAGAGTGATAAGGTCCCCCTTGAGTCTCCTCCAGGCTGAACAACAGCTCAGTTGTAGTTACGAATTTCTTCACAAGACTGCTAAAGTATCTTTCCGAGAGCTACTGAAATCTTTGAGTTATGGGGCTTTCTGGGCATCCTATGAATTTCAGCTCTGCTTTGCCACAAAACCCATGGTTCTTGGAAATCGTGGCCAACATCCAAAGCTGGCTGCCCAGAAAGGTGATTACACTAGAATGGCTTTAGGTTCTCTTTAGGAAGCTTTTTTGTTCCTTTATAGTAGTGGAGAGTAGTGTATTAATGTATTTGCTGTGGTTGAGAAGGCGGCAAACCACTACGCTTCACTGGCCACAACCCTCTAGAGTAGTTTCCAACACAGAAAACCCTCTTGGAGGTCTATGCCAAGTGAGCCGATCCCACAGACATGTCAATGAAAGCAAGGAGCAGACACAGCACAGGCATTAGGGGCAAAAACCTCCCTGAGCAGCACGGTTGTTTTGGTTCTCCATGACGAAGCTGGTTTTCACAGCGGGTGCTGATGTGGCTACCACAGCAGTTCCCACTGCTCTGTGATTGCTCAGTGTTGACCCTCTGCTTTGGCTGCTCCCCTAGGTTTTCAGTAGGCATCCTTTGGAAGAGAAAGCACGTGAGATAAGTGTGTCAGTGTCACACCTGAGCTTAGCAGTTGGATCGGACTGGTAGGAATTCAAAATAATACATCAATTCAGCTTGGCAAGTTACTCACAGACAGAGAGGACCTTCTCAGCTCTAGGTGCCACTTACAGAAATCAGGTATTTTCAAATCATATCCTTCATCTTGTACGTGATGTAACGCCAGGGGACTGTACTGCAGGCTTGCAGAGCTCATTTGGGACAGTTCTACGTTTAGCCTGGGCTCTAGGCGATGTCGCAAAGAGGGGTGCAATCCAGCGTGGAGTGATGTTAACTATAGGAGCAATTTGCAGTGCTGGTTCCAAAAATATGAGACACAACTTCTTCCCAGTGAGGGTGAAGGAGCACTGGAACCAGCTGCCCAGAGGAGTTGTGGAAAAGTTTAAAACTCACCTGGACATGTTCTTCTTGTGTGACTTAATCTAGGTGATCTGCTTTGGCAGGAGGATTGGACTAGATGATCTTTGGAGGTCCCTTCCCATCCCTAATGTTCTATGATTTTATGTGAGTCTGTGACCTGGGCTCTGCTTCCCTTCTGGCTGCTTTCTGTGTACCTGGCCCAAACAGGCTTTTTCCTGGGAAACAAAAATAGGCTTGCAAGTAGCATGGTAAGGAAGAAGCATTGTAAGTGTCACCTGGAGGAGGATGTAGTTTTCTCTCTGCCTTCTGGGTATAGAAAACTGCACCCTTAAAACTGATTTTCACATTCATTTGGTGTGACTAAGACAAGGGGGATGGTGGTTTGTTTTTCATGCTATAAAATAACCCTTAGTAACTCCTACCTTTTGTTTTCCACGTGGACAGACAAACGCATCGCCAGCAAAGGGGTGCAATCTGGTGGTTTAAATAGCTTTGAAGGTTTAATTAAAACCTATGAAGTAGATTTAGCAGATTTAGCTAGAGAGGAGAATCAAAAAAAGGGTAACTTGGAGCCTTTGTCCAAGGCAGGCTGAAGTGCTGATGAACGTGCTGAGCACATTTATTATTTTATGGAGTGCAAACAACCTGCTTATCCCTCTGTAGTAACAGCGATATCCAGCGAGCTTCACGTAGGTGCAGAAAGCACTCCGAGAAAGCTTGTGATTAAAAGCCCTCCACAGGGAGTTTGCACTTCTTCTGAGTCACAAAAAGAAACCGTGGAACTGGCTGGCAAGTGCCCAGGTTCTCTGTGTCCACACACGCCAAGAGGCAAAGCAGCCTGTGCTGGGATCCTTTGAGGTGCTCAGTAAGACGCAGGGGCACTCGTTCAGCTCTTCCCGTTACTGGTTTTGTGGAGGGAAGCCCTCAACAACTCACAGCCATGTTAGTTGAGGCTGGTCCTTGGCAGCTGCTTTTTGAGCTGCCCCCTGCAATGGCTCTAGCTCTGCAGAAGCTGCTTGCTGGGGCTTTGAGCTGGCTTTGTGGACACAGAGCTCTTAGCTGGGGGAATTAATATTTCCCAGCAACTTTCTGCTGGTGCTTGGTGTTGGGTCACGCTAGAATCATAAGCATGGGCGAGCGAGAGAAGCGCTAGGGCACTGCTGGCACTAAAGCTCTGCTTCCTGCCTTCTCCTTGTTCTCTGCTGGAGAAATTGCAGCAGCTCCCTCCCTTTCCTTCCTCTCCTCTGCTCCTGCTGCCGGGTGCCTCCAGCCCACCCGGTTTGCATTTCCTTTGCAGAGACCAAGTCCCCTGTTGCTCCAACTACTGCTCTCCATTCCCAGGAGCAGCCTGTGCACCTCCCTTTCTAGCTAGGAAGCATGTCGTTTATGCTCTCCCCTTCTCTGACTTCTTCCTCCCTCTTCTCTTTCCAGGTACTTTTCCTTTCTTCAGGGAGGGTGCTCTGCCCTTCTGGCCCAGGAGCTTCTCTTCCCTGCCTTGGTGACCTTTCCCATGGTCCTGCCCATGTTTCTTGTTTTCTGTCCTGCAGGGCCAGGAGCTATAGCAGAGAAGTAGAAATTTGAACTTCAATGTAAGATCGTGACGTGTAGGATTTAGGTAGTTTGGTTTTGGTTTGCTGCTGAAGACAGGCGTGACTGAAAGGAAGGCAGCATCTTGGCAAACAGGAGGTGTTTTCCCACCTCTCTAGGCAATGGGAGTCACAGGCTTCACAGAATCATAGAATCATCAGGGATTGGAAGGGACCTCAAAAGATCATCTAGTCCAATCCTCCCGTCACAGCAAGATCCCCTAGATGAAGTTGCACAGGAACATGTCTAGGAGGGTCTTCAATGTCTCCAGAGAAGGAGACTCCACAACACCCCTGGGCAGCCCCTTCCAGTGCTCTGTCACCCTCACTGGGAAGAA
>JAOXOE010000405.1:25784390-25808663 GCA_028565055.1 Phoeniculus purpureus | reverse complement strand
AGAAGGAGACTCCACAACCCCCCTGGGCAGCCTGTTCCAGTGCTCTGTCACTCTCACTGGGAAGAAGTTCCTTCTCACATTTATGTGGAATCTCTTATGTTCCAGCTTAAACCCATTGCCCCTTGTCCTATCACTAGATGACACTGTGAAGAGTCTGGCTCCATCCACCCTTCACATATTTATAGACATTAATAAGGTCACCCCTCAGTCTCCTCCAAGCTGAAGAGACCCAGCTCCCTCAGCCTTTCCTCATAAGGGAGTTGTTCTACTCCATCTTTGTGGTTCTGGACTGGACTCTCTCCAGCAGTTCTGTAGCCTTCTGGAACTGAGTGGCCCAGAACTGGACACAATACTCCAGATGTAGTCTCACCAGGGCAGAGTAGACAACGAGGAGAACCACTCTCGACCTACTAACCACCCCCCTGCTGATCCACCCCAGGATGCCATTGGCCTTCTTGGCCACAAGGGCACATTGTTGGCTCATGGTCATCCTGCTGGCCACCCAGATCCCGAGCTCCTTTTCTCCTACACTGCTCTCCAACAGGTCAGTCCCCAACCTATACTGGTACCTGGGGTTGTTTCTTGTGGATATCTTAGACATCATGGGTATCTTCTGCCTCTTCTCCAGCTCTACAAGGTCTTGCACCATAAAATGGAGGTTCTGGCTGCAAGCAAACCTTGCTGCTGCTGCTGCTGCACATAGCTCGTAGGGCACTTTCTTTTTGTAGCCTCTCCTGCCTCTTTTTTCTGTTGTAGCTAAAGCAGAAAAGCAATCGGAAAGATCCTGTAAAGACTTACACTGGCTCCATGAAATACTGACTAGTTCCCCAAAGAGCAGGACAAAGACACTTGGTGCAATGTGTAAGACATTCCCCACGCGGCAGGTCGCCTCCTAACACACCGTGTGTGTTTCATGACCTTGTCCTTCCCTGGCCAGTGAAATCAGAGAAGCTTTGACTACATTTCAGTGAAGGACCAGGACTAGGATCCCGTGTGTTTGGCGCATGACTTGTGTGTGCACGGGATGCTTCCCAGACTATAGTGTTGGGTAACAGGGGAAATTTTCACGGGTGTTAGGAGCCAATACAGGGAATTGACTTTAGACAGTAAGTTTTGGTTGAGTGAAGTGACAACAACCCAAAATGCAGGGTGCCAGCTCTACAGAGATTGTGTCATTAAAACTGTCAGAGCTTCTTGGTTTATGAATTCAGAGAAGTCACTGCTCTGGCTGCAGTCTGTCCCCTTCCTCAGCATCTGATTTCTGCCTTGTTCCCACATCCTGTATCTTGCTTAGGTCTCGCATTTGTGGTCTGCCTGAGTTTTCCCTTGGGTTGTTGTCATTGAGCAGCTCCCAGCTCTTCTGCAAAGACAGTGGGTGAAGGGCCATGGTCCCATCCTGAGGCTCAGGCTGCAGTTCCCTCTCCACCACTTGGCTCCATCCATCTCCTTCCACTCCCTCCACGTTGTCCCTCCTTCACGGCAACTTCATAGTGAGGTGGGTGTTGGCCTCTTTTCCCTAGGGACTAGCGATAGGACAAGAGGAAATGGGGTCAGGTAGTGCCAGGGAAGGTTCAGAGTGGATCTTAGGAAGAACTTCTTCACAGAAAGAGTGGGGAGGCCTTGGAACAGGCTGCCCAGGGAGGGGGTGGAAACACTGTCCCTGGAAAAGTTCAAAAAAAGAATAGACATGGTGTTTCAGGAGACGGTTTAGTGGTTGTAGAGCAGACGGCTAGACTTGATGATTCTGAAGGTCTTTTCCAGCCTAGATGCTTCTATGATTAAAGGCTGGACCACCACCTCTGGACAGGGATCTATGGATATTTGGATGGCAGCCAGTGGCAAAATAGATGCCAGCATCCCTTGTTTTGAAGGGGGGAGGCTGCTGACCTACTGCACTGCTGATCACCACCTTTCTTCTGAGCTGTAGCTATCCCTAAGATTTCCTGGCCATCCCTCTTCCCTGGCGTGCTGCCACAGCACGTGCCCAAAGCAAACCCTAGAAACCTCCCAGAGCGTCTGGACCTTCCCAAAACCAGTGGGATTTTCCTTAAATCTCCTGAAAGTCTCACTTGAGCACTTTTGGCAGTGCTGCAGCCTATTTATTCCCAAGGCCATCACCCTCCACCCAGCACTGACCACAGCACAAGCAGTACCTGGCAAAGCAGAGATGAGGGAATTGGGAGCGAGGTGGTTAGCAGCTGCAAAGCTGCTGTTCAGCCCCTCCTGGAAAGGAGGCAGTAGGTCACAGCTGGTTAGGATTGGTGGTCAGTCACAGGTAGGTGTTTCCCAGTCAGTTTGAGTGGCACCTGGCAGGTTTTTATCCAATCTCCCTGCCTCATGGTGAGCAGGTATCCACCGTGCAAAGGGAGGTTTGGGTGGGATGGCACTGTGCCCTCCCAAAGCCTCAAGTGTGAGAAAACAGTAATCAGGCAAATCCTTCATTACTGGGAGAAGGTAAAGGTGAGAGCTAGAGAGGGTGCCCTGATTCCTGGCTTGTGCCTGAGGGAAGCATCAGCTCAGCAATGGGGCTGAATATGTGGTGCTGGGTTCAAAACTTCAAGCTTTACAATGTCTTGTTTCCAGTAAGTCCTAGTTGAGACAGGTAGCACTGGGGAACATTTGTTCTGCCTGTGCTTAAGCCACTTTCCCAACAGATTTTGGCTTTGAGTGCTTAGGAGTTTGCACCATGTACGTACGTGACAGCAGTAAAGCTCAGAGCTGGGCAGTCACAGATGCCTTACTGCCTTCAGCAGGGAACACCCTAAAGATAGTTGCATTCAGCACCAGTATCCTTCATCTATTTTACTGTCTGGTGACAAACTCTACCCCTCAGGTATGGTCACTCCTCACCATCTTTTTCCTGGTGAGGAAGAACTGCAGCCCAATCCAAGTCAAGGGTAGTTCAGCTCTCGGAGCTGGCAAGCTCTGCACTGCACATGGGGCTGGAGGTGAGGTGGGGATTGGACTAGATGATCTTTCAAGGTCCCTTCCAATCCCTAATGATGTGTGATTCTGTGAAAGCACTGACCGTCCTGAGGGATAGCTGTTAACCTGCTGGCACAGGGAGGCAGACATAAAACACCTTCCCTCTGAGGCACTTTGAGAGCCTCACACAACCTGGAAATATCTCGATTTTATTTTAGGATGGAGATCTCCATGCAGCCTGGTTTCTGGATTGCACTGTTCCAGCAGAACCCGCTGCGTGACAGAGACAGTGTTTGGAAAACGTCCTAAATCCTGCAGGGAGCAGCTGCCAGAAATCATCCCACACAGAACACTGAGCAAGCAGAAATGCAATGCTTGTCTTGCATCTGTCTTGCATGAAGAAATTCCTAATGCACTAAACACACAGTATTACAGTGCTTGTCCCTTTTGAATCTGTGAGGGGAAGTGCTGGGGCTGGGGGTTACCAGAGGCAGTGATGCCCTAGAGCTGAATTACAGAGCTGTCAGCTGCATGACACTGACATGACAGCCCTTCTAGGTGTGTCAGGCTCTTGCTGGACACTCGTATCAAAACCCTCAGCTTAGCCTGAGGAAGACACATCCACCACATCGTCCTTCCTTTCTGGGTAGCTCCTTCATTTGAAGCACTAGTTGGTGGCTGGTGATGAATGGTGTCCCCTAGGGCTCAGTGCTGGGACCACTCCTGTTTGACATCTTTAGTGATGATTTGGATGAGAGGACAGGGGGCACCATCAGTCAGTTTGCAGGTGACACTAAGTTGGGTGGGAGTGTCGATCTGCTTGAGGGTAGGGAGGGTCTGCAGAGAGCTCTGGACAAGCTGGATTGATGGCCTGAGGCCAGCTGTATGAGGTTCAATAAGGTCAAATACTGGGTCCTGCACTTCAGCCACAACAAGCCCCAGCAGCTGCCCAGGCAGGTGGTGGAGGCACCACGCGTGGAGTTGTTCAAAAAATGGGGTTAGATGTGGTGTTTCAGGAGATGGTTTAGTGGTTAGGGGTTGTAGGGCAGATGGTTGGACCTGATGATCTCAAAGGTCTTTTCCACCCTTGATTCTATGATTCTATTCCATAGCAGGTTACACAGCAAAAAGGCTTTTTTTTGAAGTCTGTGCCGTAGGTGAAATCTCTTCCCCTCCCAGTGGCCACATTAACACCATACTCAGGAGCTTTAAGCAGGGTTCACAGGACACAAACCCTTTTTGCAGGTCCTTTTCCCTACACAAAATGCCAATCTTGAGGGAGCTGCATGTGATGTTCTACAGTTGCCCAGCGCTTGTGAGACCTGCTGGGGTCTGCATCTTCCTGCTGTTGGCCAAAGCCCACCACTTCCCACCCCTGCCCACTCCAGTGCAGAACAGCCTCAGGCAGTGGTGGGATCTTCTGGGGCTTGGCAGTGTGCTGTCCTAGGACGCTTACTAACTACTCACTACTCACTGCAGTGGTAAGAGAGGGCACCACCCCCTACTACCATTGCTGAGCCCAGCTGAGAAGGGTCTTGCTAGCTCCCATCCAGACTCACAGGCCAACTCTTGCTCTGTCCTTACGTCTGCCAGTCCTTCATGTGGCAGCAACCCGAAAGTCAAATCCTGCCCCCATCACAGCACCGGTGAAGGACCCGTGGCATTTCACAGGGCAGGAGAGCAGGACAAGTTGCTGGACACAAGCACCCAAGGATGCTGCAAGTGCAAATAAGCTGCCAAGCCTCACTGCTCGTGGGAAAAGCCCAGCTCCCCCCTGACTGGAGGAGATTTGATGCAATGTGGCAGGACCACAGCAGGGCTTCCCCCACGCCTGCTCACAGCCATTAGGTCTCCATTACCGGAACGCTGAATTTACCCTGCAAATGGAAAAAACCTCTCCTGAGGAAAATAAGTTCAAAGCAGGGCGGGGGAAGCAGCAAAAAAAAAGAGCCCTTCACACTGCAACAGCACTTGCAATTAACAACAAAACAGAGCAGAAAGCTCTGAAGCTTGACTCTGGGCATGAAGAAAAGGCCCTCCCTCAGAGCCTCTGGTGTCTGTAGGCACAGCACAGCGGCTGCTGCCTTCACTTTGCATCAGAGCATTAACGCTCTTGTTTTGTCCCTGGTATCAGCAGAGCTCCCCTGATAGGTGGGTGGGGTATTGGGGTTTATATTGTAGAGGAATTCAAGAAGCTTTCAATTATTAGTTTCTCTACAAAGCTTATGGAAGTCCACTGGGGACCCCTAATGTTCAGTTGCTGCTCAAGCACTCGCTTCAAAGCAGGAGCTGCACAGCTTCTTCAGCCTTCTATGGGTTTGATCACAGAACATTAGGGATTGGAAGGGACCTCAAAAGATCTTCTAGTCCAATCCCTCTGCCAGAGCAGGATCACCTAGACCAAGTGGCACAGGAACATACCCAGGCAGGCTTTAAAGGTCTCCAGAGAAGGAGACTCCACAATTCCCCTGGGCAGCCTTTTCCAGTGCTCTGTCACCCTTGCTATGAAGAATTTCCTTCTCATATTTATGTGGAACCTCCTATCACAGAACATCAGAGATTGGAAGGGACCTCAAAAGATCATCTAGTCCAATCCCCCTGACACAGCAGGATCACTTAGAGCAAGTGGCACAGGAACACATCTCCAGGCAGGTCCCCAACGTCTCCAGAAAACGAGACTCCACAACCTCCCTGGGCATCATCCACATGGGTCTCCATTACGGGTGATAATGCTCCCTTCCCTCCACAGAAAGGTGTCTCTCTGGGAAGCCTTGACAGTTCCTCAAACTTTTTGGTAAAATGACATCGCTGCTGCCAGAAAACACAGGAGCTGCATCAAACAGGGACATCCATGGGGATGCTCTGAGAGGTAAAAACTTTTGTGCCACCCATGTAGTGTGTAGGATCCCTTCTTGCCCTGGGCTGTGGTAGCAGAGAGCTCTAACGTGCCCAGCAGAAAAGGCTGAAGAAGAAGAGTGGACAGAAGTCATGGTTGTTGTAAAATGTGCTAGGAAGAATAATATCTAATGGTGTTGGATACAGATAGGCAAATAGCAAAGGTTATTCTCTGCTTCCCATCAGCAGGAGGTGTTTAGCCACTGCAGTAGGAGGCAGGTCCCTATACATGTAGTGGTTGCTCTGGATGACAAAACACCATCAATTAATGCCCCTCCACTTCCTTCTTTCCCTTCCCTTTTATATTGGGGCTGACAACATATGGTTTGGAATATCCCTTCGGTGAGTTTGGGTTAGCTGGCCCTTCCCACCCCTCAGCTCTCCTCAGCTGGGGAGAATGTTAGAAAAGAAAAACAACCCCACAGCCTCGGTGCTGTGTGACCAGCAGTAGCCAGAACACTGGGGGGTCATCAGCACCCGTCCAACTACCACCACAAACACAGCACCATGAGAGATGCCGTGGGGAGGATCGGATCAGCTCCATCCCAGCTAAAGCAAATACACTCTCCACCCCTTATTCCATACCATGTGTGTCACGCTTGGGTACCACATAATTTAATACACATCATTCTCATTTGTCCCTCCTTGACAAACAGATATTTAAACAACCCTCATACCCAGCTTTCCTCCCCAAAACCCTAAACTACACGAATAAACTATCTTCGTACCCAGCGTTCCTCCTTGCCAACACTTACAATCTGACCTACACAGTTAAACCACAAACAACTCCCTGTTCCCATAGCTGCCTCACTGCCCAAAAACCAGCCTCCACCACCTACCCTCTCAGGCCCACACACACTGTCCATGACCAAACCCTACAGTCTGCACTCAGCCAGGACAGCAGGAATTGCTGGTTTTGGGAGCAGCATTCACTTGCCCTGGCTTCTTCAGGCATGTAAGCAGAACATACAGCTACCGCCACCGCAGCCTGGTTTGGGGAGGTTTTATCTCAAATCCCTGCAGTCAGCTTTCCTTTGATCACAGAAATGTGTGATCTCTCCCAGGTCAGCGTTATTATTTCTACAATTCCCCCGTGCAATCGAGGGCAACAGTGTGGCCAGCTACCAGGAGCGAATGGCCACCCCAAACCCACCTCAAGCTTGGGCAGGGAGGTGTTATAAATGCCGTTGAAGTCAGTCTCCCTCCTCTCTTTTCCACCACCATCCCCAAACCCGAGGAAATCAGAAAAATACATGCTTGCTAAAAGGCTTCTGAGATGATGAAAGTCAATTAGAGTGATGGAAATGAAGCTGATAACTGCAGGTTTTCATCACTGACTCTGTGCTAAATGTCTGCTCCGTGCGGTTTGCAGGGAACTGAGGGTGCAGGGAGAGGAAAGGATGGGAGGGGTTTTTTTTAAAGCAGTTAAATTGCCTCTAATTAGCAACACAACTGTAGTCAAAACATAATGTGAGGATAATAAATTGATATTTGCATAATGGAAACGCTACCAAAACGTACTTCAAATAAGCTGAATTAGATTATAATTAGAGATGTGTTTTGGGGAAAGAAAATCCTTCTAATTGCTTGCACACAGGCAGTGCCAAGGAGGAGGGGGCTGGCAGCTGCTGGGGATGTCCAGTCGGTGCCGTGTGAGACAAGTACCCTGTGACCAGAGCCATTCCCTTGGAAGGAACGGGGTGCCCACACCAGCTAGGAGCTGGCACTGACCCAGGGAGGGACAGAGGAGAAAAAGGTAGGAGGACTGTTCCCATGCACATCTCAGGCACTGACTGCAAAAGCACCTTCTGTGGGATTGGGCTGAAAGAAAACATGGGGGGGAATCATATGGACAACAATTAGAGTGGGAGATGTTTGTGTCCATGGGGAGGTTGTGTGAGGGGAGGAATGCAGGTGCTGATTGCACAGGCCTGAGGAACGTCTTGTCTGGGTGTACTCTTGGCACCACATCGAGTTGCAACAGCCTGTTCCTGCCACCGTGCGATAACTAGCTGCACTAAATCAATTCACCAGGTTTTCTTCTTCTGTTGAACTGCATGCAAGGTTGCTCGCGATTTATTGTCCAGCTCTTACTGTGCCTTATTTGAAAGAGGCCACCTGGAAAGCACTGGCTGATAAGTCCCTCACCCGTTGTACACAGCCATGTAGCAGTGAGGAAACTGCAGGTGAGATAAAGGGGAAAAGTCATGTCCTAAAGCAGCATTTATAAGAAAGCAAGCACAAGAACCAGCAACGAGCAATGTGGCATAAAGATAGAACGAGGGGCATGTACAGGTGAACGCTGAATGACCACTCGTTTATGTATGTGTTGTGCCAATGAAACAAGGACACCTGTGTGTAGAAAGGATAGACAAAGAACGAGCTGAATTGTTTGCACGTTAGGCTTGAGCCATGCCCTTTCTGGCCCCCCCGACCACGAAACTCTGATGGCTGCTGTGGTTTGGTGAATGGGGTAGAGGAAAGGCAGTAGACAGCTCAGGTCCAGATTTCAGTGCGACTTTGGACAGCTCCTCACACCATTCACCTGGTGGGTGCTGTTTTGTGGGGACAAATACAAGGTTCTTCTGTTTACAGACACAAAAACGAGGGTCCCAGAGCAGCCGCTAGCCTTGGCTGGTGCATCTCTCTATACACGGGGCACGGAGCATTGGTCTAGTTTCCAAATCAGGAGCTGCAGCCCCTGACACTCGCGGTGTTTACTGGATGAGGAGAAAGGTAAGTGGGCATGAGGTGCAATGCAACTCTAGGCTAATGCCAAGGGAAGTATTGCCCTGCCTTTGAAGCATCGTGGCTCAGGAGCCCTGCACGTGGCCACTGCAGAGGCCACGGAAATCAGCTCCTTTTTGAGTTGGCAAACGCTGCCTTGCTGCTGCTTGAAGGGGAGGGAAGAGAGAAACCCGCCTGGTGCTCTGTTCTGCTGCAGGTTTTGTGGTACCAGATTTAATAGAGGGATGTGTGGGAGGAGCACAGAAGGGAAAGGAGAAAAGCGGGTGCGGGGAGCAGGCGGCTGCACTGCAAACAGAGAACTCTGGTCTGCAGCACGTGCTGCCAGGGACGAGCTGGAGGAGGCAGGACAGCCAGACCCCAGGTCTCATAGAATCATAAAATCATTAGGGATTGGAAGGGACCTCGAAAGATCATCTAGTCCAACCCCCCTGCCACAGCAGGATCACCTAGACCAAGTCACACTGTGTCCTCTCACTTTGGGTGCAAGAAGCAGTACTGGCCCCAAGAGCACAGTTTGGGGACTGCCAGCCAGAGCAGAGGCAAAACCTAGCCATCCCTTGCTTCACAGGTGACCACCAGACCCTCCAGCCCCTGCTGTGCTGTCTGCTAGCACATTGTGCTGCAGGATTCCCCCCAGGTGTTGCAGCATCACCCTAGAAAGACTCTCAGGCTAACACTCTAAAGGAGATGGGGAGTGGAAGCCGGAACCAAACCCTTCACTCCTTTGCCTATGGGTCAGAGAAACCAAAGCCTGGCCTCCACCACAATCTTACTGCCCCTATTTGCTCCATCCGTGGCAGCCCTCAGGTCTCTGCCTCACCAGCACAACCTCAGGCACCCAGGGAGAGCGCAGGACCCTATGTATTGCAACAAGTGAACTCGATAACCATGTTAAGAAAAAAATGAAAGCTTGCACACCAACAAAGGCAGCTCTGGGAAACAACTTTATTGCTAGCAGAATGCCGCAGAGCTTTGCTCAGCGAGCGCGTGTTCCGTGAAATGCAATTGCTCCCACTGTGGTTTTAAACTAAGACCACCCTGAAAACAAAGGCAGTTTCCATTAAATTGAATTACTTGTCCCCAAAACTGGCATGGCTATGGGGAGACTGATAAGGAATGATAGCTGCTAAATGGGGGATCCTTTATGTGTTCTGTTAAATCACTGTGATTGCTACTACAGGTTACACCACGCATGCGTGCCACGCTGATTTACAGTGATGAAGCCTCAGTCGTGATCATTTGTGGCGATGCATAAGCAGAGCATGAGCTAACCATAGCACAAAAGCACAAGCAACCCCACATCAACCCCAGCTCGATACTTAGATCTAACTTAGCGTTAGCAGATCATGCAGTGCAACACTAGCAGTGCTTTTTCAGTACCGCTCACATGCCCGTCATCAGTGTCACTCTGACGGATATTCATCTCCTCCTCCACCCCACCTTTCCAGCACTATTCAGCAGCAGTGAGCCAGGAAGCAAAAGGAGAAGGCTCAGGAACACATCACTGCGATAGAGGTGGCCCTGGACGTGCAGTGCAAAGCAAATGTAATGTCTAATGGATGACACAATGACTAAAGACGAGACAACCAGGAAGGAAAAAGCATCATTTCTAAGTGCAGAAGAAGGCAGCAGTGTTGCAGCAGTTGTTCAGGACAGGTTTCTGCTCTTTACGATGTTTTCCAGAAGTTGCTCAGCTTCTTGGAGCCTGTGGGCTGCTGCCACGCTCAGGAGTTTCTCCACTTCCCTGAAAGACATGAAACCTTCACCAAGAAAATCTAGGAGGAGGTTTGATTCATTCCTAGCTAAATTTTATTTGCCCAGGCTTTTGTAAGAGGACCACAGCTACTGGATCTGAAAATGTCTGTAAAGTTAACTCTCTGCTATTTAGAAAATGATCTGATTTTCTTTCTGCCTTTCTCTGTGGTCTGAGCACCTGTGGCTTGAGTTTGATGATTTTCTCATCTCACCTGAATTGGAGAAGGATTTAGAGCTAAATAGACATTTATATTCCTTTTACCACTCAACACATGAGTCTGCCTGATCACAGGGCATGAAGAGAACACGAAGGCAGAAGGTTCCCTCCCCATGCCATTCAAGAGGAGCTGGGAATGCAGCAAAGGAGTAGGAATAGCTCAGGTTACCCTTCTTCTAATGCCACAGTCATGTTCCTGATCACCCCCACGGCCAGGTTGAAGGAGGAGTGGGGATGGCCCTGCCTCGCAGCCTGCCTAAGGTGGGGAAGAAAGAAGCAAAGAAAATAGTAAGAGCAAGTACAGGAAAAGAGAACACAAGTTTGAATGTTTTAAAGTGAGGTAAGACTGAAAAAGGTTTGTACAAATCAGTGTCCTGAAATGTGACCCCTTGAAAACATTCAGCCCTGATTTAGGAAACATCCTTAATCAGAAAGACACCAAGGCTTTTGTGTTTTCCTAAGTACAGATGTCCTTAAAGATGCCTTCTTGGTTCACAGCCCCTGCCATCAAAGGCACACCAATTCCACCCCTAAAACTCCTGCAGCTTGATGCTATTCTGTCTTTAGCAGATACAGAAGAAATGTGTGTTCCCCACTCTCCCCACTTTTTTGGGTAGCACAGTAACTTTTTCCATCCCTCATCTTCCCCATTTCTCAGCATGATTGGGAGGGTTTCGGGGGGATGCAGCCCAGGCTCCCACCACAGGTGTAACCACTATGGGTTCCGCAGGCAATGCTGGGCACCTCTGCCTTGCTCATGCGGTAGAAACCTCTTGGGAGCATGGGCCAAAAGCAGGAAACTGACTGCTGTGAATTGGTCTTTCCTTGCCCTCTGCCCTCCTACTCCAGCGTATTTTTCCCGTTGCCCTCTTGCTTGAACCTCCCCAAAATGCTGTACAGCAGTCTCAGCATCCCGCTGGACTTTCACTGTTGAGATAGCTGCTATCCTCGCACTGATTAAAAATTTAGGAGGTGGGGCAAGCAGAGTGAATCATCTGACCCACAGCAAGAAGTCAGGAGTTCCTAGTCTCCCCACTGATGCAGGCTGCAGCTCCCTCCTGCTGGTGCAGGACAGCTCAGGGTGTCTCTCCCCCAAACACACTGCCAGCTCTTTTTTATCCTCCCACGTCACAGGAGCCTTTCCCTAGGAGAGGGCAATTTCCTGTGGCACGAATCAGGTAGGGGTTTTTTGCACCTCACCTGAACCAGTGCATGGCCATGTCCTCGTTTCTTTCCACTCCAGCTCCTGGGCAAGAGGTAGGATAGCAAAGTCATAGTTAGGGCGTAGACTGCAGTGTCCAAATTGGCAGTGTGGTGGGGTGCCACACAGAGCTGAGCCACGCTTGTACCCAACAGCTTGGAGAAATGATACCTTGCAAATACCTCTGTCCCAGGATGTGCTGGGCGTCGGGATACCCCAGGCGAGCATACAAGTGGACCACGTGGAAGTGGAAGGCTTCATAGCACAGCAGGATGTAGAGTAGGAGAAGGCAAGCAGTGATTACAGCTGCCAGCTGTCAAAGAGAGGAGCAGTTGTGATGCAAGGAGAAAAAGAAGCTGAGGAGCAGCTACATACAATAGAATCATAAAATGGTTTAAGTTTGACGAGACCTTAAAGATCATCTGTTTCCAACCTCTGTGCTATGGGCAAAGGCACCTCTTACCAGACCAGGTTGCTCAGAGCCCCTGCAACTTGGCCTTGAACACTTCCAGGAGGGGGTATCCTGGGCAACCTGTTGCAGTGCCTCACTAACCTCACAGTGAGGAGTTTCTTACATAGTCTTCCCATTCTCATACTAAAAACATCGTATGAGCCTCCCAAAACTACACCCTGCATAAAAACATGAGGAAGGGCTCGTACAGCCAGAGAAAATCAGTTGCCTTTGATAGGGAGCCAGTTCCAGCACCCACAGAAGCTGGCAGTTGGTGCTGCCAACTTCAGCAATCAGCAGATCAGCCCCCAAATCAATATCCCCTTTAAGCTCTGGTAGAGCAAAGGAAACTACAATCATTTAATTTTCTAGTGGTCGTCTTGAAGAAAAGGGAAAAGAGAACAGGATTCATAAGGCAGTACCTGGCTTTTACAAGTAGTTTCTCAAGGGGGGTTTCCAGAAAGAGCCTCATTCCCCAGGCAGCCAAGTCCTCAGCCCACTGCTGCCCACCGCTGACTGCAGCATCACCATGTGGGCATGAATGCTCCCTTTGCAAACATCTCTGATTCATAAAGACTTTCATCCTGTTTTACAGTGAGCACATGTCACAAAGGTCCACACCTGACAGGAGAATGACCTTGGGTCTGAAATCCTTCCCACGTTTAGGGTACTAATCAGCAAAAAGTCTGATGCATTGCATCAGCAAGGAAAGAAACTGAGAGACCAGAATTAGGCTGTTGGCTTTTTTTATGCCAAATTGGATGTTCTTTGTTCAGCTAGCTGGCTATTAGCTTCCTGTGAGAGGAGCTGGCAACTGGGCAACCATATCTTGGCAAGGTGGTTAGGGATCCCTGCCTGGGGAAAGAGGAGCGGGGCCAAGAGAATGCTGTAGGAGCCACACACAGTGCCTTCTGCCCTCACAGTTTACCAGGTGGCCTTTGTCTCCCCACAGGGGAAAGGAACATCTCCTCAGTGGCACCAGCGCTGCAGAACGCGTGACACGTCCCTACTGAATGGGGAGATGGAGACCACATACGGTCCTGGATGAAGATGAGGGTCTTTGGAAACAGCACTGCAGGCAAGAGCTGATCATAGTGTGACCCTATGCTGAGACAAACCATGCCAATGGTGCGTGATCCACAGCAGACTGCTGATACCTCATCCTTCAGCTTTGGGGCAAGCAGAGCTGGACCCTTGCATCTGATGTTCACAGGGATACACCAAAGTGCCCATAAGCCTCCTAGACACCACTGTCCCTCTCTCGAGGACACAGAAGCAGAGCAGATATGAGCAGCCCCATTTCAATGGCCAAGTCAGAAACAAGTCCAGAGGTCCATCTGGGTGACCACAGCTGCAGCAGAACAAGTGGACCATTTTACCTAGAGGTAATTTATTGCTACAGGTACTTGTGAATAGTAGCTACAGCATGTGTGTGGGTTTGTCACTACGCCAAGATCAGAATGAGGCAGGGGGACAAGAAGCAGCTGGAAACAACAAGAAGACATGAGAGTTTTAACAACCAGGGCCACTGTTCACAGCCACTATGGATAGTTTGATGGGACCGATACAGCTGGGTGCAAAAACTAGCTCCCCCTTTTTGGGTGCACAAGGTTTATGCAGATCACTGCAAAGCAAATAGCACACTTATGTTCTGGTCTGCTTCTCAGCTCCCCACAGAGCTCACGGGCAGATGTGGTGTGGGTCTGGCATTTCCTTGCTGTTTGGTGGGGGCTGCTGCACTCCCTAACACCACAAGCAGCTGCAGGAGGCAGCAGGTTGCCAAGAGCTTTTGACCTCCTAATTGGGCCCCAGGTCCTGGTTCAGACCCATCTCTAATTGGTATTAGTGAATGCTGAGGATTAAATGAGCTTAATTAGCTAATTAGGCTGTGTAGACAAAAGTAGGTAGCCATTAATAACTCAGAAATGCCCCTGCATTTGATTTTCTGGCTGAGAAGTTTAGGTAATTTTGCTGTTCTGTTACAGGGGAAAACCCCCCTTCACACCCAGCAACACCCTCACTCAGACAGAAGTGAATCCCAGATGTCTGAGCAAGACCAGCTCTCCTGTAATGGAACCGGGACCTGTGGATACTGAAAGCACCAGTGGGTATGTAAATCCCTGTAAGCCAGTGGTAAGTTCAAGGAGAAACATAAGTCATGGCTAGATCCAGTTGCTGCTGAATGCTTTTACTTTTAAAAGGAGGGAATTATACTCCTGAAAAGGAACCTAATAGCTAGCAGTATGGTGAGGAATGATCTTTGCTGGGGTAATGATGAATGTTAAGGGTTGAGCTCAGGCAAAGCCAAGTGCAGGTGAAGGTAAGGACAAAGGCTGCTGAGTAAGAAGCTGCTTTCACAGAGTGACCATGCACTGCCTAATGCTGTCACCATGCTGTTTTGTTCCTGCTATGGTGGCTGGTGCTGGAATATGTCAGGGAATGTTTCAGGTGGTTGCAGAAGGCAGAGTACACAGTCAGGCTGCAACCGTGCACCACTGCCATGGGGCTACATGCTGGCATGAATGCTTCCAGCAGGACACCACCTCTCTGTGGCCATGTCTGTGACAACCACCCATCCACTTCTGGCAGCTCTCACCCTCACTGCTGTGGTGGCATTGTGCCTGGCTCCTGCAAGACAGGTGGCCCAGGAGCTGCTGGATGTCCACTTTTGTTCCTGGGCTGGTTCTGGCAGGGAAGATGTTGGCTGTTTGTAGTTGTGTAGGCACTGTCAGATGTGGCAAGTGAGATATTTCACAGGCAGTTCCTTTAGAAATGGCCTCCTAATCTGATTTTTGGGAGGTTGTGGGTTTTCTATTTTCTTTTCCTGAGCCTTTCTGAAGAACAAATGAGACCTAGGCAAAATGCAGGTGCACAAAGTGCAGAAGTGTGCTGACCCTAGCTCTGAGACATGGCTGTGCTGAAAATGCCATGTCACTGTGTGCTACCAAAAGCCCCCATCCCCCCAAGCTCTGCATCAGGACAATGATCAATGAACCCTGCACCGTGTTACCCATACCTGCAAGCAGAAAGTCCCAGGGATTATACAGAGCCTTGACAGATATCACAAATGGGGCTGAGCAAGGCATTGCAAGGGTCATATTTGAGAGGCTGGTCTGTGCAAGCTTGTCCCTGTGGCTTTGACCCACCCTAGCACTAGTGGCTTTCAGGGACTGCTATGGCTTCCTGGGGTGCCCAGACAGCTGTGGAGTCCATGCACATAACACCACGGTGCCAGCACTCCCACCCTGAGCAGCCCATCCCCATACTTACCTCCCACCTGCTCCACACTAAGCTGGGGCAGTAGAGGTTCCAACCCTCTGGAGAAGGACTTGCCCGGGGGGTATCAGCATGGCTCCTTCCCATCCGTCGCCGCCACACTGCAGGCTTTACATCCCCCATCTGTCCCTCCTGCAGAAGGTCTGAGCACTCCTCAGTCTTCTCCCCACCTTTCCAAGCACCGCTGCCACCCTGCTATAAGTCTTTCCCATCTCCATCCCTGAATTTTCCTCTTGATTTATGGTAGCAGTAGCCCAGCTGTTTCACTAAGATAAGAGGGATGGATAGACATCCTCTCAGAGAGTCATAGAAAAGAAGATGTACCTGCTGAAACCCTTTAGAACCATGGATGTTTAACACTGTCTGTGCTGAATATTTCTCTTCCCTCTGAATGCTCTCAGTTGTTGGAAGCCTTTACCACCAAACTGATTTATTTGACAAATGGGAAGATTTTATCTCTCTGCTTTCTGCCTGAAAAGGAAGAGTGCTTCACCAGCAATGCTGCAAGTGTTCAGTATCTGGTTATTTCAATTCATGGCCTCCACAGACATGTAGGGTCTGATATGTTGGGTTTGGGCAAATTTTGGGTGGGGTTGAACGTGCAGGCCAAGCCTAGGTGAAGAAATTGATGCAATAAATAGCCTGGAGAAGAAGAGATTGAGGGGAGACCTTATTTCTCTCTACAGCTACTCAAAAGGAGGTTGTAGAGAGGTGGATGTTGGTCTTTGGTGAATGATAGCACAAGGGGAAATGGATTTAAGCTGCACCAGGGGAAGCTCAGGTTGGATGCTAGGAAGAATTCCTTTATTGAAAGGTTTGTCAGGCACTGGAACAGCCTAACCAGGGAAAGGGTTGAGCCACCATCAGGAAATTATCAGAACATATAAAATAAAAAAAAAATTCAGCAGGGTGGGGTTTGTTTTATTTTTTAGGCTGGCAAAGAGCCCTGGTTTGAAATAGAACAGAACGTTTTCTGGTCAGCGATTCTCACTTTTAATCTCAGTCCCTTCTAACTGCACTTTCTGATATTAACAGAGTATTTGTGCAGACAGTGTTTGTTCCTACAAGTGATAAAGCTGGGTGTTTACAGTTACTGCTGGGGGTTGGTCTGCAGAAATGTTCTTGCTCAGACTTGGTCCTGTAGAGGCCAAGGTCACCGATAAATCCTGGGTGCCACGATGGGGGTGCAGTAAGTGAGAGATTGCATATGCTGGGAGGAGCAGACAGGACAGATGACCCTACATGGACCAACAGGGTAGTCTCTCTCCCTTATTCCTTTCCTCTTCCACTTTTGTGGAGGAAGAGAGGTTAATGGAAAGGGTCTGTCATTTGTCTGATGGTCAGCCCAGCCTGAACTCATGACATTTGCTAAAGGCAGTCATTTCATAGCTGTACAATAATGCCCCCATTCATCTGCAGGAACTCCACCTCGTGACTTTCAGACACTAAATTACATTTCACCTTCACGTCTAACAAAACATCTCAAAACAAGAACCCCAATGCATGTTACCTTTTCTGCTCTGAATTCCTAGCAGAGGATCTTAACCCAGTGGCCATCAGACAAGGCCCATCTCAGGGGAAGTGCTGACCTTGACTGGCTACCTGACAGTAAAAAATGCAATGTTTTCCTTCCCAATTTTAGAGCAAGAACAAATGCTGTTCTTAAAGGAAACCCCCAACCCCAAAGAACAAGGGTACCTCTTTGCCACTGATGACTCAGCCTAAAAACCTTATCCAAGAGGAAACCCTGCATGCTTTTGTATTTTATTTCTTAAGTTTTGCTGCCACCATTGGGCCGATTTCATTTGCTCAGTCAGAACCCCATAATGGTTGAAAATACCCAGCTTTAGGCCCCTGGTTAAAACATGAACCATTTTCACAGTCTATCAAATTTAATAGGACATTAATAGCCATACTGCAGGATCAGTCGCTTTCAAGTGCAAACCTCTGCATTAATGACACTGAAATAAATCAGTGATTTATAAACCTTGTCCAGAGCAGAAGGATCTTCAGCAGAGAGCGAGGAGATGAAAGAAATTGAGGAGTCTAATACCTACTTACTATTCCTTTCTTCTTTTCATTTTTTTTTAGCTACAATTATTAGAATTTAAAGGTAAAAAGTAGAAAAAGAAAAACCCAACCCAACCTCTCAGGGAGCCATTCTTCTTGGGAATGAGCTGCAATCACACCATAGCTGCAATCACTTTGGCAGAAGTGAGCTTCTGGATGTTCTTTTTGTTTGTAATAACTGTTGCTAATAGCTGTATTTGTACTGACACCTTGCCTAGTTCTGTGAAACTGGTAGTTTTCTCATATAAAACAGAGCCTGGGGCTTCCATTTTCTTGTTGCAGATGACTAAAAATGAGAAGATATCCTTACTTATTCAGTGAGGGCTATGCCATCTGTGTTACCAACCAGGTGTGGCACAGGGTCTCATTGCAGTTTTGAGCCTAAGTTATTTCTCTAGAAAAATCATCTTACACCACGAGGTAGAGGTAAACCACTTTGTCAATCTAGAAACAAACGACAGCTGTAGTAGCTGCCTCCTAAAAGAAAGAATTAGATCTCTTCTGCCTGTGACAACTCTGGCAAGGAAATGGGAGGTCCCCCAGTCAGTTTTCTCTCAAGTATTCCAAGGGGCAGATGCCTTTCTATTTTCCTTTTTATCTTCACAGAACAAGCTGTGAAGAACCACTTCCAGCTGCTGCAAAGGAGCATTTTGATTAAAAAGCTGGAACCAGCCACATTCAGGAAAACACAATTTTCTTCCCATATCTTTCCACATAAGAGATGTCTCTGATCACAGCTTCTCTCTTTTCCTCCTTGGTGAATTGACATGGTCAGGGCTAGAAATGCTCAGATACTGCAGCTGAAAGGTGGATGTCAAATGCTGTGTAAAGAGTTAATAGGATGAAGGTGCTGGTGGAGCTGGTGACTAGAGTGGATTTTATTTTATTTTCAAAGGATTATACTGAAAGCTGGATGCAAAACACTGCATTTGTCCTTTCTCATTTGGTTTTTAACATTTGCTACTCTTTGTTCTGAATGAACTTAAACCTTTCAGTACGCAGACTAATGCCCAAATATTGAAAGAATTTTATAATTCTAAAAGAATGAACCAAAATAAGGCAGGCTCAGAGCACACTGCCGCTTCAAATCAAAGTCAGTGATTTCACCACCTCAGATACAGCTTATTTACAATCTAGGCTTAGTCTAGGAGTGATGCTGGATTAAACAAGAAGCATTTAGCCCTAAAAGATTTTTACAGGTTGCTTTCTTAGGAAAAGGAATTGTTACAACTGCAGTGCTACAACAGGTAACTATACCCATGTCCTCTGGGTATAGGTTATCACAGGGCAAATTAGATCTACAAGAACTCCCCAACTTGAACACAGTTGAAGTAGGTACCTGTACGTACACAGCTTTATAGGTATCACTTCAATTATTACACCATAGATAAAGTCCTGCCAATGTAGGTATGGGGAGGACCAAGGCACGTGGCAGCAACAAGAGAGTGTGGGAGGATGAGTTTCTGTGTAGGATAGCGAAGGATGAGGTTAAGGACTTCTAGCAGGCAGCATCTCTGACAGATTCTCATTTCATTTTGCCTTAACTAGCTCTTGCTTCTTTTCACAGCTGGCTAAACTAGAAGAAGATAAAAATGTATTCAGACTAGTCATTATAACACTATTAATAGCTGTTACAAGAGCACACAATGAACACTAGCATAGGCATAAGGGCAGTTCAAACCTCCCTGAAATCAGTATGCAAGTGTTATCTGCAGATCTATTATGGAGATGTGCGAAGCTGCTTCCAGACCCCAGATTAATAAATGTATCCGTTAAACCGAACAGTTGCATCCCTTCATCACTGTGCACAAACACTGCAGTACAACTGGAGAGGATGTGATTTTCCTGAACTCAAACACAGCAGACAGCAGAGACACCCAGCTGAACAGAACTGTGCTATTTGATGGAGGTCCTGCAAAAGGGCAGCAGGGAAGGCCCCTGCGAGGATGAAGGACCTCAGGGGCAAATACAAGCCATGCTGTAATTGATCTCACCACAAAAATAGAGCCTAAATTAATGTAAGTTGTGGTTACAGACATTAAAAAAACCCAATAACAAGCTAAATTACACTCCTAAAGGGGAGTTAGGTCAAAGTTAGGCATGCTAAAACCTCTGACTAAAACCAGCATACTAAAAACTAAGCTGACTCTGCTTAGCAGTCACCTAAAAAACGCTTTCCTCAAATGCTTTACCAGATATTCTATTTTGTATCCCAGCATCTTTCCCACATAAACTCACTCAGCATCCAGAAACTGCGAAGTTCCTCAGTAGGTGTGATACTAAAAGCTTTGTGGGAGTGCTTCACCCATTACTCTGATGATGAAGTGCTGCTCAGTGAGGACCTGCACAAAGCCTGCTAAGGCAAAGCATAGCACTTGGTCAGGAGGAGCCCTGGCAATGCCACCTGAAGCCCCTATGGACACTATTGGCAGCCTGTCTGATGGCTGGCATGTAACATGCTACAATGTAAGGAGGTCAGTCATTGGGTTTCCAATGCAGACCACGCTCTAGTACAGATGTATCTTGTGATGAGAATCATCAGAAGAATTTAATACCAGTAGAGTAGCGGTATAGGGGCTTGGCTGTGGCCATCAGAGGTGGTAGAAAGCTACTCCAGCAAACCTTGCCACTGAGATCACAGGGCATGAATACCATTACAAAATGTAATTCCTTTCCCAGACTCATTGCATGACTACATGTTTCCTCACCAGGAAACACTTTCCTTTTAGAGACATTTTTCACCTTCATAAGGAAATCTATTAATGTTATTTGGACCAATAAATGTCAATTCCTCTCCTCTGCCCCACTCAAAGCAAACCTTCCTTCTCCCCTCTGAGATGGTTACATTAGAAAAACTGCATAAGGCACTTTGCAGGGTAGGGTTGGAGTACTGGTTTCATTAAGATGGAGGTGGTAAATAGTCTCTTGCATGTGTGAGGTGGAGGTTGATTTATTTGTGCTTGCAACTGGATCTGAAGTTGCTTTGGGGTTGTTCCTGGTATAACTAAGTTCATTTTAACTTCTCTCTGTAAATATCTGGTCAGGGGGGAGTTCAGGTTATGGTTTTTAGAGAGGTGCTCATTATCTAGTCTAGGGTGATCTGAGGCTAGTTTCATGTGCTCTATGTGACATGTTCCCAGCCTGCTCTGTTTGGTGAATAAATGTTCTTGCATTACCTTAACCTTTGGTATTAGCTACCCTGCCTGTGTTATCCCAGCTGTAAGGAGCCCCAGACAGCTGAAAGCATGCTGCCAAAGTGAGCTGCTGGGGAAACTTAGGTGGGAAGCAGGGAATATCTGTGACAGGGATCGTCTCTATCTGTTAGGAGGCCTTTTTGTTCTTTTTACTTCTGTGGACAGAAACCAGGGAGAAATATCATTTTTCTCATGCTACATCTCAAATGCTATTCCCAGAGGATCTTATGGCCTGCAGCCTGCCTTCTATTCCCCATAAAGAAAAGGGCAAATTGATGCTTGATGTAGGCACTTTGGACAGTGCAATGGGTTGAGGCTGGGCTGGCCATGAGACAAATGACAGATTCGATTAGCCCCTCTCCCTTCCCAAAAGGCAAAGAGAAATGAATTAAGGGAGAGAGTCCTGTGGATTGGAAAACTACACCACCTTTAATTAAAATAAGAATATTAAGTATATGCAAAACTGATACCAAACACAACTCCCCTGCTAGCAATTGTATCGCCATCACCACTGATGCTGGCC
Source organism: Phoeniculus purpureus (assembly GCA_028565055.1). Lineage (NCBI taxonomy): Eukaryota > Metazoa > Chordata > Aves > Bucerotiformes > Phoeniculidae > Phoeniculus > Phoeniculus purpureus. Next base: position 25,787,408 of record JAOXOE010000405.1, on the reverse strand, counting down.
AAGTCCCAAAGGGAACTGAATGGCAGAGAGAAATAAGGCATAGGAGCTGGATTCAGGAATGCACAGATTGGGATCAAAGGCAGAATGGACAGAGTCCTCCTCAGACACTTGGCTATTAAAGACTAGGGCAAATGAGGGACAGAGCAGATAGGACCAAAGAGGGCTGACCTTGTGGTCCCTCGCCTTTATGCCAAATATGAGGTATATGAGATAGAACACCCTGTCCTGCCTGCTCCTCCCCACAAATGTGGCCTCTCACTTACTGCATCAGACTTATCAGTGATCTTGGTCTCTATAGGACCAAGTCTAAGCAAGAGCCCTTCTGCAGACCAGCCTCTGGCAGTAACTGTAAACATGCAGCGTTATCATTTGTAGGAGCAGACACTGTCTGCACAAATACTCTGTTGACATCAGAAAGTGCAGCTATTTAGGAGAGACTGAGATGAAAACTAAAAATCACTGACCAGAATCAGTCCTGTTCTAACTCAAAACCAGGACAGACGGAAATAGTCTTTTAAAATAGCAATTTGAACAAAATCTTAACTTCTGCAGGCTTAAGTAAAATCTGCAAGTTTGTTTTTAAGCTTGAAGAAAAAAAGCTCAAACCCTCTTCTTGCTTGCTGAGGGAGAGCGTCAACAATTAATGCTTCAAATAGAGGCATCAGACAGTTACATAAAATCAAACCACTGGATTCCTGCATGTAGGAGTGTTTGTTCTCATTTTCATCCTGCCTCTCTATGCCTGTGCCTGGAAGTAGGTCTTCCCATCCTGAAGCAAAAGCAGCATAAAACGCCTGAACTGGAACTGGGGTTCTGAAAGCATTGATAATGTGGTCTTAGGCTGTCTCAAGGCTCAAGCAGGAGGTTCTTTGTAACCAGGGAACCAAGTATTTGTGGTCAGTTGTAGGAGCAGAATAGTCACAAAGTTTCAGTGAATGGCTGGAAAGATCTTGAAATTATTGTTATTGTTGTTATTGAGGCTTCAATAGACCGCTGAGTGACTCTTGGGATCAGCACGTGTCCTTGTATCATAGAACTCTGAGTATTTTGCTTGCAAACCTAAGAAAGTGGAAAAGTTATGGTGAGGAGAATGTCAATACTCATGACAACTTTATATCCTCAGCACTGTCTCCCATCAAATATCTGGTTTTAAGTACTCATAATGCTTAGGACCCTCAAATATCATGGTGCAGAAAATACATTTATTAATGCTTACCAAAGTGATGCATTTGTGATTATATTGGTAAAGCACATGAGAGATCCAGCTAGTCTTCCCTCTATAGAGCTATTGAGTCATTGAAGCGCCAGGGTTTCTCCCTGAGCTCGTTGTGTGTTCACAGATGAATGGAGTATCTCTCAGATAACAGAGATTTGTGGTGTTCTGGAAAAGCACAATGAATTATTATTTTTCTGGAGATGAAGGAGGTGGATTAAGTGAGAACACCACCTCCTCCCTCCAAACCGCTTTTTTCTGAAGTAAAAATTAAGATGCTGTACTGAAAATGGCACTGGGGGAAAAAAAGATGGAGCTAAGGTTACACTTCAGGTGCAATATACAGGCAGGGATCCGAAATGTCCGAGCTGTCCACACTGCATCAGTTAAAAGGCTACTCTTAGAACCGAATTCACCATAAACAGTTTTCAACCATAGGTTATCAAATATCTAGTGAGACACATGCTTTTGGGGCAGCAATGCCCTTGGTAGTCGCGTGTCTCTTGCATACGGGATGCACACGCCAGGAATTGCTGGTACTTGCTCGCCGCCAGCTTCATTAGTAGCTGTGACTTCATCCTCATTCGGCGACACTGGGCGGCCTCGTGCCCTCGCTAACGCAGCGGAATAGCTCCTGATTCCAAACCCAGGGCATCATCCCCTTCAGGCTGCTTCTGCGGCGCTGGGTCGGCCAAGCCAGTTAACTTTACTGGGGGGGGAAGAGGGGGGCTTCGACCGGCACCTACAGCGTCTTGAGGCAAAGGCGAGACAGAGCTCGGCCCTGTGCCGCAACGGGTCTCGGCAGTCAGTGACCGCTAAAATGAATCGGTTCGGGCGCTCGGTGACTCAGGGCCACTACCTCTCCGGCGTCTGATGCCAGGGAGCCCCGCCGCCCACCCCCTGCCTGCGATGGGACAAACAGGTGTCTCCCGCGCCGGAGGACCCTGGGTAGGGAGCAGGGTGGGGTGGGCAGCGCCTGACCCTCACGGTTAAGGGTAGGCGCTGGGGGCAGAGGCATGGTCTGCGGGTAGCCTGAGGCGGCGGCCGGCCATGGTTGTTAACTGACTAGAAGTGTTTCTCATTTTATTGTCTTTCAGTCAGACTTCGGCTCCCAGAGGGTGAGACCTGCTACGGGGCACTGCGCCTCCACTCCCTGAAATGACAGCGGAGTGGGAGCCGGGTTGGTCCGGGCCTGGCATCCCCATGGTCGGCGGCGCCGGGGCAGGCCGTGACCATCACAGCCAAGGCACGACGAGCACCCCCGCGCAGGGATCACTGTCCCAACCGTTTGCCTGCGTCGTCACTGTACCGTCCCCTCCCCCGCGCCCCGCTGCCCCTGTCTTTAAATAGGGGCGGGGCCTCTCCCGCACTGCGCAGCGAGAGACCAGCACCGCCCCGCACCGCCATTGGTTGTCGCTGGGGTAGAGCGGCCGGCCTTCGCCCGCAGCCATTGGCTGGGGGCGAGGCTGGGATTCCCGGATGCAGGCGCGCTCGGCGGTTATAAAGGGCCGAGGGAAGGCGGGAGCAGCTGCAGTTTGAATCGCGGCGGGCGGAGGCAGGTCGGGTTTGTGTTGTGGCCGAGCTCCGTTCGTGCGGAACTCTCTCCTACTCTTCCTCTTCTGCCCCTGCGCGGCACTGCGGGACGGTTCGCCATGGTGAGGGGTCGCGGGGTCCGCTTGGTGGGGGCTGGTAGTGGTGCTGTCAGGGAATGACAGGAGCGGTGGGGCCTGAGGCAATGTGACCGTTGGAGTAAAGCGGGAACGGGGGCGGCGCGCGCCGCAAGGCGCATTACCTGCTTTGCGGGG
>JAOXOE010000405.1:25767031-25784290 GCA_028565055.1 Phoeniculus purpureus | reverse complement strand
GGTAGTACCGTGCATGCGCGCGGGGAGCGGCGCGCGCCGCTGGGTGTGGCGGGCCGCGCGCAGGCGCCTCAGGCCCACGCGTGACGCCCTATGGGGGACCAAGGAGGGGAGGAAGCGCATGCGCGGAGGAGGGGGGGCGGGCCCCAAAGGGGCTATAGTGGGGGCTGCGCTGTCCGTCGCGGAAGTAGTAAGGGCCTGGGTGTGGAATGGATACGTAGCGGCTGGTGCTGCGACGCTGCTGTTCCCTTCTCCAGGCTGGTGGTAAAGCTGGGAAGGACTCTGGAAAGACAAAGACCAAAGCGGTGTCCCGCTCCCAGCGGGCTGGACTGCAGGTGAGCAGGGGCGATGATGTGAGTGAAGGAAAGTCAGACCTGCCTTTCATTTACTGCCTCGATGGTTGTATTTGCTGAAACCTACAGAGTCTGTTGTCCAGAACGGTGTAAGGATCTGTTTGGTAATTTGTCATGGTAATGTCTGGCCTGACTATTTTTAGAGGTTTTGCCTATCTGTATAGAAGGGAAGATAACTTTATTGTGGCTGTTGCTACTGTTTGTGGTTACAATTGGGAAGTTGCTGATGTGAACTTGGCATACAGTGTCCTTTGCTGGATTCTCAAGCATTGTAACGTAGTTGAAATAAAATGCTGCTGTTGATTCTGTTGCCCAGCATGTGGTTTAGAGCAGTTACTATTTTTCTGTTTCTGTTGTCACAGCCTTTTCATACTCCTGTTATTTTTCAGTTCCCTGTTGGCCGCATCCACAGGCACCTGAAGTCTAGGACTACTAGCCATGGGCGTGTGGGAGCTACAGCTGCTGTATACAGTGCTGCAATCCTAGAGTACTTAACAGCTGAGGTAAAGCAAAGGCTACAAGCCAAGTTTGTCAACTCCAAAATTGCACAATGACCACAGCCTGTTGTATTTTCTCAGTTTGGAATGTACTGTGAACACTCTGTTTGCTTTGAGATAGTTTTAAGTGCGTGTGTCATCAGGAGACCATAAAATACACAAGGGACCTTTTGCTCTGTATTTTCTGTAGATCAAATCACTCACTTAAAGGAAGGAAAGAAGTGTGAAATCTTACAAAATATACTGTCTCTTGGAGAAAACTTAATGCAGAGCTCCAAAAGGGGAACCTTTTCAAAGGAGGTGGTGTTTACTGTACTGGTGTCAGTAATTAATAGTGCATTTGGTGTAGAGAACAAAGTATCTAAGGCCATGCAGTTGGTCTCAATTGATGTGTGTGACTCAGTTTGAAAATGGTCTTGTCCTCAGGTACTTGAGTTGGCAGGAAATGCATCCAAAGACTTAAAGGTGAAGCGTATCACTCCACGTCACTTGCAGCTTGCAATCAGAGGAGATGAAGAGTTGGATTCTCTCATTAAGGCAACAATTGCCGGTGGAGGTATGTGACTTGTTAACTGTTTGTGAGTTGGCTAGCAGGAACTCTAATGTACAAGTGGTTATTAATGCTGTCGCTTCTATTTGAAGTGAGGAAAACTGTTGCAGAGAAGTAATGTGGTCTTCATTGTTGCTTGTAGGTGTTATACCGCACATCCACAAGTCTCTCATTGGCAAGAAAGGACAACAGAAAACTGTCTAAAGGACACCAGGATTCCTTGTTTTCTCAGGACTCTGAAGTACTTAATTGTCCAGTGTTGGTGATTCCAGTGGACTGTATCTGTGAAACACAATTTTGCCTTTTGTAACTTTGAGAAGCTAAAGCTCTCTGGAGCTTTCTAACCAACCAAATTTCTGCATTGAAGTCTTAACCGTATTTAAGTGTTACATGGCTTCAAAGAAGCTATTGTATTTGTAGTGGGTTTTGATGGAGCTGACTGTTTTTAGATTGGCTTTAAGTAAAGGAAATGTTTGGTTTTGTACAGACTTTTCATCCACTAGAGTGGAAGTACTCAATAAATGTTATATCAAGATCAATTGTCTCTTGTCCGCTAAGTGAAAAAATACTTTGTGTCAACCATGCAGTTACCAGTCATTTCAAAAACATGCAGCTCTGCGAGTGACCAGCTGTGGTTGGGTTGTCTGGAAATGCTATGCTTAGTGAACACCATCAGGCAAAATGTAGCCTGGGTTTTATTCTGCAGAGTTCTGTTCCTGCCAACAGAGATGGCAGTATAGCCTGGCAGCTGCCTCAAGTGAGGCCAGTGTATAAGGGTGGTGCTACTAAAGCCACTTTTACCTGACATCAGCCTTCAAGGGATCTGTCAAGGAAGAAGGTAAGCTGTATTGAAGTTGAAAATCTACAGCTTCAGCTGACCCTCTTTGTTGCAGTGCCTGACCCCTCTTGTTGCAGGAGACCACAGAAATGTTCATGGAGCTGGTATTGTGCTGCAGCAACCTCTGTGGTCTCATAGGGTGTGAGCTCTGAAGAACAGTTAACCTTGCTGCCAAGGCAGCAGATAAATTTGCTGTGTGTTGGTGTGGGTGTTGCAGGGGTCTAAAGTGGAAAGCACTTGCTTTTAGCTTGAAGCCCTACAGCTATGAGATGCCATGCTATACAGTAGGGTTTGGGGAGGTTTACAGTTAGTTTCAACTTGGGCAATACAGTAGCAGCAGATGAAAGGGGTTTCTGGTTATGTCTCTGCAGCTGTGCTTCTCCAGCTCTGCAAATGCATTTTAATAGAAGGGGCTTGTCTCTGCTCTTGTAAGGGGAAACTCTGTGCTGGAGGAGGCAGAATGGGCTGTCAGGGCTTAGGGCAGCCATCTCTGTACCTTCCAGAACTCCTCCAGCAGTGACATAACTCACATTGTTCCTGCCCTGACCAGCCGTTCCACAGAAGCAGGCAGATTGGTCTATAGTTACCTTTTCTGGTTTTACAGCTTCTTTCAGCTGACAATCCCTGCTGCAGTGCTGTAGCTTGTAGGTGCCGGTTAGACCTATATTAGCAACATTCATCCTCTCGAGCTGTGGAGCCTTCCTGGTGCAGCAGCACCCCCAGTGCTTCCAGTTCCTGGGCAGGGGGTTTTTGATGTTGCTAAGGCGGGTGAGCAGCTACAAGGCGCTATTAAGCTCCTTACAGCGTAAGGCTCCTCTCGTTCCGGCGCGATCCCGGCCCGCAGCACTGCCGCCCGCACGGGTCTTTCCTGTGGCGGCGGGGCTTGAGCAGCCATGGAGCCCTGGGGCTGGCGGAGGCGGCGCATGCGCGGCGGCTCCCCGGAAGCGGTTGCGGGCCCGGCTAGCTGCGGGGCAGAGCGCGGCGCTGGGGTTGCGGAACCGGCGGTGCGGCGCGGCGGGATGAGCCCTGCGGAGTGAGGGGAGCCTGCCCCGCCGCCCGCCCCGCTCCGCTGCTCGCTGCGTCCCGCCCGGCTCCGCTCTGGCTTCGGGCCCCTTCTCGCTGCGCTGTGGCGGGCGGAGGCGGCGGAAGGAGAAACTGATGGAGGGGAACCGGGATGAGGCCGAGAAGTGCATCGGGATCGCTCGGGAGGCGCTGGAGGCCGGTAACCGTGACCGCGCACTGCGCTTCCTCAGCAAGGCCCAGAAGCTCTACCCGACAGATACGGCCCGAGGTGAAGCCCGGCCCCTGCACCCTGCGGCCCTGTCTCACTCCCCTCTGAGCCGGGGGGGAAGAGGGTGACTCCTCACCCTAGGGGGGGTCCCACAGGGCCCGGGCCCGGAACCGGCCCGGGCTGGGCTCTGCGGCGCCGAGAAAGGCCGAAACGGTACTGGAGAAGCCTCAGGGCAGGCGGGACTCCACCGGTGGGAGCGGGGGGTTGGCACCACCTCATCCCCCTCCCTCGCTAAAGGGTTCGCTCTGGGCCAGCCCGGCTTCGCGCCCGCTTCTTCTTCCTCCCTCCCATACCAGACTTAGACCCGATTAACGGCCGGACACTGTGCCAAGACAGGCCCATGTCACTGCAAATTGGCCCTTGCTAAGCGCCTGCAGTCAGAGCTGCTGCTTCAGACTGCCTCCATCCTCTGATACATTTGTGTTTTGTATTTCCTTGGTGTCGTTTCTCTTTTGGTGGTACAGTAGCCGTAAAGGAATGAGTTACTTACAGAGTTGTAAGTTTCCTAGAGAAAACAGGGTAGGTGGCTCCCTCGGTGACTTACTGGCTCTTTAGACACTTCTGAGCTAAAACTTGAAAAATAGTTAGCGTTTTTCTAGCAAAAAGTGTTCTAAATCAATTTTTTTAAGGAACAGTGGTAAGGTTTTGGCATAGGCAAAGCTGTTACCTGACTGGAGTCTTTCTGTCACAGTGTCAGAAGTCAGCTTGAAATACCACTGGATGCATCAGTGACTTGTTGCATCCCTCTAGTTCTCGTTTATGTTCCTACACCATGGCAGGAATAGGAAAGAGTTCGGTGCTCTGCACTGGCTTAAATGCCTCAGCATTTCACTGACTGGAAGTGTTCTATGCTGCGTTTCATTCTGCAGCAAAGCCTTTAAATCAGGTGAGCAGTTTCAGTGAATGTTTTCTGGCCTTTCTTATTGCCTGAATACTTTTCTGTGCAGCCAGTTAGCAAAAGTCTCCTCGGTGCTTTTTTTTTTTTGTGTATTTCTTGTAAGACAGGATGGATGTTGCTGGTAAATTACCTGCAAGAAGGTAACCATCGTTATGGATCAAGAATGTGGCACTGATATGTTCTCGATGTGTTACAATCCTTTCTGAAATAAAGACAAACAGAAGTCTGCCCTATTCATCAGCATTTCTGTGGCTTGAGATGACGAACATGCATGAAAATACTTTGAGGTCTTTTTTTGAGCTTTGTTGGTCAGGAGGTAGCAAAGCAGAGAGTTTCAATTCAGCTTCTTCTGCTACCAAGGAGAGTTTATAACTTTGTCTGCTTCACATACCTTATTGCTGTCTTATATCTCCCAAGTAAGTGCTACAGAAGTTTTCAGGAAAAAAAAATAAGGTGTCTCAATCTAATTTATGTTTTTAGTGCTTGGATTTATTGGGTTTTTTTCTCTCTTAAGTAGGACTGCTACTGGTAGTCACCACTGTAAAGTATTTGGTGCAAGAAATAGATGACTAATTAGGCTATTGTCTGTAGGACACTTGTTTTATTCACTGTGGAAATGAACAAAGTGTGTCACAAACGAGGTGCAGATCTGGTGAACAGAAGATGGTGTTGTAGCTGTCATCTGGGAAGTTGTATGTTGAAACTAACTGCTTCACAGAGTTTCTCTGTGATGTTAAATTAGTCTCTTTCTGTTTCAGGTAGTGATGGCTAATTGTGCTTAGTTTTTTAGGTATTCAGCTTGAAACAAGGGCCAGGTTTGTGTTGCTGATGGTGAGTTCAAGCTCCATCTGAAGCCAATGAGAACTGCAGATGCCCTGAAGCCACTGAAAAAAAAAAAAAATCAGGCCCTAGGCCTAATTTGAACTAGGTGCTTTGAAATTAGGGGACTCTGTGAACTTGTAATACTCTGATTCAGTTTTCTACCTGTGGAGGATGGTAGTTCTTTTCAACTCATTCTCTTTTCTCTCAAACCACATTGATTTTTATTTTTTTTAAGGTTTTTGGGACCTCTAAATAACCCTGTTGAAAGTGCATTTAAGCTGCAAGCACACACAATATCTTTTTTCAAGGCAGAGATAGGAAAGTGTGCAGTAAATTAGAACTGTCATTTTACACTGAGAACAAACAAAATTACTGTTTTATTACCTCATTATTGTCTTTTAGATAAAATGAGGGGAGGGGGTCCACTTGGGAAAAGGACTCCCATAGTAATTCACTAGGTAATTAAAAATGTGCCATAGAAAGAGAAAGAAGCAGTTAAGGTTTTGTGAGCTCTCTTAGTCATAACACGAAGTCTTCTTTTACAGTCATAATATGTTGGAATTATGTGGTGATAGGACAGTATGGTGCAGCCCCAATTGTCACTGTACTCACTAATTATCTCTTTGGGGTCTGTGTTAGAGATAGTTCATACCAATTTTTCTTTGAAGTCACAGGTTCTTCGTAGGGTGTGTCTTCAGGATAGTTTTGAGAACAGTTGCCCACGATTTCACAAATGATACTCCACAGTGATAAAAGCAATGAGAATGGTAGTGCTGAAACTTGAACCAATGGGAACGTCCTCCTTATCTTGATGTTCGAGTGGAGGACAGAGAACTGGTTTGAATTGTTTTTAAAACAGCACTATTGTGTTTTGGTTTTGGCGATGTTTGCATTTAAAGTGCTTTCAGCTCTAGTTCAGTCATCAGTGAAGTTTAGTTTTGCTAAACAAAGCTCCTGCCTGAAATGCGCTCACTGCAGTAGTGCTATTTTAAGGCTTTACTGGTGTGAAATGTAAGGTCAGTGCTTATTTATTGATGCTTGGCTAATGACTTCATAGTAGCAGTGTTCATGTTGACGTCACTCTTTGCTAGAAAATGGTTTTACAGTTCATCTGTTGAAAATATTGTACATGAGTCTTTCAAATGATTCGTCTTGCAAATTAAACGTATTGCTTGGCTGGAAAAGATTTCTAAGAGTGAGTTTAAAAATGACAAAGGACAAGGTATCTTTTTCAAGCTTAGATGCTGTTCTGTTTGGAGTTGAAGGAAGAAAACAACATTAAAGACAACTTTATTTTTCAGTGCTTCGTAAGATTTTCTTTCTGATGCTGCCTTTCAAAACAGAATTTTCAGGAGGATGTGAGCTTAGCTATTTAGGCTGTTACTTGCGTACAAATTCAGAATTAAACAGTTTTTCCATGGGTGAAAGAGGAGGTCACATTCTATGCATAAAGGAATTAAATATAGTGAGAGGATTTTGCATTCAGCAGGATGTAACAGGACACACACACGAGAGACACACTTGGAGATAAGATTTGTTGTCTTACCTGCCAACCAAGTAAGTCTTTGGTTCCTTGTATGTCCTATTTTAAAATATCTAGATGTGAAGTTGAAGTCTCCTTTGACACACTTCTAGTGCTAGAACAGATCTAACAGCTGATTTTACCACCAGTAGTTCAGGAAACAGTCACAGTTGTTTCTGGATTTCTGAACGCTTTTATTCAAAGAAAACAATGGCCCCAGACCCTCTGTACAGTTTTCTTTTTCAACTCAGAACAATAGCATGTTTGTATGTGCTGTGTCCTGCTGTTTTAAGAAGTTAACACTTAGGTATTTGTTTCAGGTTTTTAAATTTCTTTTTTTTTTTGTAAGTATCTTGCATTTTCTTCTCAGCTGTGCAGCTCCACTGTGTGAGATGAGGTCTGAGAAGGTGTTTAGGAAGTCATAATGTCGAAAGTACAGTGCATCCAAGCCCATTCATGACAATGCTTACCAACTAAGCTTGCTTCTAAGAGCTGCTGGGCATTAAAAATGTAAACCATTGTCTCTACCTGTGTTTGTACCTTTATTGCTGCTACTCATTTTGCGCAAGCATTAGGGCAGGGATGGGGAATCTCTAGAGCTATACCAGTATAAGGCAGGATTTGCAAAACTGTTGAGTAAGCATAATGCTTAGAGTGCAAGTTAGACTCACGTGTTGCATAGGATCCCACATGATATCAAACGTCCCAGAACAGAAAAGGAATTATTTTGTTTTCTGTTACCACTTTTCTGCAGCACTTTTGGACTGAAAATGCCTCATTCTGAGGACAGTGCCTGTTCAGATCTGTGTTCCTGATGAGGTCTCAGCCTGCAGACATAGTCACCTCAGTGAAGTTATCATTTATCTCAGAACTTTAAATGCTCTAATGGATGATACTAAAATAAACTATTGCAAATAGGTTTGTGCTTCAACTGTAATCTGTAATGCAACTATACCTGCTCTGTTTTCAAGAACCTCATTTTATTTGTAGTGAAAGTATACAACCTGGCATCTAAATGTTGGTAGTTTCTTGTTTCTGCTGTAAAAGCCTGATCTGATAAGTTCATGAGCCTTGCTGAGGCAGGCAGCAGCACAGGACCAGCAGTGAGGTCAGCTGACAGCCTGGTTCAGGGAGTGTAGCTATTCCTCTGCAGTACTTCAGACTGCTGTGGTCAGAGGGTCTTAAGTGAATTATTAAATAAAGGATAGATACTGGAAAGTTCTAAGAAGTGGTTCTTGTCCTTGTAAACAAAAATCTGCTTTCTTTTCTTTCCTGTGCTTCTGTGAAGTACAAGCTATGATGTGTTAGAACAGTTTTCTGCTGTTCTAACAGAACATACTGGTCACAGGAGAATTCTTTATATTTAGGAGAAAAATCCTTCACGGTTCTTCTCACTAGCTTCAAGAATAAAATGAGGTTTAACAGTCATTATAACATGCTTTAACAGTGAGTGGGGCATTTTTTTTTGGGGAATTTGTATTAGGGCATTTCTTTATGTGGATAGTAACTCAGTTATTTATTACTGGCCTAGGTAGCTTGTAATCTCGCTTTGGAAAGATCTCTTTTCAGGAAAGATAGACCATCTAATAATCTTTGTGCTCTACTATTTGTGTGCCGTGAGAATGGTACTGTTTCTGATTTCTTGGAACAGCTATCCCAAAACACAGGCTTATATCCAGAAAGAAAAGGAAGACAAGGTCTGATGGTTCATTACAACTCTGCTAATCTTGAGATCTGTCGTGTCGGAACATGGAAGGAAAGAGAATTTCAAGATCTAGCAAAAGGAATTCAAGTGTTAAGAGTTCAGTATAGCTAGGTGGTCCTGGCTTATTTGTGGCATTTTAACAGTAGTTTAAATTACAGGTAACTTTGGTATCACCTTAAGAGGGTTTGGAATGCCAGTGTGTGGCTAGTAATGTCTCAAGTTACAATCAGGTGTGTGCTGTAGCAACTCAGATGTGCTGGATGTGGACTTGCTCTCTGTTATTCCATAATAATTGGCAGGTTCTTTAGAGTGTTAGGTTAGTTCCTCTTTTTGATTTACGGTTTCTTATTCAGGTATTCTGGTGTTTTTCACTCCAAAGCATGGCATCGCTGCCTCTGAAACAGTTTAGAAATTGAGGACCTGGGCAAATTCTCTCCAGTGTTAAGTTGCCTTGGAAAAGATAGATGACAGTCCTGTCACTAATTTTGAAAGTTTTCTCCATGTTTTTGCTGCAAAATGATGTTGCTAGACTGGTTTGAGAAACACCTATGGTACAAAGTGATGGTCTGTAAGGAAGGAGGATGCGACAGCTAGTCTCTTGTAGTGTGGAGCTCCCATTTAAGATACTTGAGAGCCCTGACTTGCTCAGTAATGCTTGTAATGATACAATGATATACTCTTGTTTTATAGTTTTGTTGGAAGCTATTATGAAGAATGGAAGCACTGCTGGGGAAGGCACTTACTGCCGAAAACCAGCCAATAACAGTGAACAGAGTAAGCCCAACAGCACAAAGGAGAGCAATGCATCTGCTGCAGGTGAAATTGGAAAAGGCTACACCAAAGACCAAATGGAAGGAGTATGCAGGTATGGCCTTGCTTAAGTACACCACTGCTTTTCATTCTGTGTATTGTGTACTTATGCTTTCAGCTCTAGCTTCTAAGGAAGCAACAGACAATTCAAGGTTAGCTGAGACGGGTTACTTATACTGTACTGTGACTATAAAAGCAAGAAAATAGTTTTCTTGTGTTTATATACAGGAAAGAGATGCTGTCATTTTCTGGGAGAAAGACGATACTCTTATTTTTAAACAATCAAGGTTACTTTATATAAAGATAATAATCAAAATAGTTTTTAAGTAGATGTCATGGTAAATGGAAGTGATCAAAATTCTGCAGTACAACTCGCAGGACAGTGTTTCTATTTCTGCATGTCTAGATACTCAAGACATACTCATTCCTAAAGTTTTTTTTCAAGCTGAGCTTGCTGTCCAGTTTGATCCTAGACCTTTGTTAAAACTATTTTATTCTAGAAGTATACAGACATCTGAGAAGCACTGAAGCACAAAGTCTGAGTTGCACTATAAACTCTGGCTCAGCTTTGTATGGCATGGTAGTATTAAGATGGGAAAGGAAGATGTGTGAAAAGAAACAGATCACCAAAAAAATGTCCTTTTGAAGCAAGTAATTCAAGTAATGTTATCATTACACACCTGTTTGATGTTGAATTGAAAACAACATCGTTTGATGTGCCTTGGCTTCTACTAAAGAAATATGGGTACAGCAACTCTAAAATTGCATACCTCAGACTTCACTTGTATCTGTATTTTCAGATAAGCCTTCCTCAGATATTTTCAAGAGGGGCTCAACGAAGGGAAATCAAGAAATCCGCCTCTCCTGTTTTATGTAGATTGAATGAACTGTTGTGCAAAACAGAAATCTGTGTGATTTGTGTGTGTGTGAAATGTACGTTGATATTGTGACCTTTTCCTGAAGTTTAATAATGCGCTCACTTGAGGTAATAGTGAGGAAAGCACAGCTTTTCTTTGTTGGTAAAGCAGCTTTGCATTCAGGCAGGAAGACAGCAGCACTTCTGGCACGGTTATCTTCCTGGTGTTGCTGTTTAGTAGGGCTTTTCATTTACCATAATCTCTGCTTAATTAATGTTATTGCTCTTTGTAATACATCTGAAGTGAAATCAGAGTAAGTGCATACGTTTTTGGACACCTTGAAATAAGAGCTGCTAAAATGAATGCAAAATGTGTGTGCACACACGTGTGAGTCAAAATCCAGAAAGAAGAAAATGAGACTCGGATCAAATCAAGACATGTAACATATTCTCAGAAAACTGCTACAAGGAAGGCTGTATCACTGCCAGTATTCACTCACCCGTGACATGCCCTTCTGAGCTGCAGTTTGCTTTGACATCAGGCTCCCTGCAAGTTCCTTTCTTTTGTTTAACCAGGAAGCATGTTGCCTAGTTTGTTTTGAGTAAAACCGTGATGTAGAGCCAGCTTTTCTCCTTGATATTCTTTCCTAGCATTGGGTATTGCTTTCATAAGCAATATTGATAAAATTAATCAGGTTTGTTGAGATCTGAACCAAGGTTTAGAGGCATTCATGGAAGTGACACATTAAGGATTATTTTAATGCAACATCTCTTCTTAGGACCTATTTCAACAATCTGTTCTGTGACTGTTAAATTTTAAAACCTATCCAGATCTTTAATCAGTTATAGAGCTTGCAGAACAACCCGTATTTGTGTTTTATGTACCACCTTAAAAATCAGATGTTAAAACACTCTCTTGAGCCATGCTACCACCCTTTTAGTATAGCAGTTCACAAACCCAATTTTGATTTGGATGTACAGTGATGAGTGGAGCATGTCTCCAGTTCTTGTCAGAAGTTTTGAAAAAAGTTTCTCGTGGTGTCAGTTAGCGGCATCAACACCCCGCTTTGAACGTTTGTGGTTGAGAATTAAAAAACATGTATGTCTTACCAAGGGGAGTGGGACTGAATACAAACAGTGGGCTAAAACCTAATGGGAAAATATAGCACAGTGAGTGATGATAGCTGAAAGAAAGTTTATGTCTGAGCCACAGTGAGAATGAGCTTTCTGGCTGGAAACATGACAGGCTGCATGTGTTACTGCTTCGGTCAGGCCCCAGACTTTTCCAATTAAATGAAACGTGCTCCTCTGAGGAGGGTATTTCTTCAGAGAGTAGTACTTGTCACGACTATATGCTTCTGCCATACCATAGTGGAATGCTTTTTCAGACCTTTGAATTGGTTAAAGAATTGCTGTGTTAAAAAAGGCAGATTTTTAAATAGTGTTTCATGCCTACTTTTTAGTATTTTTTTCCTTTAATGGAAGAAATTTCTAGATAGCAGGATAATAATATCTTCAATTATTAATAAATCCTGGATCTTACCATGAATTTCACTGTCAAACTAAGTTGGTTTGTATGCTTATGATTTGAAATGTGGTTGTTATCCTCAAATATTCTCCCTAAGAGTTTTTGGTTCTGTACTAGTAAGTAAATATAGACCAGGAGAAAGCATTCCTGAGTTAATGACACGTGCAATTCCCCATGCTTTTCTCCAGGTTCCAGTGAGCACTTGGACAGAGGTGTTGACTCTGAGCTCTCTGACTTGCATCACTGATTAGTGTTCCTGGAGTTGTCCATCTTTCTTGACTTCGCTTGTGACAACAGATTTCAGAAGCACAGTGGAGACATGCCTGGAGCAGTATAGCTAATTTAGCTTCATTAATTTTCATCTAGGTTACTCCAGTAATGTGAGTAGGTAGGCATACAAACAAACACCTCTGTGGTTTTATTTTTACCTCATACACAGGGGACACTGATCACTATGAAGTTGCCATAACATGTTCTTCTATAGAGCATTACATGAGCTTACAAACAAGTAACTCAACAGGGAGAAGTGTAAGATACAACAGCTTTCCACTGATTGCGTAAGTGCTGGCTGATGTTCTGTTCTTTGTGGGAATAGTGCTCATGATCTCAGTGTGACAGTTTGCAGCTTAAAGTATACTACAAAACCATGTCATGGAATCACAGAATGGTGGGGGATTGGAAGAGACCTCTTGAGATCATCTAATCCAACCCCCCTGCTAGAGCAGGTTCTCCTAGAGCAGATCACACAGGGCTGTATCCAGGTGGATTTTGAATGCCTCCAGAGAAGATGATTCCACAACCTCTCTGGGCAGCCCGTCTCAGTGCTCTGGTAACCTTACCATAAAATAGTTTTGCCTTATGTTCAAATCGAATTTCCGATTTTCCAGTTTAAACCTGTTCCCCCTTGCCCTATCACTGGGCACCAGTGTGACGAGCCTGTTCCCACCATCCTGACACTACTCCTTTAGATATTTATAAGCATTGATCAGCTGTCCCCTCAGGCTCCTCTCCAGGCTGAACAAACCAAGCTCTCAGCCTCTCCTCATAAGGAAAACGCTCCACCGCTGTGGCTCTGCACTGGACTCTGCAGTAGCTTCCAGTAGCATAAACCTTGAACTGGGGAGCCCAGAACTAGATGCAGTATTCCAGATTTGGTCTCACCAGGGCAGAGTAGAGGGGAGAACGTCACTTGACCTGTGGGACACACTCTTGTTAATGTGGCTCAGGAGACCATTTGCCTTCTTGACCACAAGGGCATATTGCTTGCTCGTGGTCAGCCTTTCGTCCACCAGCACTCCCCAGAGCTGCCTTCCATCAGGTCAGTCCACAGCATATATTGATGCATAGGTTTTCTTCATTACTTTTGGATTGAAATGCTCTGAAAATACTATCTGTAGTACGTGCACCTTTTTGTTAATGACACTTATTTTGGCACAGAGGGCTGGTTCAAGTAGATTTAACACTTTAGGTGACCTGCATATCAGAGATATTGACAGGAGACTAACAGAAATATGTTAGGACCCGCAGTACTTACCTATTTTTTAGAGCAATTCCCTAGAAGTCTCTAGGCAATTGAAAGCTGTCTGAGCAACATGAGCTTTTAAGATAAATGCATGACAATCACATGCACAGCAAAAAAGGGGAGAATTTGCTTTTTGATTCTGAGGTCTTTGCTTTAAAGAAATTCTTTCAGTATTTGATGTAGGTTATTGGCATTTTTTGCTGAGCTAAAATTCAACATTTGTGTGAGAAAGAAAATTTAAACATTTTTTCTAGTTAACTTTAAACAACTGAAGAAGTGCTGATCAGTTAACAAAGAGTTCTTAATTACTTTCAAACATGTTCTATTAATCGACTCATACCAAGTGTGCAGACCTTTAGAAAAGGTTTTGTGGACTAGCATGAAATTTAAGAAAAATAGGATCACTTGCTTGCTGTGAATTAATTTTTCCCCTTTTTTTTTACACTGTGAAATATGCTTTTTTTTTTTGTCTGTTACATGATCTAAAAAACAGTTTTGGGGCTATAGATAGGTTATACACTTCATGCAGACTCCTTTTAAATGATCTTAAAATTCATATGATATCTGAGGTCTCTTTTTTAGTAAATAAGCCCTAGCACATGCTGAAGTGCATTTGCTGTCTCGTGAGATCTGTGGTGAAATAATGCTTTCCCTGCCCTGCCAGTGAGAGCCTCCCAGAAGAGAGCAAAAGAATGAAGTGTTGTGTTTGGATCTTTTAGCTAGAACCAAACCAATCTAATAGAGGCCTGAGTTCTGTAGCAACCTTGCAAAGCAGGATTAAATGTGATCCAGTAGTGGCTGAAAATAATTGGCAACTTGGTTTGAATTTATGGAGTAAACCAAAACATTGCCTCTGCACATTTAATAGATGAAGCTATAAACAATGTAAGCTGTGTGACTCTTTTCCAGACCTTCTGCTGAGACTTTGCAAATTCAGCAAAAAGTGATGTATCATTAGTTTTTTAACATAGGGTCAAGAAGATAATTAATTGAATGTGGAATAATAAGAGCAATCAACATGTGTTAAAAAGAGAAAAAAATCAGGACAGGCCTTTAATTAGGCTGCATGAAGTCCTGTGGTTTGTTGAAATATCTGATTGAATGACTGAGAAAGTCAAGGTGGAGATCACAGAGAGCCTGTCATGGAAAAGCAGCACAAAACATATGGTGGGCTTTGTCAGAAGGCTCCTGCCTTTAATCTACACCTTTTATAGCTAAAATAAAAGCTGAAACAAAGTCTGGAGAAAAGTATGCTGATGTAAACACAGCCTTGAATGGTTCATGTAATATCCACAGGAGAAACAAGCTGACCAAGTACATCCAAGTGCAAGGTACTAAAGGAACCTAGCTTGGTGTTGGATCTATTGGTAAAACAGACAGTCTGAAACTCCTGGCACATTTACTTTAGAAACGAGTACCAACTGTACTAGTTTCTAGTACATTCTGGAAATGTTGGTACCAGCTTGAGTGCCTTGATAGCACTGTGAACTTCTGTATGTGATCTAGAGCACTTTTGTAGACCACACTACTGTTATCCAAACAGTCACTGGCACATTCAGCTGCAGGATGCCGTTGGCATTAGGCCCTCTGGCATCACTGGAAACTTGACCTATGTAGAAATTGGTCTGCTTGATACTGTGATTTTCTGCTCAACTCTGGATGTTGTGCAGAGCATAGCTTCCTCACATTGCTGCTTCTTGGGCCACTCAGATCAGTTACCATTAGGAGAAGTACTTGGGTCTCTCACTGCAAGCTTTTGTAGACTGTGGTCAAAGTATTTGTCTTCTGAACTCTCCTTGTGCATGTAGACAGAGGCTTTGGAAGGCCCTCTGAAATACCTGTTTGCAGTTAGTGTGTTGTGATTATGGATCACTGTAGGTGTTTGGTACAGAAATTCATGCATCTCTGATAGTTTTGTTAACCTGATCGAAGCTGATAATGCTGACATGATCTGAATTGATTTGAAAACTGAAACAAGAAGCACAGCAGTAGGATCATATAATTTTGTAGTCACAGGAAACCCAGTGATGGAAGCCCCATAATTTCTGCAGATGAGGACATTTCAGGACTTGAATGGCTTCCTCTAAGTTAAGCTATCACAATACAAACAGAAGCCCACCATCAGGTGGACTTGGCTCTTGTGATTTAAAGTTGGCTGACCAGTTCTACTGCAGGTGGCTTGTCAACCGCAAGCTGATATAGCAGAGCTTTGCAAGTCAAGCTTTGCAAGATACCTCTGTCAACAGACTGTGGATGAATGTAGGCCGTCACTTACCCTCACACTGTTTGAGAAGTCTGTTCTGTAAAAGTCAGATATTATTTCAGGAACATCCATCAATGTGCCCTCCTAAAGCAAGCAGCAAATCTGTTAGCCAGAAGGACAGTGCCAAGGTGCTGGCAGAGGACCAACAATATAGCAAGGACAAAAATTAAACAGCAGAAATAATTTGATAGTGATTCTGATACAGAAGTGATCTGACCAGGAATGCAAAACACAAGAAAAGCAAATCACAAAAAAGAAACAAAACTCCAGTCCCTAAGCAAGTGATACATGAAGTGCAATTGAAATAATCTGTGTGGAGTTTTCATGCACGAACATTTGCACTAGGGTATTCACAATCCCTGAAGTGTAGCAAAACTCAGCCATCAGCAGTCTGAAATGCCACTTGCAGGAAGCTAGTTGTGCTGCCAGGTGGGTTTCAGATGAGGTGAAAAGCCATAAGTAACTTCCGTGATGGTCTTTCTCGAAAACCCTCCATTGATTCTCCTCTTAAATTTTCCCAGCATCTGCTGGCTGATGCAGTGTGGCCTGCAACTGGAGACAGGTGGGAATGGGATGGTTTCTTCTGTCCGTTGCCTTTCTGTGATAAGTGTCCACAGGACAGATCAACTCTTCAAGCAACAGATTCTGGCAGAGTGAGTGTTGTCTGATGTCAGTCTACCAGAGACAAAGAGTGAGGAACGTGTCCAAAAAATCTTGCTTCTGCTGAGGGACAAGATTGACCATGGCTTCCACTAGCTCCCAGCAGCTGGAGAGAAATTTCTCATCAGGACACTAGTGGTTTGGGAGAAGAGGACTTGACATTTTGGAAAGTGTCTGTGCAAAGCCCGTGATCCCCATGTATTTAAGGTGAGGAAGAGATGTGATATGTCAGGTTCTGGTGCAGTGGGCTATGTGCTTCAACAGCGAGAGTCCTAGTGACTGCAGAAGCCCATGATCTGAGGATCTGGTAGGTTTTCCTGGTGATCCCATACAGTTTGTCCTGCTGTAAACAGACTTACTAGCTGGAGTTTGTGATGCATTAAAGTTTTGCCTCTCAGGGGCCCACCACGAACACTGATAATGTTGTTTAGTTGGAAAGTAGCTTCTAATCGTCTTCACTTGTCCCATCATCCCCAGTAGAGAGATGCTGCAGTACAAATTTTGGTGCAAAACTCTCATTGGTTTTGCTGAGAGGGAGGAAAAATGAACAGTTACCCTGTAATGATTTCCCTGAAGAGTGCTCAGGAAGGGGCCTCCTGGCAGAAGGCACTGATTCCTTCCCTAGCTGCTTACAGTCCAAGTGTTTTTTGCTTTACAGTGGCAAAGCAATAGTGTAAAATCATTGTCTAATGGCAGGGTGTAGCAAGGGCTTTAATAGCAGCAAGTTACTGCTGAGAATGTTAGGCTTAAGTGTGGTGTTTGGCCCCTGTGCATTTGTACAATCATTTGATGAATTTTAGCTTTAAATGTTGAATTACCTAATCCAAAGTCCTACTAAACTCTGCAAAACTGCCATGTATCTGTGTGTGTATTCATATTCCGCATGATCCACTGTGAAGTCACATGCAGCAGAGCTCCTCAGGCTGTCCAGCAGAGCAATTGTAGCTCACATCTGCTGCTGATGTTTGTAAAGCCAGCGCTGACTTGGTTGAAACCTGAAGGTGCCAACAGGCTGATCAGCAAACAGAGGTTATGTATCTCAGTGTTGATCCTAAGCGTTCAATAAGTCCAAGTGCCGGGTGCTGCACTTTGGCCACAACAATCCCATGCAGAGCTACAGGCTGGGGTTGGAGTGGCTGGAGAGCAG
>JAOXOE010000405.1:25751626-25765739 GCA_028565055.1 Phoeniculus purpureus | reverse complement strand
CTGTGGTAAGGGTTGGACTTGATGATCTATTAGGTCCCTTCCAACCCTGGTGATACTGTGATACTGTGATACTGTGAGTTTTAATGCTAATAAAATAACAACTTTGCTAAACACTGATAGCTTGCTACCAAGTTTTACATAAACCAAAGTTCTGAAGAGCCTGATCCACAAGCGTAATTTAGATACTGAATTATTAAAGGAAGAAAGTGGATTCTGAGATAGGATGTTTTTGAAATAAAAGCTTGATTTGTTACTGCTTAATTTGGTGTCTGCTCTTGATACAGTTCATAAGTAGTCTGGTTATTAAGGCTAAGGATGATGTAATCTGTACACTACCATATTTTTTCTTGCTACACAAATTATCATCCTCAGTAGAATTTAATGTCTTTTCTTTTCCTTCTTTAGTGATGATGGATTCACCATGCTCTTTTTAGATTTATCAGCTTCCTAACTGGAACTTATTAAATGTTACTTGACTGTAATGAGCTGTATTTATTTCACAGGATGTTTGTGTTGGCAGCTGCCTGCTTACATTTAGTGCAGTGCTCTTGTGAGCATTACTGCAAGACTTCTGTAATAACTCTTGTTATTTGAGCACAGGAAAAGGGATCCCTCAAATGGAGCTTGATTTGATCAGTCTGTGAACTGTGAAGGACCACACACGATAGTGTGGTTGTACTTGGGATCCTGGCATTCTCTTAATTACAGGGTACCTGATCTTTCAGGAAGATGTCAAAGGATTGCTTACTCCTTTTTTGTTCCACTTGGCTGCCCTGTGTATAGTCTTTGCAACACTAAACCCACATTTATGTAGAAATCTGTGTGTTTCAGAGAATATGGTCACAGTTACACCCATGTGAGGAGACTCCCACAAAGCTTTGCTAATACTTATGGTGCAATTTCTTCTTCTTGCTCAGACCAGCCCTTTTCTTTTGTTATGCACCAAATGTCAGTGTGCCTCATTTCTGCAGTGCAAGTGTGTGATTTGGCCTTATTTTTCCTTTCTGAATTATTACCTAAGTAACTTGGTTTCATTTTAAGGGGTTTTTTTATTGGTTTGGTCAGCTGTCACTGTGCACACAGATTTAAGGTTGTCTCTAGTCCCTGTAAATACTCTCTTCTTTTTTCCTGGTACTGTGAAGCATACCAAATCATTTCCAGATACTGCTTTTCCTTTCTGGGCAAGATGACCTACAGGAAGAATACATCCCACCTGCTATTTCTATGAATTAGATTTGGAATCTTAATTTTATGCATTATTAACAATGATATTCGTGTAATTTGGGATGAGGAAATGTTGCAGTAATTGAAAGCTGAGACCCTTTCTTACAACTGTACTAGTTCTGCAGTGGATGTAGTAAAATAAATGTTTCGAGTACAATAGTTTGTTGTGCTCAACAGCGAGTTTATGATGTAAAATGGCATTCTTTGTCTCTGGATTGCATTTTCTTAAATACTTTCTATTGAAGGCAAGAGCTGTAGTGTGTTGCATCATTGCAATGTATTGCCTCATTTGCAGCTGTGTTCTAACATGCTACCTGTAAATCTTTTTTATTTTTCAACATTCTACTTAATTTTTTTTGCAGTATAAAGAAATGTAAAAATTATTACGAAGTCCTTGGCGTGCCAAAGGATGCCGGGGAAGAAGACCTTAAGAAAGCTTATAGAAAGCTTGCTTTGAAGTTCCACCCAGACAAAAACCATGCACCAGGAGCAACGGAGGCTTTTAAAAGTAAAATACCATTTTCACTTCATGTTCCTTCTGTGATTAAACTTTGTCAGATTGAAACAAATTAATCTGCACTGATTACTTTTCTTTTTACAGAATTATTTCGAAACTAACATTAAACTGACATTTTTCGCCAACAAAATATTTGAAACTTTATTATAGTAACATACACCTAAAAGTATAGATAAATAAAGTGGACTTCTGCAGTAAGGTTCGGTTGCAGAGGGCTGACTGTGGTTCTCAGGTACAGGGAGTGAATATCTGATCTGTGAAACCAAATTGCACTTGTTTACTGTTGTTGACAGTATGTAGTCAATTGAATCTTACTGTCATAAATCAATCATTCACTTCACTTGACCTCAAATTGATAGCAAAATGCAGTATTTACTGAATCACTCTCATCTTAGACACAGATGCAGGAAATATTCTCTTAGAAATGATCATGCAGAAATAAACAATCTGATTGTGGTGGTCTAGGTATTTTTCCTGCGTGAAGTTTGCATGCAGACATTTGAAAAAATCAATCAGATAAAACTCTTAAATCTGGGGAAGGAAAAGAAAAAGCCCTGAGCAAAACTTGTGATACAGATTTTATGAGGTTTTACCATTGCTAGTGACTATTTTAATACAACAATGTATTAAAAGAATTCCACTTAAAGGAATTAATAAGGATTCTTTCTAAGGGCATCTTAAAAGGCACATGGCTAAGACTCCATAACTTTTTTTGTTATTTTAGATTGGATGATGTTGAAAACATTAATTATGCAAAGCCATAGTCTTATTTCCCTGTGCTGAGGTTATCGTGTTGCACCTCTCAGGAACTTTTGATGACTGATGGTTTTTCAATACTGAAAGATGTTGTCCCTGTGCCTTGTTTTGGCTGGCTGCAAAAGAAGCCTTTTGTTTGAGGGGCCTGGAGGAGAGAGAGAGAGAGAGAGAGAAAAGGAAAACAGAAGGGGTTTAATGAATATATGACTGAGTGAAATTTGTTCATCGAGTGCCAATGACATTTTCCTTCAGTCTGTGAGAGCAATATTCACATAAACTAGCATTAGGGCTTGTAAAGTCAGCAGGGCA
This sequence comes from Phoeniculus purpureus, assembly GCA_028565055.1. Taxonomy (NCBI): domain Eukaryota; kingdom Metazoa; phylum Chordata; class Aves; order Bucerotiformes; family Phoeniculidae; genus Phoeniculus; species Phoeniculus purpureus. The sequence continues at coordinate 25,762,933 of JAOXOE010000405.1, read as the reverse complement.
TGCGGATTTTCACACTGATTCTTTCTGTGCTTGCCTCACTCATTTTTTATCTTTCTGCTGTCAAAATTGAAGCTGATAATTTGTGATAACCCAGCACAAATGCTTTTTTTGTAATCACAGTGAGGGAACATTTCTACAGGTGTAGGTGTTTCCCTAGAAAATGAAACAATGCTCTTCAGCCTAGTTTGCCAGGATAAAAAGCCTTTGGAATAGTGTTGGTGGGAAACTTTGTGGAACCTATGCTAAGTAGAAATGTTCCTGGACCTTGTTCTGCTATAGCTGATTTGTAGCATACAGTAAAGCACATAATCTACTGGCTGTTCTTGACTTTGAAAATGTGATATTTAATACTGGAATAGCTCTTATCTTTCATTTATGGGAGTTCTTTTTTATTCCTTGCTTCAGAAATTGGAAATGCATATGCTGTGCTGAGCAATCCAGAAAAACGAAAGCAGTATGACCTTACAGGCAATGAAGAGCAAACATGCAATCACCCTAGCAACGGTAGATTCAACTTCCATAGAGGTTGTGAGGCAGATATTACTCCAGAGGATCTATTCAACATGTTTTTTGGAGGGGCCTTCCCAACAGGTATTTCTATACAATATTGGGATACAGTGGTACTACCCAGGCTGTCATTAGAATCTGTGACATTATAAAGTTGTAAAATTACTCCAACCTGCCTCTGACCTCAACTTTTTGATGTGTTCTGCAGTGTAGTTTTCCGCTAAATGTTGCCAAATCCCCAAAACTATGAGTTGAGTTCTTTGAGGTTACTGTGGTGACACTGCAGTACATGAAATCATTTGTATTACAGCTTAAAATACTTATTTAAAATAACTTTGAAATTGTAAGATACTGTCACTGTTTAGTAATTGGTAAATGCTTTATGGTGTTGCTTCTGTATTGACCTCTAAATATTTTTTTTATGTGGTTCAAACGTGGCTATTTCTTTCCTTAGGTAGTGTACATTCATTTTCTAATGGTCGCGCTGGCTACAGTCATCCTAATCAGCACCGTCAGAGTGGCCATGAGAGGGAGGAAGAGAGGGGTGATGTATGTTTAAGCACCATTCACTTTAAACTATGGATTGTGAAATTTGCTGATAGTTTCTTTCAGTGATGTGGTGGTACAGGAGCTCTGTACTGCAGAGGAGGGTTTGTACTTGCCCGTTACGTATTTTAAAACTTTCACTAGTGGTATAGACACAAAGATTTGAGAAGTTAATGCCCTGGTTTTGTAAATATATGTCCAATGTCACTGTCTTACTAGTGACTGGTAGTATTAGCTTAAACATGCCATTCATTTTGGTCACTAATACTTGTCTACATCTATAAATTTATGCGGGCTGAGTTAAGAATTGAACTTATGGCTCGATAGTCATCTGTGTGAATTAAATATAGGATGGTATAATGGCATGTGATTCTATAGATGAGACCAAATCCTCACATACAATGTGAATTAATCCAACTGGTACAAATCATTTGGTAATTGCCTGAGGATATATGCTAAACCATAAACTCTTGCTGCTTGAGCACTCATATGAATGTTGTGAATGCATTGGAAAGTTAAGATAACACCACAGTGTTTTCAAGGTTGTAGTTAACAGTTTTCCTAGCAGTTTTTATACTTGAAGCAGAAAGTCACTCTTAGCATTAAATCTTGTTTACTTGACACTGTTTTACTCATCTGTTTTGTTCCTTAGGGAGGTTTCTCTATGTTCATTCAGCTGATGCCTATTATTGTGTTGATTCTTGTCTCTCTGTTGAGCCAGTTGATGGTATCTAACCCTCCTTACGCCTTATACCCAAGATCGTAAGTAATCTTCAATTACATCAGCTTAAAACAGAGCGAATGATATTGTAATCACGCACTTCCACATAGAAACATTTTAGAGAGCCTTCCATTAGTTGATCCATGATGTCCCAGAGTGAGGAAAAGGAGGGAAGGTACAGAAACAGCAGAAGATAACTTGGAAATTAGGTACTAAGAACATGCTGTGAGAATATAGTGAGGAGGAGAGGTCAGCAATACCTGACGTTTAGGAGGCCGCCTAAAACAAGGCAGTGGGTCCATGCAATACAGCACATTGCAAAGGTGGTTATGTCTCCAATAAATCTAATCAAATCCTGAAACCCACTAAAGCTCAATATTATTTTAGGGTTAATCTGTGCTTGTAGTGAGTGAAGTGTTTGAAAATAGCTTTCTCATATTTAAGTTTTGAGCTAGATAACAGCTGGGGAGATTGTCTAATCTTTGCTTCATTCAAAGTGATGGTAAAATAGTTCATCTGTGTTTTCTAGCAAAGGATTCTGCTAGTGAAACTTACTTGTTCTGTATAAGTAGGTTGTGTAAACCTTTTTTCCTTGATATAAATAAGTTCAATCAAGTGTGCATCTAGCTAGTAGACTTAGCCTACTCACCACAACTATTCTAAAGGCCCTCAGTTCCTTGCAGAGTTGTCATCCCCATAACAGAAAGGTTAATTTTCTCCTGTTTTTCAGAGTTCTTTATTTCCAGTGTGATGTTTTTCCCTTCTGCAGCTAAGCTGTTGTAATGCTTATAAACACTGTTTGCCAAAATGTTTGCACAATCTTTGAGTTTTAATCTGCAGAATGCCATCAGGAAAATGGATTTGTCAGGGCTGGCAGAAAACACCTTAGAATGGAGATGGCTGTACTAGGTCGTTACAGAACCTGGGTGTTTTTTCTGTTGACTGACTGTCATTTTCTATAATCAAAGCTTATATTTACCTAAAGAGGTATAAAGCAAGTGTCTTACTCTAAAGTGGGGGGGTTTTGAGATCAAGGGTTTAAGCAGCAGAAGTGTAATGTTTACTGGCAGATTATATGACCATTCATTTCATTACTTGACCGGAAATGGCAAATGCAGTAACATGCTGTTCTTCTGTAACAGCATTATTTATTAGAAGTGTATTTATGGTATCAAAAAAAATCAAATAAATATCTAGACTCTCTCTCCTCCCTCCCTCATGTTTTGCAGAAGTACAGGGCAAACCATAAAAATGAAGACAGAAAACTTGGGTGTCAGTTATTATGTCAACAAGGACTTTAGAAATGAATACAAAGGAGTGTCATTACAAAAAGTGGAAAAGAGTGTGGAAGAGGATTATGTGTCCAACATTCGTAATAACTGTTGGAAGGAGAGGCAACAAAGTAAGTTTGGTAATATGTGTAATTTCGTGAAAGCATGTATTATTGTTAAAAAAAGTGCTTCAGACAAGAATCAAGTGCCCATATTATTAAAATACCTGAATAAGAAAGCAAATGTAAGGCTCCTTGCCATTTCTAACATCTGCAGGTGTCTCCATGGTCACCTAATTTGTGTTTTACTCTGTGATCTGACAACCATCTGCAAGTTGTCAACAATTTTAACCTGATACTCTCTTATTTTTGACCATTAACAGAAATTAAAGACTTATAAGGAGAAGGAAATAGCTCTAAATTAAGGACAAAAGTTAAGAATTCAAATTTCTTCAATGTTATATTATCATGTGAACGTCTCATTTCCCTCAATGCTTTTTTATAGATGAATAAAAGAAAACAAAACCTTACATGGGTTTTGCCGGATAAAGAAGGAAATAATCTGTCTTAGACCACAGTACATACAAACACTGATTTTCCAGGCAACCAAGGACAATGCAGCATGTAAACCAGTCCTTAATATTTTGCCTCCCTGGTCTTGGTACCTTTGGCTATATCAGACCTTAAAAACAGCATGGCGTTTTTTTATTTATAATCTATTTTTTCAGTCTAATTTGATATATACAAGGAGCTTTTTCAGAAACATCTGACCCTAGTATAAAAAAGAAAAATAACCTGAGGGGGGGTGACTGTCGTGTTGTTTTCTTTTGGCCATTTATCAGGTTATGAAAACTACTCATAATGGTTTTGAGTAAGCAGCCCCTAATAGATTTTCTCTACTTCTGTAAAACCACTACATCAGCTGTTTTTCACATTTAAAGTTCCTGTTGTGTATTGGATCTCCTTGACAGTTAACATCTTTCCAGCATTGATTGGCATTTAAGAATGCCTTACTAATCCATTTTGAGTTGAAGGGATGACAAAGATTTTATAGAATTAAACTGCTCGGCAATGCCAAGATACTAACACCAGTCTAATGCAGAGAGTTTTTTCATTAATGCCCCTGAACACTGTCAGTCTGAAGCAGCCTCAGTTAAAGTAATGGGTTTAACATTCAGAATGGATTTTGGGGCACAGACAAGACACTAGAGCTGTAAATCATATGCAAAATCACTAAGTCCAGTGTAGTTGTTGTTTAATGAGGTCTGACAGGCGTAGCAGGAGACTTTTTGGTTGTGTTTTTTTTAATCAGGTACTGCTGTATGAAATGTGAGGGTGCTGGAAGGTTGTTCCAGCTTTCCTTGCTCAAAAAAAGGAAATGCTTGTTAAGATCCATCAGAGGAATGCTGTAGCAGTGGCTATTCAGCTGATGTCTGTAGGAAGTTAGAATAGACAGAAGTTAAAAAGGGTGAAGGTTAAACCAGAGGTGTTTTGTACAGCTCTGAGAAAGAATGTCTCCTGTGTAAAGTATTCTGGTTTTAACCTGAAAAATCTTTTTTCTTGTTTTTCTTAAAGAAACAGATTTACTTTATGCAGCAAAAGTGTATCGAGATGAGCGTCTCCGAAAGAAAGCAGAGTCCATGTCCATGGACAACTGCAAAGAACTAGAACGGCTGACCAGCCTCTATCGAGGAGAATGAGCTACAGTTATACACGTACATCTTTATGTATGCCATTATCTCTCTTGTAAAGTAAGAAGAGATTTAGTTTCACCATGAATGCTGGAAAAGAGGGGTGGATGTAAAACTCTACTGTGTAGCTGTTTCCAGAAACCTTATGCTGAAATATCATATAATGGCTTCTTTACCTACTGTGAAATATAGGTAACTGTAATTGTCTAGATTTTACTTCAAAAAGCTTCTGTGAATTCTTTCAGCAGAGAGAATAGCTCAGAAAGGATGCTATACTTGTAGAGACTTAGTCATAGTGGTTCTCCTCTTAACTTATTTGCCATGTAAATATCTGTGGAAAGAAAACTTTGTGTATATACAAGTTAAATGACTTTCTATTTAAAATCTCAGAAACTTAGTTCCATACAACATTTTGTCTCACTGATGGAATAAATAGTATCATCACTCCTATTCAGATGTCAAGTGTGTGAAGTTGAAACAAGAATTTTTAATATTTTATCTCTATGTAAAATCTTCTAGGTTTATCAGCTTAGAGGAACTTGGTATTTTTAAATATAATGGTATATATTCCTAAATATCTGTCAGGGTATATTGGTCTGGTGTGGAGTAGCAGTTACCTGTTGTAGTTTTTTAGCATTTCTAAGCAATGCTGAGAAAACTAAGAACTACACTAACCTTTTTTTCAAAGTAAGTATTTGCAAAGGCTGTACAGACCATTAAAAGTATTGCTTTAGTACTCGCAGCAGTTTACAGCAGCTCTACCATTTGGTATTCCAGTAGTAGTAAGTCCATACATATGGTTAACAAGCATCCATAGCTTCCTTAAAATCTTAAAGCTAAAAAAAGGCAACCTATTTTTTCTTCCCCTGGCAGACTTCCATTTTCTTACTCTTTTATTTCAAGCTAGGTCCCAACACTGATTCCTCAGTGGGCACCACAAGCGGAACAGGGAAATATTGCTAAGGACAAGCTATGTGCCTTGCAACACTTTTGCCAACTATTTAAATGCTTTGCTAGTTTGCAGTGTGCTTCCTCGGTCAGAGCCGTTTTGCATGTCCTGGGGTGGAGAAGGTAGGGTAATGCATTTTTCTGGACTGGAATGTTGCTAGACTGACTTCCTAGAAGTAATCAAACGTGTCATTCGGCTCCTGCACACAAGACCGGTGGCCTTTCCATGGAAGCTCTATGTAGCCACACCTGCGGATGCAAAGAGGTCTTCTGAAGCAGCTAAGTACAATGTACTTAAAGTTTATCAAAAGTGTGTTGAAAATGCTTTTAGGTTTGGTAGTTGATGTTTTTACATTTTACCAGTACTCTACAGAAGAATGTTTCTGGTCTTTGAGAATGCCCGCCGACTTGTGACTAGGGCAGTATTTTTTATTCCAGAGAACTGCTGTCGTTGAACTAAGTTATCACTTTGTGTGGAGTCAAATTCTCCTCCTAAATTAAAATCTTCCATACTTGGCTGACTTAGAGCAATTTAACTTTAGAGATACACTAAATATTGTTGCTCTGAGTGACCCAGAAATCATTTTGCATACTATACCTGTTCTGGACTGTCCCACTGAATACGTCCTCTATAGAATTGATGTAGCATGAGAAGACTAGCTGCAGGCTTCTAACCCAATGGCTAAACCATGTTCAAGATGGACACCAAATCCTGAGGCACAAAGCAGAACTAAAAACTGATAAAATAAATCTAAAAATAAAGGATTGCTCTACTGTGTGTCGTTACTAAGGTCACAGGGAAAGTGTGCAGAAGGAATAGAAAGGCAGCAAAACATTTGGACTTTGCAATAGAAATTTATAGAGAAAACGTGACTCCCCAGATTTTGTAACTGTCCAGAATGTATTGCAATTATACTAATGAAAACAAACTGTCAAAGTATGTGTTGGTACTCCTGTGTCTTCTTCATGGAAGAAAATTGTTCCAAAGGCTTTAACAAGAACTTGGGCTTTCCCATTCCCAAATGGGTCTGAGCTTGCAGGTGATGTTTTAGTTAAATGCATTACATACTGCTTCTCCTCTTGTCAGGTACCAGAACAGTGAAGTCAGAGGGAAGAGACCATTTATCAGACCTTTGTGTAATGGTCAAGTGGGTTATGTGTGCTCTGTAATTCCTTCTGCTGCAGTGGAGGAGCAGGTGGATGGATGGACAGACGTTGAGTCACGTTAGGTCACTGTTGGTACCTTTGCATGTTGGAATAATGAGTGACTGTGTCCTATGACAACACAGATGTCCCAGTTGTTTAAGTGTGACACCTAGGCTGCTGCATTTCACTGGATGATCTACTGCAACTGCCATTCTCAAAGAGGGAAACAAATAATATGTTTACACTGGTGGAAAAATGCACCTTAGCATTTACCAGATTAAATGGTTGCACACTTTGGAATCTGTCACAACATGCAGATGGATGCTATTATTTCCTGTAGCATAAAGAGTAACCTGCTCTAATTATGGCTTGCCAATGCTCTTTTAATGTTCCAAGTGGGTGTTTCTTGCCTCATGACTGTTACTTTTTTTCTTCAGAAATGTCATTGTCTTCTCTGGTTTTGTTAAAGGGATCTGCTAGAAAGTTGAGAAGAAATTCTCTTATAAGCAAGATGCTAACTGTGAAGCAGGCGGAGTACTTGAATCATTTCAAATTGCCTTTCTTCAGAAGGTGAAGGTTCTCGTTAAGATATTGGAAGGAAAAAGGAAAAACAAAACTGGGTTGGAACGGCTTGACTAAAAATCCCTCATTTCTTCTAATTACCTAGAAGTCACTTCTTCTTCTTCTTACTTAGTCATTACCTGTATTTAATCTAGAATTGCAGGTAGTACAAGCATTGGTTCTTGATTTCTCCTTTAAAAGGGCAAGCAGGAAAGTTCTGCAAAAAGCAAAAAAAATCTCGGTATGACTCTGACAGCACAGTGTCTGCTGAAATACAAATATGTGTTCTAATTATGGAGCATCCTGAGTCACAAGCAAGTTCAGTGTTCACATCTAACGAACACTTACCCTGGAAATTCTGTAACTGTTTAGGTAAAACCAGATTAAATTGGAATTTTTTACTCTTCTTAGACAGTAAATTGATTGTATTACAAGTTTCCAAGAAAAGGAGGAACATAATAATAACTAAAATGTAATACATGCTTTTAAATAGATAGCAAAGACAACTTTAAATTATATACATCGCTAGTATAGTTTTGTAAAAGAATCAAACTGGGAGGGCAAGAATGTGAGAGGTTTGAGGTTGTTTATTCCATAAATTTAATTAATCTAAACAGTTGTAACTTCTTGTAGAACTGCCAAAGAGAGCAGAATGATAATGTAATAGTAAAAGCAAACATTTTGTTTAAAAGATACAGAAATCACTTAATATACAAATTCACAGAAACTGAATGGAGAGGTTGGAAAGGACCTCTGAAGAGGTTCTAGTCCAGCCTTCCCTGCTATAGCAGAACCTCCTAGTGTGGGTTTTGAATGTCTCCAGAGAAGGAAACTCCACAGCTTCTCTGGCAGCCTGTTCCAGGGCTGTTACTCTCACTGTGAAAAAGTTTTTCCTTATGTTTGGATGGAACCTCCTGCGTTCCAGTTTGTGCCCATTGTTCCTTGTCCTGTTGCTGGGCATCACCAAGAAAGCCTGGCCCCATTCTCCTGATGCTTGCCCTTTAGACATTTATAAGCATTGATCAGGTGTCCCACCAGTCTCGTCTCCAGGCTGAACAGACCCAGCTCTCTGAGCCTCACCTCATAAAGCACATGCTCAGCCCTGATCCATCTTTGTGGCTCTGTGCTGGACTTTCTCGTAGCAGCTTGTCCTGCAGTTATTCCTAAAGGTATAATTTCAGAAAGCACGAGCTTCCCAGTTGTCCAGATTCAGTTATGGAAGCCTGTTCACACCAAGTTATGTTGACTGGCCAGTCAGAAGTCCTGGTGCTGTGTCTGCCAACAACTCACTCAGCACCTTGCAGGGGCCACTGATCTCTGTGTGTAGCACTCCCCACGCTTCTTTGTAAATCACTAGGCAGAGCGTGTAGAAAAGGTGCCCTGCAACAAATAGGAGGTTTTATGCCATCTGTGGTGCATAATCAAGGTCCTTGTGGGAGCAAACAGTACAAGTGTAAAAGAAATACTGAATACCCCGTTAAGACCTATCCTCACCATATTTCTCCAGGATAACTCAGAGTCTTCTCGGTCCGGCAGGAACTAGGTCTTGGTGTCAGATTAGTCCCAATTTTTAAAAAACCATTAAAATACAATGTTCAGTTAGGATGTTACCCTTCATGGAGAATGTAGCTTTTCCCTCCCTACTGGTTTACTCTGTGCTACACAAAGGCTGTCGCTGGAACAGGAGAGAAAACTTTCCAGTAACACTGGTGATGCAGGAGCCACCTCATATGTGCTTTCGCGTAGCCTTCCATCGTACTCAGTGTGACAGGGCAACAACTAAAATCCATCATTGAGTGTTACTCTACAAATCATGAAAAGACTGTGGCATTTTAAAATGTTTTTGGCATATGGTAGGGAAGACTTTAATAAATGAGTGGACAAAGGTTGTCTCAGATAATAGCTTCAAAATACCGGCAGAAGCTCACACAAAGCTTTTATGGGAATGTCTTTGGGTATCTCTCTACTCTGACCGTGTCCTTGTCGCATGACTGTGTCTGCATGGCTGGGATTGAGAAGGAGGTGTGCATTCTCAGTGTTCAAATAAATTTGCCCTTCTGGATGAGCCTTTCCTCTGCAAAAAGCAGTTGATCTCTTGTTGTTTTCAGGCTTTTTAACAGCTTGACCAGAACTATACATTCAGAAACAGTAGCAATTTTCAGGTTACCATCTCATTTTTTAATTATTATTACTTCAAGCTCCAGTGTTGGCATCTAAACATCTTCAGGTTCAAGTAGTGCTGGGTACCTAGCAGCTCTTTTTTTAGAGAAGCAGCACTGTTACAGGCTGAGCAGAGTGATTTGGCTTTGGTTCTTAGATCTACCGCTGGCATCCTACACTCTGATATAAGACTTCAAAACCAGATACAGAGTTACCACTGCTACACCCTGGGCATCTGCTGCATGAGTCTGTGTTACGTGTTCATGTGTTAACCTGCAAGCTCGGTGGACTGCATCAAACGCAGCTCTGTAGGCTTGGGGCAAAGTGGCTGGAAAGCTGCCTGGCAGGAGACTTGGGGCTGTTAAAGGTCTGCTAAATATGAGCCAGCAGTGTGCCCAGGTGGCCAAGGTCAACAGCATCCTGGCCTGGTTAGTGTAGTGTGGCCAGCAGGAGTAGGGAGGCGATTGTCCCCTTGTACTCAGTGCTGATGAGGCTCCATCTCAAGTACTGGGTTCAGTTTTGGGCACCTCTGTACACAAAAGACATTGAGGTGCTGGACTGGGCCCAAGGAGGGGCAAAAAGCTTGGTGAAGGGTCTGGAGCGTAAGTCCTGTGAGGAACAGCTGAGGGAACTGGGGTGCTTCAGTCTGAAGGAGACTGAGGGGAGACCTTACTGGTGTTTACAATTACCTGAAAGAAGGTTGGAGCAAGGTGGGGGTTGGTCTCCCGAGTAACAAGGGATAGGGCAAGAGGACATCGCCTCAAGTTGCACCAGGGGAAGTTTGGCTTAGACATTAAGAAAACCTCCTTCATTGAAAGAGTCATTAGACCTTGGCACAGGCTGCCTAGGGAGGGGGTTGAGTTGCCAACCCTGGACACTTAAAAGCCAAAGACCTGGAGCTTAGGGACAGGGCTCAGCAGTGGCCTTGGAACCGTAGGTTAATGACTGAACTCACTGATCTTAATGGTCTTCTCCAAACTAAATGATTCTATGGCAGTATGTGAAGGGAGCATCGCTGTAGGAGTAAAAGAGTGTGACTGGACCCAGCAGAAACTGACGTTTCTTTTTGTTGTTGTTTTAAATTCCGTGGGTTCGTTGTTTTCTCCTCTAAGACTCCGCTGCCCCCGCCAGCGGTGGCCTAATCTGGATTAGTTAAACCCTGCCCAATCCCGAAGAGGGAGTCCGCAGTGCGGCCAGCGAAAGGCACAAGGACCTTCCCTCGGTGACTCCGCGCTGCTTCCCCGCAGCGGGCCCAGGCGCCCGGCCAGAGCCGCAGACCCGCCTCCGGGTTCCCCTGCCGGCTGCTCCGCTCTGCGGGGCAGGTAGGGGGTGGAGGGAGCAACGCGGCCACCTCCACCCTGGGCGGGGCTGCAGAAGCGCTTCCGGGCGCGGGCGGGCGGGGCGCGGTCATGTGACCGGCACTTAAAGGGGCAGTGGCGGCGCGTCCGGGCAGTGCTAGAGGGGCTGCGGGCGTCGGAGCAGGTAGGGCGGCGCGGGCGGTGCCCTCTCACAGCCTTTTCCACATCCCCCGGTGCTGTCGCGGTCTCAGCTCGGTCGCTCCCCGCTCTCGGAGTGGTGTCTGCCGTGGTGGTGGGGCGGGAGGCGGTGACCGGGCCTCAGTGCGAGTTGGGGGAACAGCGCGGCCGCTCTGCTCCGCGCGGGGTGTGACCGGGCGCCCTCTCGTCCCGCAGGGCCCGCAGAGGCGGTGGCAGCGCCGAGCCATGGCCGACGTAAGTGCGGGGTCGTCGGGGAGGCCT
>JAOXOE010000405.1:25732460-25751526 GCA_028565055.1 Phoeniculus purpureus | reverse complement strand
GGGAGGCTGGGGCCTGGCGGGAGCGGGGTGCGGGGAGCTCCCCGCGCAGACCCCGGAACGCGCCGCCCGTCTCTGTCCGCAGGACCTGAAGCGGTTCCTGTACAAGAAGCTGCCGAGGTAATGGAGGGGCAGTGGGCGGGGGGTGAGAGGGGAGCGCAGGGGGGAGCACCGGGCGGGCCCTGCTGCCGTCGGGGAAGTCCCTGTCCCGTGACAAAAGGAAACCCGCCTGGCTGCGGGGAACCGGGACTGCCGGTGCTCTGTCCTGGGGCGACGCTGACTCAAACAAGCGGGAAGCCCTGCAAGATGAAGGCAGCCCGACCCTTCACTCACTCCTTCGGGCAGAAGTAAAGTGTGCGTGTGTTGTGAGGAACGGGAAGAGCCTTCCTCATCGCTACGCTGTCTGGAGCCTGGATAATTCCCGCTCTGCTCGTTGCCGGTCACCAGCAGCGTTGAACAGTTCCAGCGTGAGGTTGTGTGTGAACCCCATGGAACTGACACTCGCTGGGTGAGGACGATGCACAGAGGCTCTTGCTTGAGCTGGGTTTGATGAGTAGCACCAGTCACTTTCTGAAGCTAAAGGTTCCGTGGGATTTTCAGTAGTTCCGTTCTGTATTTCTCTTTTTACTGCTCTGAGGAACCACCTCTATGAAGCAGAACAAGCCCCTTTCTGTGAAACACACAATTAATGAAGGGCAGCAGCTTTTCCCCCCTATTTTCCCTTTCGTTGCTTGTTTGTTCAAGAGAAGAAAAAAATATTCCTGCTGTTAATGAGTTTATTTTTAAAATGGTGTCTCTTCATTGCTTTGCAGCGTTGAGGGTCTTCATGCTATTGTAGTCTCGGACAGGGATGGTGTTCCTGTCATCAAAGGTAACTCCGGCTTCTTCTATGCCCTACGCTAAAATCCTGAGTGAACAGTAGGGGGTGGAAGAGTGCAGCAGGATCTACTCTGGTGATGCCAGATAGCTGAATATCCAAAATGAAAGAGTTAAATTAGACTTTTACTTGCAGCTCAGTAGTCGATTTATGCTTTTATGTCCTTGGTAGACCATGGAAATTTTCCTCTATGAAAAGAGTTGGAGTGCTATAAGGTCCTCATACTTTCAAGACTTTTTTTTGCTGGTTGATGAAAATTGTCAATACAAATTCCAGGGGCTTGGCTGGTCTGCTGGCATTTTCCTGCAGAAAGAGCTTGTTCATTAGGTGTGCACTATGGTGTAATGGAAGTTTTATCACATACAGAACATGAAATGCTTACTGCTGCTTGTGGAAACACACAAGATATGTTGTGTGTTCCCCAGGGTGGAGTCACTATCCCTGGAGGTGTTTAAGGACAGAGTGGATGTGGCACTTAGTGCCAGGGCTTAATTGATTGTGATGATGTTAGTCGTAGGCTGGGCTGGATGATCTCGGAGGTCTCTTCCAGCCTCTGATTCTGTGATCTGCTGCTGGCACAGCACTACCAGATCAGGATTTGTGGTGCAGTCAGAGATACACCAGATAAAAATGAGAATGTTCTTTTTCTGTTGCAGTTGCCAATGATAACGCTCCAGAACATGCTCTGCGACCTGGCTTTTTGTCCACCTTTGCCCTCGCCACAGATCAGGGCAGTAAACTCGGACTTTCTAAAAACAAAAGTATCATCTGTTATTACAATACTTACCAGGTGAGTAACCAAGAGGGTTGCTCTCTGTGATCAGAGTAATTCCTGTGTTACACTGAGCAGGGGAGAGAGGGCTGTTTAAGCTCTGCCAGATTTCCACTTGGCTGCTGTGGAAGTGTTTGTGGTTTATTTATCACATTGATGAAATGAGAGAGGTAAACTTTGGCACAATCTAAGCTGCTTTTGTATTTTTTGACATTGAGAAACGGAGTTTTCTGAACTGTTAGTAAATGGGATTTTGCAGCAGGTGCTCCTTATGTGGCCTTCAGAAGGTGTTGGGGAAATGTTCATGTTCTTTTACAAACAGCATTTGTTTAGAATTCATGACATCTACGTTTAGTTGAGCACTTGGTCTGCTTCACAGCTAATCTTGCTGGCAGTGTGACTTTGAGGTAAGAAGGCTTTGAAATACCAGTCATGTATCTTGAAAATTGGTTATTTGTGGCCTGAAACCAATCATCTAAGTCTCTACTCCTCCTCAAGTTCTAATGGTCTTGAGAGCTGCTTGTTATGACTGTGGTAAACTGTCCAGCTGCTTAGCCTGCACTCCCTAGGTTTGGAAAATGAATGGGTGAGTTAGTTCACACACATTGACTTCATTGCTTTGATTCTCTTGATGCTGCTACTGGAATTCAAGGTTCCAATTCCTTATTAGTGGGAGAGGAGATACTGCTGTACATGAAATAGTATTTTAAAACCAATAGACCTGTGGTGTGCTCTGCAGCATTTACAGCCAAGTAGAGTTCATGCGGGTAATGCTGTAACATACAGGAGGGAACCACCAGGCTCTCCACATACAGTTCCCTGTACTGTGGTGTGCTGGTGCTTTGAACTGTGAATCTAATGAAGCAGATAAACTGAGAAGTCAGCTCTGCAGCTCCTGTTTGTTTTTTTTAAACTGTTTCATTTCCTGCTTGTTGTTTTTAAACTGAAAGAGTTTATGTGACAGAGCTCTGACAACCAACATGTGTGAGCTGCTGGCTGAATGCTTGTTCTTTCTCCTTGCAGGTAGTGCAGTTCAATCGCTTGCCTTTGGTAGTGAGCTTCATTGCTAGCAGCAATGCCAACACTGGTATGTCTTCACACATTGTCTTAAGTCTGGCAGTATTTTTAAGACCCATTTGTTTAAATAATTGAAAATAAAGGACCCAGATGTACTTTTATGAAGTATATATGGGAATATTAACTTTGCTCCTGCTGTGAATTTTGCCAGTGTATTGTGAATGGGAGAAGGGAAAAGGTGTGAGTCAAAAGTCATAGATTTTAGGTGACTTGTTGAAGCTGTTTGTCTGTTAGAAGTGTGTTTTTTCCTGTGGTTGACTGTGCCTTTGCTGTGTGAGTGTTTGCTGCACTGGCATGATTGTACTGTACCAACCAGCTGTTGGGTCTCTTTCTGTCTGTTCCAAGTTTATGTTCTGCAGTAATGTGGGGCTTTGTCCCCTCACTTTGTGGGGAAATCCTTCAGTGAAGCACCTCATCTCGCTTGTGAGGGTGTGAGCTAATAAAAGGGTGAGCAAAAGGGATTTAATGCTTACACAGCAGCAGTGGGGAGAGCTGTGCTGCTGTTGGTGCTGGGGGCTGCAGGTACTCATTACTGCTGCCCACTATCAGCACGGACATTGCAAGCTGCTCAAGTGAAATACTCTGTGCTTTGGAAAACGCTGCCTGAGACCTGGGAGGGAGTTGTGGGGTTTGGAGAAAGGCTTCTCAGTTACACTGTTTGATGGGATGTTCTGTCTCTTCTTCCTCAGGGCTGATCGTGAGTTTAGAGAAGGAGCTCACACCCCTGTTTGAAGAGCTGAGGCAGGTTGTTGAAGTCTCTTAACCTGATGGCATAGCCGGGATGCCACATTTCTCTGCAGCCCAGTGGACAGAAAGATTTAATAATCCTCAGTCAAATAACACGTCCCAGAAGAAATACCACAGCTCCTTAGTATACTAAGTAAGAGTAAATTGTACATAGTACTGAATCTGAAATGCTCTACTAGTGTGTGGTAGGTGGATGTTACTGTAGGCAACGCTTCTTGTATTATGCAGTACTGGAGAGACCACCAAAATAGCTCCTATGGAGTTTAGCTCACCCAGCTGGGCCAGATCAGCACAATGCTGTTGGCTCAGATGAACAACCCACAGATATCTGGCTTCACAGAGAACTGGGCACACGGTGGGGTGTTTCCTCAAGCCAGCTACTGCTACGTGTTGGAAAGCAGACGGATTGCATAGAGTTATGACCGATGTGGTTGAGAGAAGTATTGTGATAGTAAGCTTACTAGCAGTGCTGTGTCAGTACAATCAGTAAATATCCCAGCTTTCTTACGTGGGTGATACTTTGGCAAGGGACTGCTACTAATCTGGATGCTTGCTGCATCCTGCTTGCACCAAGAAGAAAGCTGTTTCTATGAAAGGTGTTGCTTTTGGGGTTTTCCTGATGCCCAGGCTGAAGCAACCAAACAATATCTGACTTGTTCCTGGGCTTTGTGTAATATGTTTGTGAAGATCTCGTGTCTCCTAGTCTGCGTGTGGGTTCATCACTGGTGACACTCTCAACTTATTTACCCTTAGGTTTTCTTAAGTAAATATAATATAAATAAAACACAGTATTTTTAAATGACAGAACCTGGTCCACTCTGCTGTTGTACTGTAGTATTCTACATCACATCACCTTTTCTGTGGAGAGAACAGGTCTCCTAACTGTTAGTAAATGCACAAAATCCAGGTATTTACAGGCTCAGAACTAATCTGTGACTCTCAATGAGGTGACAGGGGTACAAAATCCCAGGCCAGTGCAGAACTTGGTGCTGACTAGTTTCCTATCACTGGAGATTGATCTTGTGCTCTTTGCCCTTCTGCTCTCTTATATGCTCCCCCTGGTGAAACCAAGCAGCACTGAAACCAAGCAGCAGCAGAGGTCACAGAAGAACTCTTGGCAGGTCTCCTGCCTCAGGCTGGGCAAGCAGCTGCCACTGCCCCCTCAGAATGGGGGTAAATGGTGGTGCTGAAAATCAGGACTGGGGGAGTTCTTGGCTCGAAAACCAAGAATGAGATTAGAAGTTGTCAGTCAACCCTTTCCCATTTAAACTGAGCTCTGGGCATGAGCTTTGTGTTACAGGTCATTACAGAAGCATCTGGAAACAGCCCCAGGGCATCACTTGTGTGTTTCTGGTAAGAAGCATTTGTGTTCCACTTAAGGCCTGAGAGTGCTGCTGTTCAGCTCAGCTCTGTGAGGGCTTCTTGGGCCACCTGAGTACCACTTGTTTTACTGGATTCAGTTTGTGGCACTGTGTGCTGGACCTGCTTCCCAAGCTCTGTAACGCAGCCTGTTCATGTGAGAAGGAAAGGCTGCTCTTGTGTTCACCTCAGACTATTTCCAAGCTGTTTTCACAAAACAATGATGTTACAGACTGTTTACTCTCTCCCATAGGCTGCTTCTATCTGACACTAACTCATCAAAGGTTTTTAACTTGATGGGAGATGCCATTTGCTAAACCATTTCTTGAAGGAAGAAAGGAGGACAAAGCTTTAACAATACAGTACAGGAATACACAAGACCTTTGGTAGTTTTATGACAAAATTTTATCAGAAAATTAGTTTTATGACAAATTTACCAGATTGTATAAAAATACTTACAAACAGTTTTAATTTCTAAGTTGAGATAAAATGCTATTCTGGTGTCCAATTCCAGATTATTTTCCCCTCCAGCCTTCTCACAGTAAAAGCATCTGTTGAACACCAATCTGCTGGGAGCGCTTCTAAGCCCTGTGCCAGAGCACTTCCATAGCAGGAAAGGTTTGTGTATGTGGTTTCAGCAGAAACCTAACTGTTGCAGGGAGATGAGGGGTCCTTCCTCTTTCCCTGCCCCTCCAGGAGGAGCCAGGATCGCTTAGGCTCTTTCAGCTGGGTCGTCCATGAGCTCAAACCATGCTGATCTTGGGAGCTTCCAGCGGTCAGACTTTGCTTCCAAAATGCAACACGTAACTACAGGATTGAAGTCCTGGGCTTCGCTTTTCCATGCAAAAATGGATTTGATGAAAACTGTTACACATCCAGCACCTTGAAAAGGGCCTTAACGTAGTCTTTGAGTGTCAATATAGCTACTATTTACAAAAACAGAGTCACCTCTGATGTTTTTCTTTTGGTTTAGAGCCCAAATAGGCAATACAAGAGAAATACTTAATGGTTCCAGAAAGGACTGGTTTTTATGTGCTCAGTTGTGATGGACCTTGCAATAAATTGTCAGGAGTGCTCTGGATAACTACAAAAGTGTTGGACAGGAACTACTCCCGTGCTTTGTGAACAGGGTTTTGAATTAAGTGTGCCCTGCCAGCGTAGACCATCAGCGTAGACCATGCATGTCAAACCAGCACTCTGGTTTTGCAGCCATCTCCACACATGGTGCAGCGTCCCAAGAGCACTTGGCTGTGCAGTACCATGCATGCAGGGCTGGGTGCAGGTACAGATGCCCTCACCTGCCTGCTGGGAATCATGGAGATGTTCAAAACCCCCCCTCCTCTCATAAACCACGACGAAGTGGCAATTGCTGCCAATGGAGCAGGTATTGTGGGGGTGCAGCTAGGAGCTGAGGGTGGCGTCATGCTGCTCCACTTGCTTCCGGATTTGTGACTAGAACAGAAGAACAACCTGTTACTGTGTCTGCACACATGTGGATGTGGGTGAGCATAACTGACCCAAATGCTGATGTTTTTGAGGAAGTGACTCTCTAAAGCCTTTTACCCTGTCTTCCTATTGCTTCCTTCATCACCCAGCATATGCACTCTATGCTCCCTACTGTTTATGCGACATCTTTGAAGATAGAAGCAATTTGTTCTTCCTAGCAAATGTGTTAAAAGAGCACCCTGAAGATGCTCCAGTGGCCTTACAGCTGCATGTGTTATGTGAAAACGTCACATTCCAGCCTAGCTGGCCTGGAAGTCAGAACAAGTACTCCTTTCTTGCAGGTCCTGAGACCTGCAGCTCTGGGGTGTTTATGATGGCAGTACTGATTGGCAGTGTATGATGCCAAGGGTACTGCTGTCTGAGCCATACTGCCACGTAACACATAGAATCACGGAGTGATTTAGGTTGGAAAAGACCTTTAAGATCATCTAGTACAACCATTAAATTAACTAATAAGCCCGCTATTAAATGATGTTATTGAACTCCATAACTACATGACTTTGGGACGCATCCAGGCATGATGATTCAATCACCTCCCCAGGCAGCCTGGTCCAAGGCTTGAGGACCCCTTCAATAAAGAAGATTTTCCTAACGTCTGACCGAAACTTCCCCTGGTGCAACTTCGAGGCCATTTCCTCTTGTTACTTGTGAGAAGACACCAGCAGCCACCTATGAACAACCTCCTTTCAGGTAGGTCATCCCTCAGCCTCCTTTTTTTCCAGACTAAATAGCCTTAGTTCCCTCAGCTGCTCCTCATAGAACTTGTGCTCCAGACCCTTCACCATCCTTGTTGCCCTTCTCTAGACTCACTCCAGCACCTCAGTGTCTTACCAGTTTCCATCGCAGTATTTTAATCCACTCATCAGCTTCTATTCCGGTTTTGGCACACAGGTAGTATGTCCTCAGTGGGAACACTAAGCTGTGAGCAAACACAACTAGTTCTTAAATTGCTAGAACAGTTGGCAGTTCTTCCTAAAGCTGAACTCATCTGGCCCACACTAATAGTTGTTTAGGCAGAGCAGGACTGGGTTACCTAAAAACTTATACAGCTCAGGCAGGTGGTGATGCTCCAGGCTCTTGGGGACAGAAGACCCACACTTGGGCACAGAAGTGTGACCCACTGCAATAGCTGAACAAGACCATACCCAGGCTTGGACCTGGGTGGTGGCTGCACACACGCACAGAACCAGGAAGAGAAATGCCCACTACACGCAGCCCTACACCTTTCCTCTTTGCCAAGAAAGACCCTTTGTCAGCAGTAATTCCACAGAGCCCTGCAGGACTGACAGAAGGAGGCTCATGAGTCAGAAGAACAAAGGAGCTTTCAGAAGCATCTGCTGGTTACGTTTCAAACTCCCCTAGTTAAGCTGACCTTCCCAACGAGATGCAGGAAGTGCAGTGACTTACCAGAAACAATTGACTCTCTCCTGGGAATAGTCAAACTGCACAGCTGAGCACTCGGTTAAGTCCAGCGCCCGAATCGGTTCTGTGGCCTTCAACATAAAACGGTTTCTTTTAAAATGGGAGTGTGTGAGAACACCAGGTTTTCAGTAGGATGGGGTTTGATTAATTCCCAAGTGCTTTAAGAGGATGAAGCTGAGTAGGGATAGATGTGCACCCAAAGTTACAGTAGTGTTTGCAGCAGAAGCCTGTGGTACCTGAGTTTTTTGGGATAGGCTCAGCAGCTCTGGTTCAGGACCATCTGCATATAGCTGCAACCCTTCTCCATCAAGAATTTCACTTTCCCTGGGTGCAAGTGCTCCTCTTTAATTAGTTTCAGCCTCACACTCCTGAGCATCTTGGAAGCAGCAGCTGAAGTAGAACAGCTTGCCTTCTGCCCGGACACACTTGGCTGTCCTTGGCTCTTTCACTGGGTGTGTGTGGAGGTGTCTGTTGCTTCCTCACCTTCGCTTCATTTCCTCTGGCTCAGTAGCTGTTAGTTACACACCACGCCAGAAGAAAGCTGCTTAGTGTGCTAGTGAATGCCATCCTAGGGCCAGCAGCAAGGGACCCCACCACAATGATGGGAGCGCCAGCAGATGCCAGAGCTGCTCCTCAGGAGGAGACTCTGTCTGTGGTGAGATGTCAGGTGCTTGAAGTTGGGCTTGGCAGAGGTCAACATTTTGGTTGTGTTTATGAAGGGATCTGAACTGGAGGTATTGTAAGGGTGGAGAAAGAGGTGTCTCTTATTTCTACTTGGTTTGAGACAGAAATGGAACAGCGACTGTAAGGGCACTCTGTTTTTCCCAGATGGAGTAGGTTTGTCTGTGTCAGAGTGGCAAGAAGGAAGACATCTAAGTGCATGGATTTCTACATATTTCTGCTTGAAATAGAAGGATGGAATCAATGAATGCAAAATATATCACTAGTATCCACAGAAACACTTCCACAGCTCCACTACCTGCTGGGTTGTGTGTGAAAGCTACAGATAGAAGTTGTGTTGTGCTGGTAGAGTAAAACCCGCTGAGCAAAGCAGCCGACAAAAGCCTGGCAAACAACCACCCTGCCTGGTCGGTAGGACTGGAGGAGCGCCGTCAGAGGGTTCTCCAGCTTGCTAACTCTCTTGCTGAAGCCACTAGCAAACTGACTTTATTTGAAGGGTCTGAACCCTCTGACATATGGGAAGCTTTAGCTTGCAAAGCTGCAGTATAGACGTGGGAAGCGAGATCTCCGAGGAGGCTGCAGCTGCCTCTGTGGAGGTTCAAAGGGTAGACCTGGTGTTTGCTACTTACTGTCTGGTCTTTGAAATACTTCAGTTCGTTCCTATGCAGTGTGAACCACCTTGTCTTCCAGTTCTGAAAGATGGTGATTTTCTCGTGAGCATTTAGTTTCTTAGGAAAGAAAACCTTCCAGAGCTGTTGGCTGGCTGTGCTTTAGAGCCAGGCTCTGGTGCTCCTCAAAGCACAAGTGTTCCTCCTTGCAGGGAAACGCAGCTGGAGCTGTGGGCGACTGCAGGGTGGGCACAGGGAGCCAAAGTGTTCCTTACCTTGACGATTTTGCCTTGTTTTATTAAATATCCTTCTTTTGTACCAAGCTGTGAAGCAACAAGGAAAGGGAATGGGTTTAGAGACCGGGCTCTGCTTCTGTTTCCCACCTGCCCCTCTTTGCCTATGCTGGGAAGATGGAAGAGCAGCCTGTTCTGGGATAAACTTCCCATGGCTGTTTGCCCAGTCCACACCCCTGTACTCCGCCGTCACGGCTGGATCCACCACTAGGGTAAGCATGGACCTGCACTGGCATCTAACGGTGCAGACTCTGACCTGCATCTTCTCAAACAAAAACTAAAATTGCAACTATTTGACTGTCTGTTTAGTACAGTTAGATGGTTGCCTGGGTGCATCGTGCAACCAGCAGCACCTGGGGTTTTGACTGTTTCTCTACCACCATGAGCGACACCGGAACCTTATGACTTCCCAGGCACTGAAACGCTGTGTAGGAGCCTAGTTGTGAGACTGTAGGCTGCTGAAAACCACATTCTTGCCAAGTTAATGGCTGGGTGGCTTCTAAAAAACATTAAATCACAGAAAGTTAGGAGTCTGGAGAGACCTCGAAAGACCACCTTGTCCGTGCCCCTCTTCTCATGGATTGTGAGAGTCAAGTTCTTTGGAGGCTACCGTGAGACTCAGCCATGAAGGGTTGGTTGTGAGACCATCAGCTTTGTTAACCCAGCTTAATGCAGCTCTTCCTTTTTATCTCAAGTAATACAGTATTTAATTAAAATACTTCCTCATCTCAGGAATACTGTTCTGGAGGAACCACCTCTCTCAGGTGCAAGTTACTAGGGATTGATAGGGCTAAAAATATGGAGGTTCCTCTGTCGTACTGCTCTGTCATGGGTTCGTGTCAGAATGCTGCAGGCTTTAAGACAAGGTGACTTTAAAATAGTAAAATCCAAGTGTGAGTATGGGGGGGGGAAAAAACCCCTTTTAAGAGATGTATCTGTGGTTGGTATAAACATACTCTTACTGACTCGGTTGTGTTGTGCTCCAGTTTGGTGTTTGCTTTTCCAAATGTCTTCCTGCCTGTCTTGCACCCCTGAGAATATTTTATTCAAAGGGTCACTGTTTAACCAGCTCAGAGACGCTTTTCCCTTCCTCTCGGTTAGGGAGGAGGTTGTATGCTGCTAGTGGGACAAAAGAATTCCAACCAAAGTGACTGCAAAAATAATGATGGCAGTGAGTTTGTCTGGGCTACTCTCTGTTTGCTGCTCCTCATACTCACTGTGTGAGGCACAAGGTAGACAATCTTGTGTCTTGCTATTGCTGGCTATCTAGTGTGTTCCCCTCCTCTCCTGTGGTAGGGGGAGAGGGACCTCCCACCAGCTGTAGAGGCTGGTTGGCAGCACGACCTGGTGTATGAACCGTCGCAAGAAGTGCTGTACCGGTTTGGTGTGTTGGGGGGGGGGTTTGTTGGCTCATAGTGTTTGGTGTGTTTTTTGATGCTAAGGTGATACTCTAAGAGGAAAAGAACAGCAGAAGGAAAACCTGTCGTATATTCTTTATGTGGGTGGTCAGACCCACCTAGGTCAGCTGCAGGCGATGTTTTCCCACACAGAGCGTTGAGGGTCTTGGTGACAAGACTTGCAAAAGGCTGTATTTGCCGTGGTACTGCACTTAGCAAGTCCGTGTTTGTTTTACCTTGGTCAGCAAGGACTTCCTGTATTTAGGAACCTGTTAAGGGACTCAGTTTGTGGCTGGGCTCGGTGATCTAGGAGGTTCTTTCCAACCATGATTATTCTGTGACTCTGTGATCATGGAATAGAATCACATAATGCTTAGGGCTGGAAGGGACCTTCAAAGGTCATCTTGTCCAACCTTCTTCCTGCAGCTGAACACAGACATCTCCTCCAACCAGATCAGATTTCCCAAAGCCCTGTCCAACCTGACCTTGAAGGTTTCTAGGGGCATCGACCACCTCTCTTGGCGACTTGTTCCAGTGTGTCACCCACCTCATTGTAAAAAACTTTCTTGTCTAGTCTAAATCTCCTCTCATTTAGTTTAAAATGATGAATTAATGGTGTTATCCCACAGCTCACTCAAGTAAACCCGTGAAACTCAGCCCAGGAGAAGCACCCCTCCCACCAGAGCACAACTTACCGAGGGAGCATTTAGAACAAGGTCACTTTCTGTCCTTCCTGTCTGCATCGCTGTGTGAACTCGCACGGACTCATAAATGAAAGGTTCTTCCACTTCCCGTGGGTAGGGATGCTTCAACACAATTAAGGTTCCTGGAGAGAAAGAAGAACAGGAGCAAGTCTGGCCAAGGGAGTTATTAGAAAATAACTGATAGCATCTGCTTGTTTGTGAAAATGGTTAACTTTGTCTTTTCCTAAATAGTAAAATCAGAGCTAATTAAATATGAATATTAAAAGAGCTATTAACCTCCCCAGGATGTCTGCTGTGCTCCCTGTAAGTGGTTTACCTTTGGAAGGAGGCAGGAGTCAAGTCACCATCAGATGCTACAAATGACTCCGTGCAGATAAAACCAGGAAAATCTTTCTAACAGGCATAATCTGAGCAGTTTAGACTTTGTGCAGAAAAACCCGTGCACAGGCACTGCAGAGGGGCACTTGCTGCTGGATTCACCTGCCCGGTCTCAATTTGTGGCTCATTCCTTGATACCTAGAGCATCTGGACCTTGCTTAACCCCATTCCCTCATTCCTCTACAGTGGTAGTCAATTCAGTCTCACATCTCTGAAAACAAGAGAGAAAACAGTCTTCTCTTCTAAGCCAAAAGCCGACCCACGCTTTCACTGCAGATGTTGTCATGCAGCTGTGCCAACTGCCAGCATAGGACACCTCTTAAAAACCCTTGAACTTGCCTAGCACATTAAGTTCCCTTCCTTCACAGGGGGCTGGCTGGGCAGGTAGGCAGGATTCTGGGCCAGGTTTGAGGCTGTAACAGTCACCCCAATTTTGCCTATAACCCATTGCTTCCTGCGTGACCCTCTGTTTCTCCAACCTTGTTACGGAATCGATGCCGTTTGCCTGCTCAAGAAACCGTCTTGCAGAGCACAGTAGCCCAAGTTTCCTTTTCTTTATCTGTGGTTCAGAAGGAAGTGTGCACATTACGCTGCAGAAGAACAGACGGCAACTCCATGTAGTAATTTGGAGCAGCAAGTAAAGCTGTAGTAAGACAAGACCTCCAGCTGTCCCAGTACAGAAGAACCTCTGTGCCCCACAGACCAGTTTGCAAGCACAAAGGTGGTTTGTTCAAGTATTGATCAGAGTCCCGTGTGCCCCTTCGGGCACAAAACTAGCTCCAGTAAGACAAAACTTAAAGGGCAGATACTGGAAACCATTACAGGTTCCAGCTTCTCTCTGTCTGGGAGTAGACTCCTGTCTGTGAAACATGCTGTCGGGCTTCACTCTCATTTCTGGTCTCTCACGCTCTCTATAGAAAATCCCAAGTGTGACAAGGAATAAGAAAAACTGGTCCAACTACTTCCTGCTGCAGCCTGAGCCAAAGGTCGCTCGCTGCCGTTTACTGGAAGGAAGCAGAGCCTAAGAGATCAGACTGTCGCCTTTCTGTCAACCTGCTCTGTGACCCTGTGCTGGGCTCACCCTTCCCATGTGCTGGCACCCAGCTTAGAGTGACCTCTGGGCAGCCCCTCCCTGCTTTTCGGTCGAAGTCAGTTACCGCTCTGGAGACCTGGGACACCTGGAGACCTGCAAGGGCACTGAGTGCTGTCTCCTCTCCTTTACTGACACGGTGTCCAAACGGCTCTTCTTACCCTGTAGCCTGTTCTCCAAAGTAAAGAGGTTCTGCAGAATCAGCTTAGGGAGCTGTAAGGTGACGAGTGAGCCCATTGCTCAGCAGCGCTGGTCCTGTTCAGGGGTCACATAACACCAGTGCCTTTGTTACTAGTGTCTGTACAACGGGGGGTGGTGGAATGGGGGAAACACGGGCTTTATGCGACAGCAGAATTCTTCACAGCGCTAGCCTGTGGGTGCATCTCCCATTTCACAGGAAAAACACCTTGCTGGCACAGAAGATACACAGAGGAACCCTGTGTGCAGAACACTCCTAAAAGCAGCTTTAAAAGAGAATGCTCTGAGCGGTCCCAGTCCAGTATTGAGGGTACCACTGCGTTTGTCCAGGCAGGGCAGGAGTCCCACAGCAACCCCTGTATTTAATGCTTCGGCTACAAGAGCATCGGTACCTGCTTGGGGTGTGACTTACCACAGTGATTGCGTGTGTCAGCTGTCATGTAACTGGTCACCTGCATGTAAGATCAGCACTGCTGTGAGCCTTATCTGCAAATGCTTTGCACACAGGGTGCCGACTTTTCCAGTGCTAACTTGCACTGACACGCCATCAGCTCGTATGTCTGAAGCTAAGCCTGGAGCTGGCATTGCCATGATAACACGCATCTGCTTGTCCAGATGGTCTAGTGGTGTGCAGCTCGCTTGCGGGAATTGAGTTGAATGCTTCGACTCCTAAATTAAGCAGCACTCTGGCTGCTGAAGAAGCCTGCGCTTCCCTTTCTTAGTCTTAAAAGAAGAGAAGTCACTGTGACCTAGGTGGTCCTAGGATTTGAGGTCCCTTCGGGTCCCTAATGTTCTGTGATTCTGCGATGGCTGATGGCATCAGCAGGCTGGAAGGGAGAGTTAATACGGGGCACGTCCCCTACTGGAAAGATGAACCGATCACTGCAGGCTTTTCTTCCTTGGGTCAAGAATAGTAGTGGAACTAAACAATTTCAGGTCCCTTTTCGATTTATTCTTATCTCTGCAGAGATGCACATTTATTTCCTCACTAAATGCCCATTTTTAAAAGGATCTGTTCCTCCCCGTACGTGCACATCATTAAACGCTTCCTGTTCTCTCTGAGAAACCAGCAGCAGCAGCAGCTCATGCCCCCGGTTAGCAAACACCCAGGGAGCTGACAAGTAGTTTGTCTTCACAGTGCTCGAAGGTTTTTGGAAGGTGCCACTTAGACACCTGAGCTTAATACAAATGAGAATTTGCATTAACGAGTACAAATAACACTCTGAAGACGATGCTGAAGAGAGAACACGCGCTCTGGAAGCTCGTTTTGCTCAGACCCAAGTGCCTCGTGGTTGCAGGCATCTTCACACAAACGTACCTGTTTCGCTTCCGATTAAAGGCTGATTTGCGAAATGCATGACTAGTTCCTTCAAGCTGGAAAACTCATTAAATCCAAACTTGAACGAAGATCCTGTGTGCTCGATGTGGAAGTGTTTCACAGAGTATTTCCCCCTAAAATCACAAAAGGAACGTTTGTCAGGGCAGGAATACCAAAGGGCTTTGGCAAGTGTATCCCTGTCCTAGCAGCAGCACTACAGCCGTTCACTCTCTGTCCTCACTAATATTCGACAGACCTGACACTGAGATGTGGTAAGAAAAAATTCAGCTGCTGTTTCATAGATGAGTGGTGATGAAAGCCTGGGAAAGCCAAGCTGAAGTCTTGTGGCAGTTAGTAAAAGTCCTGCAAAGGAGGTTTCCAGCCTTCTGTCTAAGCGGGATGAAATCCCTTCAATTGTTGGACCTTAGTCCTGATGGTTAACCCTCACTAAGGTACCACCCTAATCTCTCTGCAAACATCTTCTGTTTCCCTTTCAAAAATAGGCTGCTTCCTTTTTGCACACAAGCAGGGACTTGAAAACCCAGCTTCAGACGCCTCAGGTTCCGAAGGTGTCTGCTCGCTCTCTGCACACAGGCAAACGGTTCCTCTGTGAGGGCACTGTGAGACGTGAACCAGAGTCCTCTGTCTGTTGGAGAAGTAGCAGCACTTGTTTATGAGAGCTGGTGGTATTTAGAGAAATATGCACGGTCCCTTCCTGCAGGGGCCACCTGCTTCCACTTCAGAAGTCAGTGAAGCATCTCTCCTTAGTGCAAGTACCTCCCCTGAGAAAAAGTTAGTCATGAGGGTCCGGAACAGCCCAGAGAAAACTGTCTCAGGCGGAATGTACGCACCGAGCGTACCGTGAGGTCACGGACTCGCGGTGCCCTCTCCACTGTTTGTTGCCACTTCCACAGGAGACACTTTCAAACGGGCATTTGAACACACATTTACCTTTGAACAGGAGTCACAGTATTGCAGAACACGCTTCTACCGCCCTCCCGCGTGTCCTGCGCTGCAGTCAGCTTCAGACGTACTGAGCACGAGCCGCGCGCAGATGGCCCGTAACTGCAGGTAGCCGCTGTGACTCGGCTGCGATGACGGGTCTTTCGTCTCCTCGTTCAGTGTCACAAGAGACACGTGTTGCAACGAGAGCCATGTCTACTCTGCTTCCTAGTTCCTTCTCGAGGTTGGCTAATTCGGCTGGGGGAGGGGATTTCGGGCAATGCGTGATCTCTCGTTTTAGGGCTGTCAATAAAAAACCCCAAGGGACGTCGAAGCTGTTTCCTTTTGAAATGAGCTACGAGAATGACTGAAGCTCTTTGTAGGGAAGAGGCAGAGGGTAAAGTAAAAGCTGTACGAGATGTCTTAGGGACGCGTAGAATGACAGCCAGAATTACATTGACCAAAACTACTTCAGCTTGAAGAGTTACCTGAGCTGATTGTTCAGAGGCTCAGTCTGAGGTAGAAACTCGATTGAGTGCACTAGCTTAAAACTTGGCTGTCAAAGGTTGAGAATGTCTGGAGGTTGGGTTACCTCCACCCAGCTGACGTGCAGGGACTATCCTGCATGTCTAATGTATGTGTCTTTCACGTTACCTCTCAAATAGCTTCTCTGCTTCTTAGAAGATACTCTAGATGCAACTCAGTAGTGAAGTACCCAGGCTGGGCTACCTGTGCCCTGTATGGGCTGTGTCCTGAGCTGATGTGGCTTGCTGTAAATCAGAGCCCTTCAAGGACCTGTTGACTGCCACTTGTAAAATACTGCTCAAACCAGTCGTGTCTTACCAGCTTAGACTGGATCTTAGCCTAGAACTGGGAACCAGTACCAGTACGCAAAGGGTGGGTGTCAGGAGGACGGAGCCAGACTCTGCTCAGTGGCATCCAATGATAGGACAAGGGGCAATGGGTGTGAAACGGAACACAAATGTGAGGAGGAACTTCTTCCCAGTGAGGGGAACAATGCACTGGAACAGGGAGGTTGTGGAGTCTCCTTCTCTGGAGACATTTAAAACCTGCCTGGACGTGTTCCTGTGCGACCTGATCTAGGCGATCCTGCCGTGGCAGGGGGATGGGACTGGATGATCTTTCGAGGTCCCTTCCAATCCCCAATGCTCTGTGATCCCTCATATGTGACAGTCACAGTGTGGTCATGCAGAAACTGGTGAAGTTAGCGTCTGTTAGCTGGCATATTACTGAATATATACAGTAGCCACGTTAGTAGATCTATATATTAGTAAATGCATACACTACTATCCTCATCATAAAACTTCTCTGCTTCCATCAGCTGTCCCTTAAACTCTCGTAACGCCATACAGATTTGTATCACACGTTCCATGCATCATGGAATGATGGTTTTCACCAGGGAGGTTAGTTTGCAGCTTGGGAAAATGAGAGCAATTTTCAAGCTCATTCCAAATATTTGTCTTCCTCCTAGCCAAATGTCATTCAGCAGGTTCACACTATGGGGAGTAGATATTAAAATAGCTCAAGGGAAAAAGGATCTGCAAATCCTCTCAGTGTGAGTAAGGATTGCCAGCTGCGAGGCACTCGGTAAGTTAACTCCTCTCTGTGCTCTACCTTACAGAGAGGGAGTACAAATCTTCCCGTTCGTTACTCTTCCTCAGGAGGTAGCTTCCATCCTGCCCGTTGGAAAGCAGCAGCGCTTCTGCTGCGTGCCGGGTGAGATTGTCATGATACCACCTGGGGAGACACAAGGTGTTAAAGCATCACTTGCTCAGCTCTTAACTGCTGTGGTACTGACTCAAGTCAGAGAAAGAGGAAGGACTGCAACTAATGCTGCGGCAGTTGTGAGGTACCATCCTTCTCACGGGCGCTCAGCACTGTCCCCTTTCAGCAGCCTCCTCTTCACAGCTCAGGAGACCTAATGTCTTGTTAACTGCAGAGCTGTGTGCAAACAGCTGCACTCAAACATCGCTGCAAACCCTACTTGCATGAGCAACAAGTTGCACAGGTCTGAGCTGACAAGGTGAAAGTGGTGCTCGGGCGTTTGCAGGATCCTCCGTCTATTTCTGGAATCTGCTCTTCCTGACCGATCGCCACGCTTGGGTTCGCTTCCTCTTCTGGGCAAACGGGCCACACGTAGACTCTCCCCGACGCTCTACATTTCCCACAGCTCAATTGGGCTGCTCTGCTGAGAGCTGCACTGGAACACGTTTGCCTAAGCTCAGCATTTTAAATTGAAAGCTATCCTGTTCTGAAAGAAGGGGTAGAGGAAAAGGCCAAGAGTAACCAGGCAGAATTTGAAGTGAAGGTCCAGGATTGTTGTCACTCGGCCACATGAGGGCTAAGCAGCACAGGGAAACATTAAACACCCATTTTGTTAACTTTTTTAATATGAAAAAAAATCCACGAGGAATATGCAGGGAAGAAAACCTGCAAATAAGATCATGGAGTGCTGTTCGCAGCCTTATTCCCATCCGGAACGACTCACAACAGGAACACCTGATTCCTTGCGATAGGAAAGCATCTCCTTAGAAATGATCCCAAGACCAGACACACAGAAGAAGAGCCGCAGCTGTAACAGGCTGGAGTGCCAAGGCTGCGGGAGATGCTGCGTGCAGACGCGGTTACACCAATGCACCAGAATCTCTGGTGCAGAAGGAGGCAGAGATACTGTGCCCAGGGCACAGCCCTGCAGGGAGCAAGCCTCTCCCCTTCTCTCTATGGGGAGTGGTGCTGAGTGTCCTTCCCTGTCCTTTCAACTCTGTGTGCCTGTAGCATTGGGGTCAAAGTCTATCACTGTTTCAGCTGGAGAAACTCAGTTTCACTGAAAGCAGAAGTGTGGTCTCAGCGCTTTTCCATCAAGGCAAGCTTCAAGCTGAAAGGAGGTGTCACTGTATAGTCTTCCTCCTTAACTGGTCACTGCCAGTTGCCTCTAAACCTGGCATAGAACTATAGAATCACCAAGGCTGGCAGAGACCTACAAGACCATCTGGTCCAACCATCAACCTGACCCCATCATCACCATTAAACCCCTAGGGCCACATCTACTCACTTTTTGAACACCTCCAGTGACATGTCACAGAGAGTTTTAACTGTGAATGTAGATTGTTGCCCATTTGAAAGGCCAGCTGGCTGATGACAACCGCTCCACTGTTAACCCCGTGGAAGACGAGATCCCCATGAAACTCAGTATAGGCAGGGTGTTGCTGCTTTGGCTCTAGAGTGTGCTCTGTGAGCCATCCACACAGTAGAGAAAAAAATACATACTTATTAGTATTTAAAGATCAAAGTGTCCCCTATGAAACAGCTGTTAGTCAAGATTTGCTGGGAGATTATCTGCCTCAATGAATCAAAGGTCAGATCTGTCCTGATGTGATAAGGATGGTACCAGCGTGTGAGCCTGGCCAGATCTACAGCGGACAACAGCACTGCTTTGGGTGGAATTCATGGCACTGTTTGTTTCACTTCTCTGTAAGAGAAACGTGCATTGAGAAACGAAAATGAGAGAAGGATATCAGTGTGTGGTTGCTCACCTCCCTGATGAGGAAAGGCTGAGGGAGCGGGGTCTCTTTAGCTTGGAAAAAAGGAGACTGAGGGGTGACCCCATTAATGTCTATAAATATTTGAAGGGTGGGTGTCAGGAGGATGGAGCCAGGCTCTGCTCAGTGTCATCTAGTGA
>JAOXOE010000405.1:25683112-25722433 GCA_028565055.1 Phoeniculus purpureus | reverse complement strand
CCAGCTTACACCCATTGCCCCTCGTCCTATTACTAGATGACATTGAGAAGAGCCTGGCTCCATCCTCCTGACACCCATCCTTCAATGGCAGTAACTTGACTTGTGTCACCAAATATGCAGAGGACTGTCTTTACATCCCCAACTAGAGTGCTATTGAAGGGATGATTTCTGACATAGTTCACCCCTTCTGAAGTCAGCAGGTGACACAGACTGCCTTTCAGGAGACTGGGCGCCGCCTGTTTGATTGATGAAGATAATTTTGCAAGAGAAAGCACCATACCTCAGGGGCAGAACCAGAGTGCAGCTGTAGCTGGAAAAGGCTAGCCAGACCTCTCTTAATATTTTGAGTAAAAGCAGGTTCATCTTGATACGAGTAGAAGGTCTTGACCTGTAGGAATAAAAAAAAATAAGTGTGTAACAAATGTGTACAAAGGAGAACAAAAAAACCCTCTTTCTAGAAAAACTTCCTTTTTTTGTCACTAGGAATCTGAATTTGGGTCTCTATTTCAGCAAATTGTAGGGCCTGCTGTTAACCTTACAAGCACATTTTAGTCTTCACTGATACCTAAGCAGTTAGCACCTTTCCTCCTGTTAATTAGGGAGCGTTTAGGAGAGGAATGGGAAGCTTTACATGATTTCACAAGTGACTACTTTCTCTGCATACCTGTCAGATAATCCCTCCCTGAAGATTGTTGCACTTTAATCACAGGTTACAAAAACCAAGAATGAATCAGGTCAATCACAATGACTTAAATGACGTGTCAAATAGATCACAACCTTTGACTCTCATGGGTCCACTGCTGTGCTTGAGCCTCTCCTCTGGTAACAAGACTTTGCACCTCTACTTTGCATTCAAGGTGCTTTAAAAGTGCACTTGTTTCAAGAACTGTAAGTACAATCAGTGTGCTATCTCAGGGCAACCCTGGAAAGGGAAATCACTGTGCCAGGGGTGAAAGTATCACCACAGAGAAATCATAAAAGGCGTGTACAGTCCCTATTCCCTGAGAAAAAGCCCAGGTTTTTAATACTACATCTCAGTCTTAGCATGCGGACCACTTCACGTATCAGGAGCAGATGTATTTGGACTGTGTTCTTCTGACCTCTCTCTTCTCATTTAGGGATGTGTACGGTTGAGAGCCAGTAGATGTCCTGTTTCTTTTTATGTTGTGTAAAACTGATGACAAGGCTGAGTCTGGAAGTTACCGAGCAGGCCTGATAGCAGCTGCAGTTCAGCAGGCTGAGCTGGCGGCCAGGGTATGTGCTCAGTGCCTATTTACAGCAGGATGTGAAGATCCTGTGGGGATAGGGTGTCACAGCCCTCGCTCTGCTCTGCAGCAGAGAAAAGATATTGTGACCTTCAACCTTCCTCCTTTCTTGCTGCCCCTCTGTCCATGTCCCACCTGCCGAGCACGGACTGGGCTGCAGAGGGGACAGCAACAGAAGGGTGAGGGAGGGTGGAGAGCAGGCAGGGGCAGCCATAGCTCACGCCTCGCCACTGACTGGACAGAGCAGTAGGCTGAGGGCAAGGGAACAAGAAACCAGCTCTGCAGGGAAAAAGAGGGGCAGATGGCTCTACTTGAATCCACTTCTGAGCAAAACTGGGACTCTGAGAGCTACAGTTGCTCTGGTAGTGGGAGACCGCTTTGGTGCGTAAAACTCAGGCACACGCTGAGACACACACACACACACACACTGTCCCTTCGCTTGGAAGTTTTTGAGACAGTCTCCCAGCAGAGGAGCAACATGGAAGGCTGCAGCTCTTTAAGCATCTACCTCATTTGCTGGGGACTGTTGAAACTGCAGGTGACGCTAAAGTAAATCAGCAAGTCAGAGAGGTGACAAAAGTAGTCACGCTAAAATATTTGATAAGGGTTTAAAGCGATTAACACTGGTCCTCACAGGCTCTGTAAGCATAACCTCCCTCGTGACAAACCCTATCTCCTTTTCTGCTTTCAGACTGCGGATAAAATCCTGGCCTCACTGAAGTCAACAACACAAATCTTGCACAAGGGTTGTTCATATATCTGCGTGTGCACCCGTGTGTTAGTGGCCAATCTGCTGTTGACTTCCATGCTGCATGGTGTTCTCAATGCACAGGAGGCTTCGGAAGGAAGGGCCCCTTGTTCAGATAAATTACAGTCGCTTCTAAATGACTGCATTTCTTATAGAAAGGCAGGACATGGTGGGATTTTAAGAACACTGAGAGGATAGTGAATTGGTAAATTCTCCATGCCTATAAGAAATGTCTGAGGTTTCCTCATGGACTGAATTTTAAAGGGAAGTGTCTTACTTTTCCACGGAGGAGCTCAACAACTATGGGCCTCTGCAAAGCCTTCAGATAGGTTTTCCCAATGATCTTCTCTGTGTTTTTTCCCGTGAAGATGTTTTTAGCAGCTGGCCGTTCATTCACATTTTCGACTCGAACATCATTTATCTAGCGAAGTAAAAGCAGAGAAAGTTTGTGTAGAGAGTCTAGCATTGACCTGGAGTAGGCTGGTCAGAATAAATGATAGAATCATCCCCTCTTTTTCTCCATTTCTGGTTTTGATCATTAAACTTCCATAATTACTATGTCTATGCTTTCAAAAGAAACCAGCACTCATCATAGGAGGAGTAAGTGACAGAAAAACTCACCACAAAGGTAAGTACCCAACCCGGTTTGTATTTAGCAAACGTCATGATTAGCAGATAGAACCAAGGACTTCAGACAACATCCTACCCCTCAAGCAGGTGCTTGCAAATCCATTGCTCGAAGCTACAGAGGCTGTATGAACCCATTTTGAAAGAAAGAGAGAGAGAGAAAAAGAGATAGAGAGATAAGGAAAGAAGGAAAGAAAGAAGGAAAGAAGGAAAGAAGGAAAGAGAGAGAGATAAGGAAAGAAGGAAAGAGAGAGAAAGAAGGAAAGAAGGAAAGAGAGAGAGAAATAGGGAGAGAGAAAAAGAGAGAGAAAGAGAAAAAGAGAGAGAGAAAGAGAGAAAGCGAGAAAGAAAAGAAAGAAAAAGAAAGGGAAGGGGAAGAAACGGAAGGAAAGGAAGAAAGGGGAGGAAAGAAGGACAGAAAGAAGACAAGAAAGAAGGAAAGAAAGAGAAATTCTGAAGTCCTGGATTATAATGTTAGGCACATTCTTGTGAAGCCTTATTCTGTAGGAATCAGCTCACTGAAGAAGCGGGTTTTAGCTGATGAGACTACAGAAGAATAACAGATTCAGCACACCTGAGTTCTTCAAGAGTAGATAAGCAGTTAGATAGACACAGAAAAGACTGGAATTGTTTTAACTTCTCTGGTGGCATTAATTACCGTGATTTTGATCAACTGGTTATCATCATTTTCAGGATTCCTCCATAAGAGGCTGACATCCACGCCAGACGAAATCCGGTACCCTGCACTTTTCTGCAGAGATGCTTTCACCCGATCAACATACACTTCAGTTGAGTAAGCAAATTTGTACAGCTTGTCATTATTTAAGCTTGGTCCAGTAGTGTGCCCTGTTTGCAAAGCAAAAGCAGAGCAGTTTAGAACAACTCACACGATCTGTCACTGTCTCTAAAAAACACCTTTAGGAAAGCTAAAAACATAATTGTCAAGCAAATATTTAAGGGACTGATCCTGCCACCCTTGATCACAGTCTGCTAGGGGTGCAGCTAGAGTGGTTTTGTTGTTAAGTTGATGCTAATCTCATGTATTTAACATAAAATTGTCCACAAAATCCTTTGCTTTAGGTCTGTACTTAAATGAGAATCAAATTCTTTACTTTGGATATGTTAGCATTAGAAACTAATCCAAATTTTTTGTAACTCAAAGTACTGTAATTAATCAGGTAATTGATGAGCTTAGAAATTGGAAATGCTCTGAAGTCATTCTCTGTGTCTCTTGCACGTTTATTGGGAATCTTTCCACGGATGACATGAATGCAATGAAGAAACCAGGAAGGTATTTTTTAGATTGAATAGTTAAGCCCCTGTTTTTTCAACTGTCCCTGTAGCTGTGTCTCTGCTGTGAATTGATGTATTTGAAGGGATATAAAAGCCACATTCTAGCATAAATGCAGACTGAATACCCGACTTATTGTCCCACTTCCCCTGCGTTGATGACTCAGACTGTTCCCTAGGGATTTAGTTGCACACTTGTCAGTATAAATTAAATCCGTATTACACAAGCTACTTTCCTTTTATAATTTTAAAACTGCTTATTGCTGTACTCTTTCCTCTCTTTTTGTTTTCAGTCATGCACAGCCATACAGTGAATGTGTGGTGCCAGTGCCACAATGCCATACCCAGCCTCAGCACAGGAATTAAGACTGTGCCCATAAAATCTGTGGCTAAGGAAAATCAAATTCTCCCTGAACACCCTTTAAATATTTTGCTGCAAAGGGGATACATAACAGCCATTGACATGGCTTTCAAGGGGTTTCCTCCCCTAGTGTGGATGGCTACAAAGGTCTCTTCCACCCAAGACAAACTGATTAAGTCCATCAGAAGAGGGAAGGGAGGAGAAGTTGGCTGTACACAAAGTACTCTTACAGCTGTGAAAACAAATCCAAGCCTCTCACATCCACTGGGGATTTCTTCATGGAGTTCAGAAGGTACAGATCAGAAATGACAAATTTACAACAGAGCAAAGTGCTGTCCTCAGGGGGAGGAATCTTGGCCTTACGGCAAGTGCAGGTAAAAGACAAAAGAAGAAAAACACATCCAAACATCTGAGATAAATTCTTACCTGTGTGACATGTGTCACACACACTGTGATGTACACAGCGTGTCGAAAGCCCCTGTCAGAGAATCAATAGGCTGTCCCGATTTATGTCATGCCCCTCAGTGTTCTAGATGACTTCACTAAATAAATTTCAAATCACTGCAGTCACAAAAAGGAAAACCAAGGTCTTTTTGCAATTTCACTTGCAGATTGTAAATCCCATGCAGGTAGGTGCACAGTGTAGGTCCATCATGGCTGAACAGATATATTCTGCAGTGCTCGAAGATTTAAAAAAAAAACACATCCTTTTTTAAGGTTTTACTTGCTTCCTTCCCCTATTCACTCAGGTGTCATGCCAGCGGATTAAGGTCAGCTTCAAGCAACCCTTCCCTGAGGTAAACGACAACTCCACCAAGTTTGGTCTGCAAGTTGTGTAAATTGGCAAAGCTGCAGGGAAGAACTAAAGGGACCTAATCCTTTACACCTGGAGGAGGTGGGATGCAGCTCACTTGGTAATGACTGGGGAGCAGCCTGTTCGCCCGTCAGAGCTCAAAGCTGTTATTTGTCTTGCAGAGAGGGTGAAGCATTAACGTTGGCACAACTGGGCTCTTCTGGTCTTGCATGTCTGTTGTGTCTGCCTGAAAACAAAGTTACTGAGGGGCAAACAACCCTTCCTTGGGGTTTACTGTGAATTTCCTAGCCATTTCCCTGGGTCTCCTCACTTCTATCAGCTTCAACACTACATTGCCTCTGAGTGCAGAGGGTGCTCTGTGCCTGCCCAGAGATGGCTGTGCCTATCAGAGACAGCCGTGGTTCCTTGTAGTTCCTGGGAACTGGTTGCTTCCTGGTTTATAATGTCCTTCATTTGCACCAGAAATGCACTGCTAATGATTTTATTTTGGCTAAGATTTTACAAATGCCACCCACTAGGTGCTTTCTAAACACAGACGGTGATACATTCCCATCTAAAGATAAAAGTAAGGGGAAAGCATGTCCAGGAAAAATGATCTGGGTGCTGAGAGACGTGTCTTATTAGTTAAGGTGGGTGTTTGTGGTTTTGCCTCTTCTCTGTTTTCAGTTAAAAGCACCTTTCACCTATCTTTTTCCCACAGCTCTTTCCCCTTTTGCAGCAGTTCCTTCCCTCTTCCTCCCTTTTAGCCACTGCTTGCCCCCACATACAAAGAGCTGTTCCCTCCTGGAGGAAACATGAACTAATGACGCAGCAGCTTCTTACAAGTGTCATGAAAATAATTGTGAAGTATTTCTGGGAGCTAGAAGAATATTAGGTTCTGAAAGGTTTCACTATTTGATATGTAGTAAACACTACAGGACTCCAGGCAGAAGATGCTTTTAGCTCCAAGAATGGTGTCACTGGTAGAAAAGGGTGACAGACAGTAGCGGATCATGGTAAGAGATGCTGCAGGAATGTAGCGGTGTTGAAGGGAGTCTCAAGGAATGAACCCTATTGGGAATGGGGAAACCAGGAGAGACAACTGGAGAGTGTGGTTAGTTTGAGAGGCAAAGGGGGATGTTGGTGGCTGAGGGACAGAGACACTGTGTCACTGCCTAGAATCAGTATTCAAAACAGCATAACTATACTTCCATGACATCTGTCATGAGGAAAGCACTGCCGCTATTTAAAAATTAATATTCCTACACCCTCCTTGCAGAAACTTGAATGAAAATCCTGCCTTTAGCAGCTCTTTATATTCAGCACAGCACCAGATCCTTACTGCCCATATTGCCATTGCCATTTCAGCTGGTGGCAAATGTACCACTTACTGAGGAGTGAGGAGATAAAGACAGCAATCGGCCATGCTCTCTTGGGGTCAGAAGTGCCTGCTTTCAAGGTGGAGTGCATAACACATAGTTTGACTAGTAATGTTAAGTGTCTGTCGTTAAGGGTAACATGCCAAGTCTATAATTAAATCATGATACTGTATAATACAGAAGGTTACACTGCATAAGTAGAGACAGCTGTCAAGTCCTGTGCCTTTTATTAATACATATGGCATGCACAGCATGTGTGTCTCTAACTACTTGCTGGCTCTACCTTCATAAATTATATTTGACACTGTTTCTGATACCGGATAGCTCTAAAAAGCAAAGCCCATCCGCTTCTTTGAAAACACTTTTTGAGTGGAACTGTAGTACAAAATTTTCATGTGTGCTGATCTAGCTGACTTCAAATATTCCTTTAGTATTTCCAAAAGACAGCATGGCCTGTTGGAAAGGTAAAACACTCATCCTGATCCCAAGGCACCAGGTGGCCTTTGGGCCAGTAATGTACCTATCAATCTCTCTGCACAAGAGACTTGACAGAGCTGGCAGCAGGACTAATTAATGAGAAAATGCTTGCTCAGGACCCTGAGGATGTAAAGCGTCTCAACAAGAGGGAGCTTTGCTTAACTGATATTAAGGAGAAGCTAGGAAGAGCAAACAGCAGAAATGTTGATATCTAGCCATAAACATTACTCGTCAGTGTCATGAAATACAACCCTAGGTAGAGAAATTGCCTGCAAATTTCTGATTTATAACTCCTGCATAAGAGGGTACGGAGGCAGGGCAGAAGGTTGCCACTCTGTGCCTACACAGATGCCATGTCCTGGATAAACTGCATGTCAGCTCATGTTTTAAGCTTGCTGCTTCTCTCGGTTTAATGTCCAGTCATACACAAAGGGCCACCACTTTTCCTTGTTTCATACACTGCCACTGCTGAAGCAGGCAGCCTCCAGATTTCATACCCTTGACCTTTGTCAGGACACAAGAGTAAAGTCTTGCTCCCAAGGCTTGTGCAGACATCCAGGTTTTCATGACTTACTGCAGAGCAAGCTCCCCATGATTCAGTGGTAGCTGAGTCAACTACTCAGAAGCTGAAACCTGGAGAGCTCTGAGCACTTCCTGGCTCTGCTCCATCAGAGTACTTCTGTGTGTTTAACTTTGTGAGCATGTGAACAGTCCCTTTCGTGTCTATGCCCCCACAGCATGGTCTGACTAAGCAAGGTCAAGATCCTTAGTCTCCTGGCTCACACCACTGGCCCTGTGCACCTGAAAACATTGTCTCCTCCATCCTTTCTGTTCATATAAATACTACGAGTGCTTAAAAGTTTGTCATTACCAAATGCATTTTGTATTGCTCAAGGATAGACAAGTAAAGATTATCTTTTTTGATGCAAAACAGATCCGCATGTACACATTTGCTGAGTCAAAAGCTGAACCAAGACCAGTACAGACTTACCTTTCACAGAGGCTGAGTAGGTAGAAATGATGCAAAGGAACAGCACGGTGAGAAGAATCATGCTGGGCTCCCCTGGGCTCCTGACTCCAGCATGAAGTGTGAGAGCCTCCAAGAGTGAGCTGCTGAGAGTGGAGGGTGCTTGCAGAAAGAGACACTGGGTCGGCCACACTGTTTATCTAGATGTAGTTAAGGTCAGATTCCAAATTCCACTCGCAGGTACTAAGTTCATCACAGGACTTCCAGTTAATTATTAAGGACTAAGGTAACTAGTGGTTTTACCCCATTTTTTTTATCACCTTGGCTTTCATTTTTGAATACAAAGCCACTTTTCTGAGCAGGGCAGCCCAACCTCCTGTCCTGGTGGGACCAGGAGATTCCACCACTCGTCTTCTGTCTGAATGAAAGGGCAATTGGATCAGGTCCTGCCAGAGGCCAGATCCTGACCCCTGTCTCTACTGTCTTGTATCAACTCTGTGAGAAGCCCTAGAGGCAGATGCTTTATAAAGGTCTTCTGAAAGCAGAAGTACACAGGATTTATCAGTGCCATCCTCAGAAATGATGCTACTTTGCTGTAGAGACTCAGATGTGATGTCAGCTCCCGCTGGATTGTATCATAGCAAATAAATTGTCTTTCTGTAGCCCCAGCCCCCATCCTACATCATTGCAGTGGCAGAGGTTAGAGTCTGAAAAGATGAGATAAACTAGCCATTCTGTCCCATTGTAGAGAATGTGCTTGGCTGAGTCTAGGAGCAGAGTAAACCAAGCCCACCTTTTCACCCCTATTTTCCCCTTTTTTCATGCTCACTTCACCATCTCCCCTGATAAGGCCCTAAATGACTAACCCACGTGCTTCCTCGTTTCCTCTGAGAGCAAATCCCAGGCCATCTCACATTAATCCCCATGACCACGGAGTTAAAGGGCCTCTTTGTTCCTTTGGTGATGATGGGGCAGTAGGTCATCTCCTCCACATTCTTTGGCACACCCTGGTTGTCACAGTCTGCAAAGGGGCATCATCTCCCCAACAAAGACTCCCTGGTTCTGCAACGAGGTTCTGATTCTGCTTGCTGCTGACTCACATCCATGAGCCATCACCACACTTCTCCAGAGGTTGCTTTAGTGAGACTGAGCTACATGTAAACACCACGACTGAAGCAGTACCAACTCAGGCTGCATTCAGATGCTCCCAGTGGTTCATTTCTGCTGCCAGCCCCTGCATATTAGTAAGAGATTGTAAGGTGAGAATCATCTTCTCTTCAAGTGGTACAAATGACTCCTTTGTTGCCCTGTGGTAAAAGAGAAGCTGAGCTATATGGAAGTCGGTCGTTGCCTACAGTGGGAAACAACAGGGCCCCACCAATGCTCCTCACCTGTGCTCATCACATCACATGGAAGCCCCCACACGAGCTGTTCACATGTTATTTGTGCAATAGAATGCACGTGGGAGGGAGATGGTTGTTAGGAAACCCTGGGGACTGCTCCTGCTTCACCCCAGTTTGCAGTTATTTGTGCTATTTCACCAGCACAGGCTGAACAGGTTTCTTACTTTAACAGACTGAGGCAGAGGGCTCAGGTGAGTTGATAATTCTGCTGTTTGGTAAACAGGGAGCTTGCCAAGTTTTCTGTGGTTTTTTGAGAAAAATAAGAATAGTATCTTTGTGCAAAACCAATTCTGGCTAGAGAGAGACCAGAGGTATGGATCCTGCTTTGGAAATGTAACTCTTCACTCATGAGGAGATGTTGACCTGGGTCTGAACTCTGAAGAAGCGCAACTGTCCTCTTCTTATGGTCTTAGGGCACAGGAAATGTATTTCTCCCTTGAAATAAAGCTGCCAAGGGCCTCTCTCAGACACTGGAATATCAGAGGCTGGATCCCCTGCTGAAGTAGCATTTTGAATC
Source organism: Phoeniculus purpureus (assembly GCA_028565055.1). NCBI lineage: Eukaryota > Metazoa > Chordata > Aves > Bucerotiformes > Phoeniculidae > Phoeniculus > Phoeniculus purpureus. Next base: position 25,712,606 of record JAOXOE010000405.1, on the reverse strand, counting down.
CATGTAGCCACTACGCAGAGAAGTGGTGTATGTACACTTCCCATGTGCACACACGTACAGCAGTGACTTCCTTCAAGTCGAATTACACCAATGAAGGTTGCGTCCACCAAAGTCCATTACACGCAGAGGTTGCAGGATCAAGCCCTAATGTACAATTCACGCCATGCTGGCATACGGATTGGGGTCAAAGTATGACTGTTGCTGCACATTTTTCCAGAGTCCAAACTATAAGGCTCATATCTTTATATGACCTAATAAAACTAATGAGGTTTCCTCACATCTTCTGAGGTCAACAGAATGTTTTTGTCTTCACAAGGGACAGCATGAAGACTCAGTTTTCAACTCAGACTTTCAGGTATGTGTACCAAAGTACCTGAGACCACCTCTGCCCTTCAGCCAGTGCCTGTTTCCCCCAGTTACCAGTGTTTTGGTGAACAATAAGACCACAATTTCTGACATGAGGGACAGAAGGAGGCAGGATGCCCAGCCAAGCCGCTGGCTAAATTTTAGCTGTGAGTGTCTTTTGCATGCTAAGACCTAGCCTCAAAAGCTGGTCCACAGACAGTGATGTGTTTGTCCACACCTGAGCCTCCACTGAGTATCTTTTTTGTCTCTCTCCATACACTCTGCCTCTTTACCTGCAGTCCTCTGTGCGGAGTGCTTCTATATCCAGTTTCAAACTACAGGATTTGTTCTGTTGCTGGAGGGAACTCACCATTCAAATAAGCATCCTGAAAAGTCATGTAATGGATCTACCAAATTAATGACATTCCATTGGACAGCTCTTTCTCAATATTTGCAACAGCTCAGGTCTTCGTTTTGCTTTGTCACCGCTTGGCAGATGTCAGAAAACATTGCATTACCATGTACCGATGTCTGAGGACACAGGGAGAACACTGCAGCATGAGAAAAACAGATTTATAAATCAAAATAAGTAAGCAGTTTCTTCATTCTAAGAAAAATCACGTGTAACTATTACATGAAGTTCTTAGATGCCTTCTTGCTTTTTAAAAAACAACAAACAAGCAAGCAAATAGGCTTATATCAGTAACTGATCTGTAGCCTTTCAAAGGCTGAAAGAAAACAAAGGATTTTTCATAGGGATGGTGGTGTATTTGGACTCGGGTTACCGGTGTGTAAAACTAGATATTAATAGCAACATGAGTGAGGACTTAAATAGACACTAGCAAATGCAAATCTAGCCATCTTTAAAGTGATACGGGGACTAGGAATCACAAATCAAATATTATAGCAAACGTTAAATACCAACAGCAGTTAAAGGGCAGGGCCTTACTATATTGAGTCCATACAGCTTTGTAGTTTAACATAGCCATAGCAAACCTGAAACCAGCACTAAAACTGAAACAGTGTGTATATCTGGAACCAACGAAACTTGAGACAAACACCGATACGGATGAAAAGGGTATTATGGTCGCACGCACTGGTGTTTGCTAACTCGGCGCGCCTCATTAACCAGGGGTAAAGACTCCTACACATTTAGGCTGCTCAAAATACATTTTCCCATATAATGCAATCTCAGTGTCCAAAACTGACTCCTGTACCAGGGCAGCATTCTTTCATGAAGTTATCTGAAGGCAGAAGACCACCCCGCTTTGTTGAGTACTGACACGAGAGATTAAAAAGCTCACTCGGCTGGCGGTCGCCTTTAAAAACACGAAGGCGCGCACCCCCTTCCCGAGGGCAGCGGGAGCGCAGCACTCCCAGGGGACCTTTGGGGCGAGCATTCTGCCCTCAGGAATGTCACCGCTTAAAAATACTTTGCTGGCCCCCGCGTGAACTCGGTAGTGTCATCAAAACCATCAGATAAAAATAAGTTTTTCTTAGTTTTCTCTCCTCTTAATCCCGTGGAGCCACCACAGCCGGGGTCGGAGCGGGCGTGGGGGAAGGGCATGGCTGGACAGAAGGAGGGGCCCGGCCACGCCCGGCGAGGCCCGGCTGATTGCAGAGCTTCCCCGCGCAGTGCCCTGAAGGGGCACCTGCGCCCACCTCCCTCGCTCTGCCGCCGCGGCAGCCGCCGACAGCCAACCTCGGCCGTGACGGGAACATGAAAAACCCGCCCAGACCGCGGCTGCTGCTCCAAGTGCGTTTGTTACGCCGCGGCTTTATTTTTGTGTGACTGGGAGCTGTTTCACAGCTGACTCTGACACAACGCTCGGTGCAAACCAGGGCGAGAGCAAAGCCTCTACGCACCGACCTCCCCACAGCCGCCAGCAGCTCCCTCCGCCCCACAGCCACAGCACCGCCCCTCCACGCGCTCACCGCCCCCAGGGCCGGAGCGTGGCCCATGACAGCCGCGTCACGTCGCGCGTTGCCCGTCGGGATTTGAAGTGCGAGCGAGGGGGAAGGAGTGCGCGCGCGCCTGACGCTGTATGTGCGCGTGCGGTGTCTTGTGGGTAGGTTGCGCCGCGACCCCGACTCTGTTGGTGCTGCGGCTATTACCGCTCGTGGCGGTCCGGGCTCCCCTTTCTTCGGGAGGGCGTATATGGCGGCCCGGGCAGTCTGACCCTTCCCTGCGGCCCGGGCTCGCCGCTGCTGGACACGATGTGGTGTGTGGCGGCCTCCCCGGGGTCTTGTGCTTGTCCTGTGGGGTTCTGGGGCGCTTGGGTGCGGGAGCAGGATCAGTGCGTGTGTTCATGTGCACGTGTGTGTGTTAGATATGGAGGGGGGCGTCTGTACAGGCACCCGCAGAGGTTCGGACAGGTGCCGCGGCACCTGTGCCCCGAGAGGTGCCCGCGGGCACCCCGGCTCCCGGCCATAAGCATCTCCAAGAGAGGAGACTCGGGGCTGTTGGCTGACACGCTTTCTGGTGTTTTCCGGCAGCTCCGTTACTGAAACAGAGGTGGGATTGTGTTTTAATGCATGGACATGGGGCAGTGGCTTCAAATTAGAGAGGGGTAGAGATAAATGGGATGTTAGGAAGAAGTGACTTACCAGGAGGGTGGCTGAACGCTGGAACAGGTTGCCTAGGAAGTGGTTGAGGCCCCATCCCTGGAGATCTTCACGGTGAGGCTGGACAAGGCTCTGGGCAACCTGATCTAGTTGAGGATGTCCCTGCTTTCTGCAGGGAGGTTGGACTAGATGATCTTTGGAAGTCCCTTCCAACCCTGGCCATTTTATGATTCTGTAATTATAGAAAACCGCGTGGCTGCTGAGCACAGAGGAGCTGCTAGTGTGAATAACAGTTGCCACTGGGAAGGAGAGGGTGTACTTCCAGTCAGTTTGAATGCAGAACGTTTTGCTGAGTAACAGTTCAGTCTGTTCTTCCTTTTGCTTGCTGTTTTAAGGGTTTCCAGCGGGCAGTGTCAGGCTCTGGCCAGCGCCTTCAGTTACCAGGAAAAATGAAAATTCATTTTGAAGCTTGTTCATGCCTTTTTTTTTGCCTTCACCAAAATGGCTTTAGTCTCTTTGAAGTCATATTTCTGTAACATGCGGCTTTAGATCCGCCACAAGATACTGCTTCAATTATTTTTATGCTTGCTATTTGATAATAGTTTCTGGACCAGGCTGGTCAAGGTGGAGTCTCCTTCTCTGGAGATGTTTCAGACCCATATGGATGTGGTTTTGTGTAGTTGATTTAGGCTTTTTAGGCAGTTATGCTTTTCAGTAAATTGTATCCTGCTTGAGCAGGAGAGTTGGACCTGATGGCCTTTGAAGGCTCCTTCCAACCCTAATAGACTATGTGTAAAATATACACATAAAAGTCCTGCTAATATCTTTTGTGTTTAATCCAGTTTGATTCCCTACTTTTATGCAGCTGTGTTTTCAGAAAGCTTTTAGCAGGAAACCATTGAATATCTGCAGATGTAGCAGGCAAGCTCCTAGACATGATCTGAGTACAGGTTATAATCTGTAGTATTTTATATGTTACTGTTTGCGGAGCCACTAAGCTACAGCTTTTATTAAAGAGGCTATTTCTTATTTATGATTTCTTTATTCAAGTTTATAGCAGGTATAGAGTAATACTTGCTCTCATTTAGCTTGTTAGTGACACAAACTGTTGTTCCCTTTCTTACAGAATTGTAACACAATTGTGACACAAAAGCTTGCTTTTAATTAAACATTTATCATGTGTTTAGAAACAAGTCGGTAAACCCATCCAAAAGCTAATGGCGTCAGAAACACCAACAGAAAGTCCAGAGGTACCAACAGAAAGTACCCTGTCCTGTGAAGCTCCAGATGTAGAAGGACAGGTGAAGCCAAGTGACAGTCCAGCAGAGAGACAGGAGGCAGGCACAGATGAGAGAGAATGCACTGAGCCCATATCCAAGAGGCAGAGGAAGAAGCTATTGAAGCAAAAACAGTGGGAAGAACAGAAAGATCTACGCAGGTATGGTTTGCAAAGTAGCTTTCCTGGGATCATGTGTAGTATTTAGTTCTAATGATTAAACCAGCGATGTGTCAGCAGAGTATGTGTGTTGATTGCTTTAGCAAATCAAGGCAGTTGAACCAGTTTTCTTGCACACCAGGTTTAAAGCAGTAGTTACAGGCTACTCCATCTGTAGATGACAAAGCTATAAAGGTAAGCATCTTCTCTTCATACTGGAAGTGTTTCTTGGCTTAAACAGGGTATCAAGATGGATTCAAACTTAGCTGTATATGGTTTGTGAGGAGGGCAAAAGAACTTGTGGCCTTATTCCTTTCTGATGGGCTGTGCCTCCTTTTACTTGTGTTGGCAGAATTGGTGAATCTTTCAAAGACCGAACAAAGAAATTATCTCAATGTATGAAATGCTGTGCTGTGTGTTATGTTGACTTCTCTGTTAAAGTAGTTTTGGTGAGCTGCTGTTTTATTCTGTTGAAAGAAAGCATATCTGCATGGGCTGATCATTGTTTATTCCTGTAATGATGAAAGAAAGTAGAATCCTTCATGAGACAGTGGCTTTTAACATTGCCACTTTAGAAGAAATAGGATCTGCTTGCTGCCACTGCAGGAATGAGGGGAAAAAAACAGTTGCTCCAAAAGCCTTTGGAAAAACTGTCAAGTGAAACAGGAGGTAAATTGCCTAGTACATTCTGATACTGCCATTGTGGCAATCATTTTGATTGTGACTGTTACAGGGGAGTGCCCTTAAATCTGTGAGACTTCCATCAGTGGCCTCACTGACTTTGTGTCAGATGCTTGTCTTTGTAGGTGTATATACACCTTCACAAAGGTGTGGTGTATGTTCCATGCTGGTGGCAGCCTGGCACACATGCAGTATTTAAACTACTACAGTCATGGAACAACCGACTTGATCTTGATTTACACGCATAACAGGTACCTTGGCAGATTTGGCAGTGCATTTTTAGATTTGTTTGATTGTTTATTTAGGCAGAAACGAAAAGAAAAACGCCAGAAGAGAAAACTAGAACGTCAGTCAAAACCGGACTTCAGTAATGAAGGCAACGACAGGAAGCGTATGCGAAGGGAAGTCATTCCTAGTACGCTTCGCCTCATTGTGGACTGCAGCTTTGATGACCTGATGGTGCTGAAGGTAAAAGAAACTGTAATTTCAGAAAGGGTGAAAGATGATCACATGGTAGGTAAATGTGAGAAAGATCAGCATGTTACTCGGCCACTGTCAAGATGCTTGATGTGGTGTTTTGAGATCGAAACAGCTTTAATGCTAGCGGGACAGCCTGCAGCCTCCTGTAAGAAGGTTTTTGCTTGCTCCCTATTACCTTGATCCTTTCTGCTGCTGCAGGGACTTCACTGCCCTGCAAGACTGCTTGAATTCAGGCTTTTGCAAAGCTGATCTAGCTATTGTTGAGTGTAGTTCAGAGTGTTAATGGAGGCTAGTGCTGCTCACCACAAAAATCTTGTGGAAGCTGCAGCTGGTGTTTTGGAGCCTGTCAGCCATGCCACAGAAGAGACCAGAGGTCCCCTTTGATAGTTTCAGAGATGCTGACTGGGTGATTCCTGCTGAGCTTTGTCTCTTGTAAAGCACATTTCCTTCCTTGGTCAGGCAGGGCCTGTTTGGCCTGCTGTAAAAACTGGCACTTCTGCAGGTTTTTCGGAAGGGTGAAGTTGGTGGTTGTAAGTGTAAGTGGTTGTAGCCTTTAGCCGTGAGGTTAATTAGACGCTTTCTCTAGTGTCTGCAAACACTTGCACTGGGATATGCCGTGATAAAGTCTAGTTTACTTGAAATCCTTTGAGGATATCAAAACACTCTCAAAGCACTGCATGAATCCAAGTAGTGTAATGGTGTTTCATTTTAAAATGGGAAGTGGTTATAATTACAAAGCGCTGCTTTGGGGGCACTGTAAATAAAGCTGTGTAACGTACCTGACACAAACTGTGCTTGGCGGAAAAAGGTCCGCTATATTTTGGGTAGTATTAGTTGTCCCAAGTGTAGTCACTACTACAGTTGTTGTCTGAGTTGTCAGGTCAAAATGCCAGATCCAGCCACTAAACTATTTGAGCTGTTCTTGAGTTCTTCAGGTTAATTATACATATTTAACTTTCTTAGCTATAAACTGTATTATCTCAAGGTTTCCTTATGGGTGAAAGAGTGAGTATTGTCACCCTGATAAATCTGCTTGGTTCCTCAGATTAATTTTGACTATGTTGTTGCATATAATGAAATCCCAGCTTGTTTGTTTTGTTTGTGTATTAGAATAGGGCGATTCGGACACTGCACAGAGGTGTCTAAATGCATTTTTGTGTTTCCTCGGCAGCCAAATCCTTTCACAGTGGCTGGTTTTTCCCTCGGTGTCTGATGTCTACGCTCTCTCAGTAATCACTTTTGCCAGTTAAAAGCTTCCTTTTTCTCTCTTTAGCTTCTGACTGGCTCATGGTAGAGCATTTTGTGGTGGTCTGTCTGAAGGACTATGTAAAAAAACAAATTGTGTTATATACAGGATGTTAAGAAACTTCACAAGCAAATTCAGAGATGTTACGCAGAGAACCGCAAAGCATTTCATCCTGTGCAGGTATGTTTTTAAACAAACTGAACTCCAATTGTATTGCCATCTACAAAGCACCTGAGAAAAGGCAGCTGTGGCCCAAGTGGAGAAAACTGTAGTAGAAAGAAAATATTTAAGCTGTCTTTTTTAATAAATTATGTTTACTGTAATAGATTAATTTTCAACACACATGTTAAAGTCCCCGTATGTGTGTGTGTGCAGATGCAGACAGCCAGGTGCTGGCACACCACTAAGATACTATTGGTATTTGGTTTTATCTGCGACAGATTTTAAAAAAGAAGTAAATTTACTCTTAAGTGCATGCTTGTCATTTCAGTGTGTCACTGGCTCTGTGTGTGTGATCTTAGAACCACTTCCAGCTGAAAACATTGTTAAGAGCTTTAGCTAATAGTTAAGGGTAGAAAAAGCCTTGTGCAGAGAAGAAATGGACTGTCTTATTAACATTTTGGTGTTTTGTACCTTTTCTTTGTTCTTTTGAAGTTCTACTTGACCAGCCACGGGGGGCAGTTGAAGAGCAATATGAATGAAAATGACAAAGGATGGGTGAACTGGAAGGTGAGTAATTGACTATTTCTATAAAAAGAAAAGAAGTTTTATTATAGTTGCTAACTAGATGGTTAGTTGTGAAGGACCATGCCTTTTTTCATGTAGGTTTCTCTAAGACATCAGAGCAATACCATACTACATACAGTATGGCTGTATTTGTTTTTAATTGGTTTAACTCACATGAACCAAAGACTGCTTGTCATGACTCTAGTTTTGATTTTTGCCTGAAAAGTACCACACACGTTTGGTTTCACTGAATGGATTGCATTCCCTGATAGACTAAGCAAGACTACTGCATGAGGCAGTTTTGGCAGTTGTCTGTGTTGGCAGTGCTCCTTTTTTTTCTTGGTGAAAAATAAAAATCATAGAATCGTTTAGGTGGAAAAAGACCTTCAAGATCATAGAGTCTAACTATTAGCCTTACTGTATCAAACCCACTGCTAAACCACCTCCCTAAGCTCCATATCTATGACTTTTAAATGCATCCAGGCGTGGCAGTTCAAACACTTCCCTGGGCAGCCTAATCAAATGCCTGAAGATCCTTTTAATCAAGAAATTTTTCCTAATATCCAACTTAAGCTTCCCCTGGCACAACTTTAGGCCATTTCCTCTTGTTAACTTGAGAAGATAGCAACCCTCACCTCTCTACAGCCTCCTTTTAAAGTAGCTGTAGGCAGCAATAAGGTCTCCCGTCAGCCTCCTTTTCTTCAAACTAACCAGCCCCATCTCTCTCAGCTGTTCCTCATAAGACTTGTTCTGCAGACCCTTTGTGAGCCTTGTTGCCCCTCTTGGAAGTTATTACATTATTATCTTGCATGCACCTTGACTTCTGTTGCCTCTCAACACTGAAGTGTTCATTGGAGAAGTAGCTTGTCTTATGACCAAACTCGTGTTGGTTTGTTTTTTTTCTGACTCCTCATTAAGCCAAAGCCCTTTGTGTAAATAAAGCCAGTTCTGCTTTCAGCATGTCTTGTACGATATGCTTTGCTTTTGCAAAGCAACTAAAACAAGTGACATTAACTAATGCTAAAGCTTCTGGTCTCACCTGTATTAGAAATCTGAACTTAAGTTATTTGAATCCCTAGGAGAAATATAGTGTCATTTGAAGGGTATCACAAGAATATAAGGATTTGTGAAGTTCTTTGACAGTTTCTGAAATGGTGTTTACAAGTCAGTGCTGTAGGGACTGTGGATTATTTATGCAGAATCAGCGTGCTCTCTGTTTTGTACTTAAATGTCAATGTGGGATGTGGAATGGCTGCATAATACTGGTTTCATCTTGGGTCTCCTAAGCTTCCCCAGCAATTAATCAGCTGAATGTAACTTCTTTTAACTACCTTTCTTTGAGGATATCCAAATTAGAACAGAGCACTATAGTGAGCTAATAAAGAAAGAAGACCTCGTATATCTCACCTCAGATTCCCCGGACGTCCTCAGTGAGCTTGATGAGAAGAAAGCCTATGTGATAGGAGGACTGGTGGATCACAATCACCATAAGGTACATGGTGGGTCTGCTTCTTCACAGCTCTTTTTTAAGCCTTATTTAATTATTTTTGTGGGGCACCTTATTTTACATTAGTGCTAGTCATGTGTAAACTAACAAAAATAAATAATGAGAAAAGTTCAAAGAAGACTTAATTTGTTCAGATTTTTTTGGAAGTAAATAAATTTTAAACAGAACTTGTGTTGGCAGCAGTGGCTTGTATTCACATTTTGAGCTTTTCAGGATTTTATCTTTTCAGTTTAAATATAGGAGCAGAATTAATAACACTGCTCAGATTACTAAGGACCATATTTTCAGACAGAAGAGTTTGGTTTCTGTTCATGCACTTTGTATCTGTGCACACACTTGGATGTGCGTGGGCCCAAATATAGACGAAGAGCAGTGCTAGAATCTTTGATGTCCTTTTTTGATAAGTTGGCTTGTCAGAACAACTTGGCTAAGTAACACACGTGCCTTAAAGATCTGGTTCCATACGTGTACGCAGGATTGTGCTGGGTGGACCTGGAACATCACAGAGAATGCAGCTGGGAAGTTAAAGCACTGTTACTGGTTTTCTTCAGAGACACTCCAGTGTAATCTCTGGTGACATGTTTAATATTTCAGTATAACGCTAAACAAAGTGATGGATCTTAAGCCTTACTGACTGATACTTCAGCAGTTAGTCCACAGTTAAAGGACAGGAGGGAGCTGAAGTACATCCTTTATGTAGTAATTATGGTATAAAGTATTTAAAAGTTTTAAAGTGGGCTAGGTTTTCTCCTCATCTTTGGCGCAGGAGATGCCAGGTTTAAAAAAGCAAAATTTTTTTTATCATTTACTCTTCCTCTGTAAAAATACCCAGTTACTGCAATATGAGTAACTTTGTACTTAAGCATAAACTGGCCTTTAAAACATGCTGTACCTGACACATTCTGGAGCTGCAGCTGTGTGAGCAAGTTTTACTCATGATCCCTTTGACCATACATCAGTGTGCAGAAAGTTCTCTAAACATAGCCCTTGAAGCAGGTACTGTCTAACGAGGATCTTTCTGTAAATGACTTCCAAAGCAACTAGGTCATGGTGGCACTAGCAAAACCCTTGCCTGAAAATTGTGGTAGTCTGGGCTGATCCAAAATGGTGATTCTCAGCCCAGTTGCTTTGGTATGTTTCCTGCAGGGAATTACTTACAAAAAGGCTGTGGAGCAGGGAATTGGTCATGCCCAGCTCCCACTTGGAAACTTTGTCAAGATGAACAGTCGGAAAGTGTTAGCTGTCAATCATGGTAAGTTTTAATTCACAAAATAATTCTTTTATAGAATATACCTGTGATATTTAGAATTTGAACCCTCAGAACATGCACTGTATTGTAGACACCTAAATCTTGTTTTATTAATTACCTTCTGACATACAGCACGTGTTCTGCAGTAACTGCTTTCCAGAAGCACAGCTTTACGTATTTTACATGCAGTTACATGTAAAGGATGGTGCTCTAGCCACTTAGATATTCACCTCCTGTTGGCTTGTCCCATAAGTAATTTTCACATTCTTAATAAGAGTAAAATGTTGGAAACTATTCCATGTATCTTATCGCAGGGGAGGATAAATTGTTGTGATGATGTTACCTCTTTGGAAAGCTTTGCTCAGCAAGAACTGCTTGGGTGCCTGCACTCACCTCATTTGGGATCAGCAGTATTCCATCTGCTGAGCTTTCCTAACTGTTTTTACCTGGTTTACTGGTTCTGACTGAAATACACAATTACCTAACTGAGTTTTGATTCCCACTCCTGTTAAACTTTCAGGTTTATTATTAGATTATCCCTCCAGTGTCATTAAACAAAATCACAAGCAGAACAACCCTACTCAGACCTTTAAGGAATTTGATGTGGTGTCTAAGTCTTTATTTTGCCCCACTTCAGGTTCTTTTATCTTAGTTTGCTTTATTTTGAGTTTGTTATGTAACACCTTTATTTTCTTTAAAAGCTGTTGATTGATGAAATACGCATTTGCATGATAAGAAAGGTTTCTTAAACATGGAGGAGACTATAGAATATCAATGCAATTAAAAATTATTAAACCAAATGTATTTGTAATACTTCATGTGTTTCTAAAACTTGATCTTTCAACATTGTTAGATAGACAAGAACAGGATTTCTGTGTTTCTTATCAAAAGTTAACACCAGCTACAGCTTGCTGCTGGAGTTGGTCTGCAATAATCTTACAGTGACATCTAGTGTCAACGTTTCTAGAAGCTGTTCTACATGTTTGAACACTGGGTATAAACTGAATCGTTTATACTGGGGCTTTCATTTTTCTGCTTTATGGTTTAGTGCCTACTTCTTCCAGACCTTTAGGCACTTGATTTCATTGCAGCTTAGCTGGTGAGGTTTCACTTTGCATGAGCTTGACTTTTGCCCTTATAAAACATTTTCAGATTGCAGCTGAAAGACTTGTAATGCACAGACCTCTTTAAGGTGAAGATGATACTGCAACAGTATTATGCTTAAAATTTTGGGGCAGGAAAATAAACACACCACTATGAAAAGCAGAGGTGCCTTTAAGAATTGTAATTACAGCTCAGGTGTACCTATCCCTCATCACTTAAAATCTAAATCGAGAAAGCTTTCATGGGAATAAGGCAGGAGTACAGTGGTCAGAGCCCAACAGTCTCTCAAATCTCATGCTATACATTTTATGTAGGTGAGAAGGATATTTGCATTGAAGTTTTAGTAGTGTGGTGTCACTGTAATTACTCGCTCTTTCTCTTGTGGTTTTGATACACTGGCCTGGGTTCTTACCCTTGGTGCAGAAGTTGAAGCAAGCACAGTGCAGTATAGGGCTCACCAGATGAGACTGTGGGACCTGATGCTCCTTGGGGAAATATTTTTGATAGGTGCAAACTTTGGAAGTCCTGTAGAAGAGGAAACTGAACTGCCTTGTAAGGCTTTAAAGCTTTAATTAAGTGGGCCCTCTGGTGGTGATAGACTGCAGCATTATTAACAGATTTATTTCTAATCGGGCTCTTTTGGGATTGAGCCTCCACATATTTCCACAGGCAGCTAAGTGCCTGGGTTGCCTGGGATGAGGACCACCCCTCTGTGCAATACATAATGTTAGAAAACTGACACAGTGTCAGATGAGACTGATCTGACACTTGATTCACTTGATCTGGAATTATAAAACTCAGAAGATTTGGGATCCTTGTAAAACACTGTACTGCAAAACACAACTGCAAGTATAGCTGAGTTTCCTTCTGCTCAGGTTTGTATCCCAAGGCTAATGTTTGTAATGTATGATATGGGACACCATTGCTTAATTCCAATCTGTAGTGATGTCTACCAGTTGTTCCTGCTGCCCTTTTCTGTACTTGCATGGTATTTTTGTTGCCATTGCAGCCTATCAGAGAAGTCTGTATTCTTTTGTGGAAGGAAGCCACTGTCTTTCCAACAGTTTTGATTTACCAGCAGATAAAGGAAGTTCCAAAACAAGGAAGAAACATGCTCCTTCTGGTTGTCTTGTCTCTGAAGCTAGAATTTGTGTGTCAGATGCTTTCTGCAGTATCTGACAGTGATACTGACATAGGCCTTAGAAAGGCCATGCCTTTGCAGTAAGTTTCAAGTGAATACTCTGCTTAGTAAAATGCTTGAGTGTCACAGTGAGCAGCTGGCTGTCCAGTAAACCTGGATCAAGAAACGTCAAGTAATGACACTTCTCTGCAACTTGACTGTGAGTGAGTCTGAGATCCATGCTCCTCCTCCCTTTCTGAACACTCACCTAACTCTCTGCCTGGAATTTTTCCACATAAGCATTTTCTGATAACTTTTGCATATAATGCAGTCTGGAGCTGTTGCCAAGGTATTGTGGATGTGCTTGTATCAACAGTTCACTTACCTTCTTGTAAAGTAGCTGACAGTCTGTATTGATGTTGCAGTGTTTGAGATCATTCTTGCATACCTGGAGAAGCGAGACTGGAAGGAGGCCTTCTTCAGTGTCTTGCCACAGCGGAAAGGGGCTGTTCCTTTGGTAGAAGGCAAGAATTCATCCGAACACGTTCTGTCTGCAAAAGAATGTGAACACACTGACTCTGACAGCAACTACGCTTTAGAATGAGACGATGGGAAAGATAAGATGTGTAATTTATGGGATAGAACTGGGACACTTCAAAGACCATCTGCTGCCCTTGTGATACTGAACTGTCTCAGTGCTCAGTTCCTTGGGTAGCCTGGAACTGTTACTTGACATGAAGGGTAAAGATAAATGCATGGGGCTTTTTTACCCTGAAATGTCCATATTTCTCATCCTTAAAAAAAAGGAAAGGTAAATGCAAAATTGTTTTCCAAGGAAAATATTGAATTATTATTTCTATTAAATATTTTTGATGACTTCTTGACTCTTTGTGTGTACATTCAGCTTGTACCTGGGCTTAAACCACTGGAATTGCTCTATCAGCAAACTTTTCCCTTTATACTGTGTGTAGTGGTTGTGATCTGTGCAGTGTCTACTTCTCCTAGCCTTGTGCCATACATTTCTGAAGGAGAATGTTGTGGGGAACAGTGTCAGAGGCTTCACTGCAGTACAGGTATTTATTGAGATAAATAGCATTTATATATATATATTGAGTCTATGAATGTCCTAGACTGTGGATGGATGGCTGGCTGCATAAGACTTCCAGCAAATATCAGGGTAGTTAAAATTCCCCATGAGAACCAGGGCCTATAGCTGTGAGGCTGCAGTTAGCTGCCTGTAGACGACCTCATCAACCTCCTCGTCCTGATCTGGTGGCCTGTAATAGACACTCATGACAGTGTCACCCATGGCAGCCTGCCCCTTAATCTGCACCCACAAACTCTCAACTCTCTCTTCATCCACCCATGGACAGAACTCAATACAGTCCAGTTGCTCTCTCACATAAAGAGCAACTCCACCACCTCACCTTGCTGACCTGTCCCTCCTGAAAAGGACATAGCCATCCATGACCACATTCCAGTCATGTGAGCTGTCCCACCATGTGTCTGTAATTGCTACCAGATCATAATCACCTGACTGAATACAGATTTCTAACTCCTGCTTATTCCCCATGCTGTGTGCATTGGTGTACAGGCATTTCAGGGAGTGAACTGAGCGCTCCAATTTCACCCTCAGACAGCGAGAGGCCACCTGGTTTTCATTATGACCAGAGCTCTGTCCCACTAGCACACACCCAGCAACTATCCCACCCCCCTGTGAATCTAGTTTAAAGTCCTCTGAATGAGCCCGCCAATTCCTGCCCCAGAACCCTTTCTCCCTTCTGAGAAAAACCCCTCCAATTTGTACCTGTCAGGTGTGGTTTGTGCTGAGGCAGAATTAATTTTCTCCATAGTAGCTGGTACAGGCTCTGTTTTGGATTTGTGCTGGAAACTGTTGATAATTCTCTGATGTTTTAGTCACTGCTAAGCAGTGCTTACACAAAGCCAAGGACTTGTCTGCCTCTCACCCCACCCCAGCAGTGAGCAGGCTGGGGGTGCAGAGGGAGTCAGAAGGGAACACAGCTGGGACAGCTGAGCTAGACTGACTAAGTGTTTTTCCACCCCACACAATGTCTTGCTCAGCATCTAAATCTGGGGGACAACAGGAGAGAAGAGGGAGATGTTTGGAGTGATGGAATTTGTCTTCCAAAGTACCTGTCACACATAATGGAGCCTTGCTCTCCTGGAGACAGTTCAACATCTACCTGCAGGTGGGAAGTGGTGAATGGATCACTCATTTTGCTTTGCTTGTGTGCACAGCTTCTGCCTTCCCTATTCACTTGTCTTTTTCCTAATCCAAGCATTTTCTCACTTTTACCCTTCCAATTCTCTTCTCCATCCTACTGCAGGGACATAAGCAAGAAGCTCTGTATTGCTTAGTTGCTGGCTAAGGTTCAATGACAGAGTTACGTCTTCACCCCTTATTCCATACCATGAATATCATGCTCAGGCCCCACATTAGCCAGATAATCCTCCTTATCCACCACCATCCCTCCCTCCTTTAAAATAACAGACAGGTAGGATTTAATATGTGCTTTAGTAACCCCTGTAACATGCAACTCAAATCCCAGGTACATCCCATAATTTAGAGGTGTGTCCATTACATTCTCCACCTCTGGACCCTTTGGACCACACCAAGGGGTTTAACATTACAATGAACTCCTAGCCTGGCCAGCGGCAAGGGCTTCCTGCAGCAGTAATTCCCACAACATGCAACTCAAATCCTGGATTGTTTTCAGCCAGGTTAAAATCCCCAGAGGTATCCACCGGGCTCCCCTACCCTCCTGCATTACCCGCCAAGGGCACCCAAAGCCTTCAATGAAAACAATACCATATAGACATAGTGCTGAAGGACATGGTTTTAGGGTGACCTGGCAGTGCTGGGCTGAAGGTTGGACTTGATGACCTTAAAGGTCTCTTCCAACCAAAGATATTCTGTGACTCTGTGACCTGCTGCATGACCTGTACACATAGAAGTCTTTGGGGCTGGGTGGGATCCACCCTAGAGTGCTAAGAGAGTTGGTTCACCAAGCCACATTCAATCCTTCACAGGTCTCAGTTGACTGGAAGTATCAGAGATGTGATGCCCATCTACAACAAGGGCTGGAAGGAGAATCCTGGGAACTACAGGCCTGTCAGTGTGACCTTAGTGTTGGTGAAGGTGATGGAGCAGAGCACCTTGGGTGCTGCTATCACCCAATGGCACATACAAAACAACCAGGAGATTGTAGAGAGGTGGGTTTCAGTCTCTTCTCCCATGTATCAAGCAGAATATAGCACAAAAAGAGTCAGCCTTAAGTTGTGCCTGTGGAGGTTTAGATTCTCCACCAACAGGCTGCAACAGGCTGCCCAAGGAAGCACCTGAGCACCATGCCTGGCAATATTTAAAAGACATGTACATGTGATGTGTTTAGTGGTGGACTTGGCAGGGTTGGATTAATAGTTAGAGACACTGATCAACCTCAATGATTCTCTGAAAGATCTTGGGGGCATGGTGAGAGAAGCTTACTCTAAAGACAGTCAAGCACAGTATGTGGATTAATACCTTGAGGTCTGCCATTCCTGAGATGTGAGACAGCTCATCCACTACCTGTGAACTCTGTCAGCCTTTTCCATATGAAGCTTTGGACCAGACTCTCATTTTCGCTCTGGTTCTTTGAAGCAGTTTCATAGAGGCTCTTGATCTCTACTTGTCTAGCCCTCACCTAATATGCTTGCATCGCCAGCAGGCTGAGCTGTGTGTCTGAGGCCATTAGAATGCCCCTCTGTTCCTGAAGTACCTGCCTGGGTTTATGTGCACCAGAACATTGCATTGAAAGGGTAAATACATGATGCAGACCCGCTTCTGGATGTTGATGGAACACATGAGTCACTTGCAAATTGAGCAGGGTGTTGCATGTAGAGCATCCCCTTGCAGCACTTATAGCTGACTTACTGATTTTGATTTTTCCCATGGACACAAGGACACAATCAGCATGCTGGCCTTGGTCATTGTGCAATGAAAGCCATTTGCAAAGATTAATGAGTAGACAGACTGTAAAACTAGGGAATCGGAGGCAGATACAGCTGCAGTCAGGATGTAATTCTTAAGCATCTTGCACATCTTGGTTTAATGTATTAGCTGGGCTTTAACAAGTGACACCACAGTAAGTCAGCAAAGCCTTCATGTTCTCACTGTGTTTGTGCTGCTGTGAATTCAAGAACCACTCTCCCCTTTTGTCTTTGCATCTACAGGGCCACTGAGAGCAGAGGATTTCGAGGACAGTGTCCCAAGGAGGTGTAGAGAAGGGACAGCTACCAGCCACAGGTTTTGCTTTCTTCCTGTGATGTTGAGGGCCAGCCACAGATGAGAGGCAAAAAGGGTAAGGAAGAGCATGGCAAAGGAATCAGGAAGACAAAAGTGCTGTGATGAGTGAGATTTCAACAGAGTTTATCTTTGTTGCAACGCTTTGGCTGACTAAGGGGTGGGACTCTGACCCAGAAGGCTTGGATAAAAGACCAAAGCAGTGCACTTGCCAAGAGCACTTCACATGACAGACTTCCAGTGTGCTGGAAAGGACTCTCGTGGTATCAGCAACCTGACTGAATTTTCAGTGCAAGAAATCAGTGGACACAAGATTCCAAAGACTTACCAGTCAACATGAGCACAGCAGGCAAAGTAAGCAAAACGTTTTCGGTTTATATTAGAAGTTTCTTTGCTGCAGCTGAGCAGTGAGATTTTAAATGCTGTTTCTTCACAGGGACACCTGCAAATAAACCTGTGGCATAGCACAGGTGAGAGCAGAGAAGGAAGCTGGGACAGGAGAGCCGTCTTCACTTGCAGGCTACTACAATCTCCTAGGAAATGATTGTTACACTCTGCAATACAATGATTTCTTTTTTTTTTTTTTAAACACTGAGGTGACATAAGGGAACAGCATCATAATAGGCTATTGTCTCTAATAGGACAGTTTAAAATACGGCAGAAAGCAGTAAGTGTTAAGATCAATGCATTTATCAGCTCTTCCGGTTTTTTTTTCATCCCACAGTGGTTTCAGCAATTTTTTTGCTTCTTTTAATTTGTACCAGTTTGTTTTCTAAATAAAAGACATAATTAATATTGTGCTAAATGTCAGGCTGTAATTGTGCTGATGTTAGCACGGTCATTACACTTGAATATGCGTATAACAAGTCTGGAGCTTAAATTAATGAAGACCAAATGTAATTAAGACATGCAATGCAATAATGAGCTGGGATTGAAATGAGTATTCATATCTTTGCAAGAAAGTAAGTGAGAGGGGGCATCCAGGTTATTATCTACTGCATCTACTGCTGAAGACCAATGATCTGAGAGATGCTGTCACAGACTCACAGAATTATATAATTGTTCAGATTGGAAAAGACCTTAAAGATAATCAAGCCTGACTGTTAACCCAGCTAAGTTCCTAAGTGTCACATCCATGGCCATTCCCTCATCCATTAAGTGGATCACTTTGTCATCGAAAGAGAGCAGGTTAGGCAAGCAGAGCCTGATTTCATAAAGCCGTGCTGATGGGGCCTGATCACCTGGTTGCCCTGCACATAAATTCCATAGGATCACCCCATCCCCTTAAGCCTTGAACCTGCCAGGGAGGAGCAGGGAAAGGGACTGTTGCCAGGTGTCATGCCCACCCCATGCTCTCTTTTAGCTCTGAGATACTACAATTGCTAAACTAATTGTAGTTCACTCGTAGGTAAATTCAGCAAGTTCAGTCCTCTCCCCAGCCTTGGACTGAGCATAGTAAATAAAGTGCTGTGAGGTAACTGAACTGCCTTATTCACACTGTGTTATCTTGGAGGATTATGTGAATTATCGTGCAGTTTGTGTGATCAAGCAGCATAACTCCTACGCTCTGTAAAAGGGTGTGTTTCTGCACCTCCCCACCTTACTTTAAGGCTGTTTATACACTAGCAGAAAAAATCCCCTGTGCCTCCAGCTCGTGCTTGCCTTAATAGATGAAACGGGTAATGGTATCCTAGGGGTGGTTCATCTGTGTGATCCTGTTGTAGACAGTACTGGACTATAATAGACCATTAAAACAGCACAGAGTTAACCAATGTTCAATTGTAGGAGAGTTGTATTTGTTCTCAGTAAACTACAGTTCTCTGCTACGTTTGTTCTTGAAACCACAATGTGTGCTTTGCATGTGTAAGTTGTTCAGTGTGGGACATAGTACAAATACACAAGCCAGCTGGGTTTTTTTTAAGCAAGTTTCCTAGCAAATGTGTCGCTGTGAATGTGATCACTGACCTTGCTGGTAAGTTTCTTCTAATCACAGAATCACAGAGTAATCATGGTTGGAAAGGACCTCCTAGATCACCAAGTCCAACCATACCCACAACAACAAAAAAACCTAAATACCTGAATATCTAAATACCAGATTGATCGACAAACACAAACTAACCGTAAACGCCTACCACTATAGCAGGGCGTGAAGCACCATGTCTACACATTTCTTAAATACCTCCAGGGTATCTAAGCTGATCCAGTCTCAGGGTCCTGTCACACAGGATACTTGCGTCACACTCAATTCACCTCCATTTCCATATCAAGATAATGAACACTTGCAGACAGTAGGACTTTAATAGAGTAACATGACTGAGGACCTAATAGACTGTCACTCGTAAGGCTGACATGGAAAATCATAATTCAGGACCTAGAGTCATTTAAACATCAGGGATGAGCAGAGATCGCCAAGGAGGAACAGGAATGAATATGGGAGCAGAAAGATGCCACTACCTCTGGATACACTAAGAGTGAGCTTGCAGGGTGCAAACTGGGGCTACTTTCTGTCTGAAAGCCTGAGATGAGGATTGGACGATGCTCCTCTCTCTGCTGAGTGCTTTTTTCTCTCAATGTCAGATGATCAGAGCTGCCTAGAGGCCCATCATCACTCTGAGAACAAAGAGCTAATGGATAAACTTTAGCCTAAAAGACAAAGAAAATACACTTGCCTTGGGTTTTGGGAGTAACCCCATCTGAGTTAAATATCCCTTTTGAGAAGCCTTAGCACCAATAATCTTGTGCTGAAGGGACTGTTGCTTCTTCAAAATTTCTTCTGCATACATTTTACATAGGTGTTCTCTCAGCTGTCATCTCGTGGTTGAACTTAGGCTGTAATCAAACATTTATAAACCTGTATCAGGCTTGGAATTTCACCAGCTCCCAGCACAAGCAGTTCTAGGCAATACAGACTCCATCACAACCTGATACACTGCCAGTATTGTGCCACCTCCAAGAAGAAACAAATATACACCAGTAACCCAACACAGCAAAACTAATCCTCCCAAGAAGTTAGGAGCAATGATGATGGTTAAGATATCCTGGGAGACTATTACACATGTTGCTGAACACTGTATGACAGAAAAATCGACAAAGTTAGATACTAATTTTACAAGGGCTTGCAGCAATAGGATGAACAGTAACAGCTTCAAATTGGAAGAGGGTAGATTAGGTGGGGGTCAGGCTCTTCTCCCAGGCAACTAGTACCAGGACAAGAGGGCAGGGCCTGAAGCTGTGCCAGGGGAGGGTTAGGTTGGACATTAGGAAGCACTTCCTCACAGAAAGGGTGTTCAGACACTGGAATGGACTGCCCAGGGCAGCGGTGGAATCCCCATCCCTGGAGGTGTTTAAGAACAGACAAGATGTGGTACTTCGTGCCCTGGTGTGGCTGATTGTGGTGATGTTAGGTCATAGGCTGAGCTTGATGATCTTAGAGGTCTTTTTCAGCCTCAATAATTCTGTGATTCTGTGATTTGGATTAGAAACTAAGAAGATCCTCATCGTGAGGGTGGTGAGAAATGGAACAGACTGCCCAAGGAAGTTGTGGCTGCCTTCTCTCCGGAAGTGTTCAAGGCTTGGTTGGACTGGGACTGAGCAACCTGCTTTAAGCAGGAGATGTCCCTGCAGGGAGGTCAGAACTAGATGATCTCTGAGGTCCCTTCTAAACCAACCCATCCGTGATACTATTATTCTATGATCTTGGTGGGAGGAAAAAAAATGGGCTTACACCGTGCTTTGTGTTGGATTTTTTGCTGTTTTTTACATTTGGATTATTTTTCCCCTGTATTTCCCTCTCTTCCCCTCGCATGCAGAGATGCAAGAATGTGACTTGAAAATACAAGTGCCATTCCCTTGTTCTTTGCTCGGTTTGCAGGTTATTAAATGCAAAGCAGCAGTTATATGGGAAGCCAATAAACCATTTTCCATTGAGGAAGTGGAAGTTGCTCCACCAAAAGCAAATGAAGTTCGCATAAAGGTACTAAAAATGAAACCGCTAGTATCACTCACATTCTAGCTGCTATTTATCAGAATTATACCTCCAGATTTTTAGAATCTGGTCAGAAAACACGCACTAGGTAACTAATCACTATTCAGCAAGCAACTATGGAACACGCTTCAAGTCCTACATTTGATCACGAGGTTCTAGAAATTAAAAAATGTTTTCAGGGTTAGAAGTTTCTGTGCTTCTAATAGGCTGAAAAAATTACAGTATAAAGTGAATCTTCTATAGCAAGGGGATTCTTCTTGAAGAATCAAAACCTCTGTCATTTCATGATCGCTATGGCCCTGTTAGCCTACAGCCATTACTTCCACCACAAGTGATCAGTGAAACTCCCTGCAGAGCTCAGCAGTGCACAGCAAAAACTCGTAAAGGAGCCTTGCTTTGTAGATTAAGGACCAACATAAACCCTGGAAATAATGAATTACACAGCCAAAAGTGCTTTACTTGTAGATTTATCGTGTGCATGTGTGATTTTGGAGTGAAGCAGATTCTCCAAATATCTAATATCATCTCACTTCCAAGTGGGAAATAGTTAAATGCTGAAAATATTCTTGTCTTTCCTTTCAATCAGATCGTGGCCACAGGGATCTGTCGTTCCGATGACCATGCGATAACTGGTGCACTGGTTACGCCTTTTCCAGTAATTCTTGGGCATGAAGCTGCTGGTGTTGTTGAGAGTGTTGGGCAGGGAGTAACTTCAGTCAAACCAGGTATGAAATAGCAGTGAACACAAACCCTGTGATGAGTTTCCAGACTTCTGTTTAAGTCACAGATAGAATCATAGAATCATTAAGGATTGGAAGGGACCTCCAATGCATACATGTGTTGCAGAGGAAACTGTTAGAAGTCTGAGGAGGAGGCAGCAGATTTCCTTAAAAAAGTGGGTCAAGTCTGCATGCCAAGCCTTCCGTTCCCTTCAGAAAGGAGTCACCTATAACAATGACTCTTCTCTTTTCCTTTGTGGAAGATGTCCTGCTGGTGGGCTTTGGCTTCCTCAGTCGCAGGATCACTTTAAGCCAGTGTATTCATCATTCTCACTGATCATCTATACTTGCAGGGCATCATACCTGTTCTGCGAGGGCACCTGGCAGGATCACTTTAAGCCAGTGGATTCATCATTCTCATTGATCATCTATACTTGCAGGGCATCATACCTGTTCTGCGAGGGCACCTGGGGAGGTGGGAGCGTAACTGGGGCAACACACCTGTCATACTGGGCAGGATCTTTTTGCCATCACCCGCTGTTCTTCTGATCACTATGGTCATTAAGATGGAGGTAGGACAGGGAGCCCACTGTATCATTAGCTTTGTTTAATTATTAGGCCTGTTTTAGGGATGATAGGCTGTGGCTCCAGTGGTCTATCTCCACCTCACACTCCCTGATACTCTTCGAAGTATGACTGGTGTATATGTTAAGTTTTATTAGAGATTTCTGCTTTAACTCCAAGCAAATACGGTTGCGGCAAATTTCAGTGGTAGCTGTAACTGCTTTTTCTCTGACATGCACACCCCCCCACACCATGTTTCTCAGCTATGGCTTAATTTACCCCTTCAAATTCTAAAAAAGGCTCCAAGATGTGCAAATACGAAACTCATGTCACAGTTCTATGCTAACTGAGGGATGGGGTAGTGGGGGAATGTTCTGCAGACATTTTTCATTTAATAGTAGAAATCAAAGATTTCCCTTGGCTTTCCATGCGCCAAGGGTTAGACATTTTTTCTGAGAACTCACAAACTGCTCTGTCGTAGGGGTTATCTGTTTAGAGATTACTAGGGACTTACCATATATTGCTGCTGTGGAACATGCGCAGCAGTACAAAATTGCACTGGGAAGCTCTGTGTCAATCACATAGCTGTGCTAGAGAATGAGAGATGTTGTCTTAACTTGTGTGTGTCACTGCTTCTCTGACAAATGCTTTATCTACCTTTACTCCCATCTTGAAAATAGGAAGAAGACTCGAGAGGGCTGGCAAATCGATGCTTAATGCATGCACAGTTTACAGCCCTGTCACCTCGGTGGAGTACCAGTCTTACTATCTTAGTGGATGTCATTTTATTATCTCATTTTTCTTTTCCTGTGTATTACTATTTTCTATTCAAGAAGAAGATGCAATAAACTGCTTGATGAAAGATTTGTGAATGTCTGTAGCTAACACAGTTCTATGACATAGCTCAGACTCAATTCTTTGGAAGACGCCAGGAATTTTGCACGTTTGAAATTAACTGTCATAATTTTGCCTTAACTAAATCCTTTATAAAACAGACAGAGATGGTTTAAAGGCACCAGAAGCAAATAAACCCTACACTGCACTTTTGCCTAGGCCTTAAAAGGGATTAAAACTGCTTCGTGTTTTTACCTGCCTGCTTTTAGCCTGTTTAAATTGTGTCATTACTGGTTTATTTCTAGGAGACAAGGTTATTCCACTCTTTCTTCCTCAGTGTGGAGAGTGCAGCACTTGCTTAAGCACCAAGGGTAACACGTGCAGTAAACATGTGTGAGTTTTCTGGGTTACTTACAACCCTTATTTATTTTTATTTATTACAAAACATCCCCTTTAAACCAGATTTCACTTGACATATTTCTGGTCATCTTCCAAACAGCTCTCTTTCACCTACTGGATCGATGCCCGATGGCACCACTAGATTCACTTGTAAAGGAAAAGCAATCCACCATTTTTTTGGTACAAGCACATTCACTGAATACACAGTCGTGCACGAACATGCTGTAGCCAAAATTGATTCTGCTGCTCCTCTGGAAAAAGTTTGTCTAATTGGTTGCGGATTTTCAACTGGTTATGGGGCTGCTGTGCAGACTGCCAAGGTAAGTATGGTGATGAGTGTTTCTCATAGGTTCTGTTGAGGATTGTGTGGCTTGTGAGTGTGCTATCAGCATGGCATTCAGGCGTTACAGAAGCCGCTGAATTCAGGGTGGAAAGAAAATACTAGTTCTTTGCCTACTTCAGTTTCTCTAAGGTACTCGGAAGACTTAAATTCAAAATCCAGTAAAAATATCTACTACCATCTATTAATAATTTTTGTCCTGTAGTTCTATCATCTCTAGAAAAATATTGCAATGGAACTGACTTGTTTTATAGTAACTTGAGTCTATATGCAATACTCATAATTAGTAGGAATATATGGATGGGACTTTTACAGATGGCACTGCTTCCAGTGGAGTGACACTACAGGTCTTAACACCATTGGAATATTAAGCATCCTTACAAAAAAAAAAGCATCTCTAAACCTGAAGCTGGGATGTGTAACGAAAACCTGGTCTCAGAAGTATATTTTAGCGATAATTTATCTTAACTGCATGTAGGATTATCACAGTATAGCTGGCTACTACACTAGGAGGAATGCATGTGCAAATTCCTTCTCAGCAGGTCATCCCTACATTACAAGAAGTGGCTTAAATGAAAACATGTTGATAATAAGAAGTGCTTTACCTAGACTGTAACAGCATCCACATTTATGTGACTATTGCAGGTAGAACCAGGCTCCACCTGCGCCATCTTTGGTCTCGGAGGAGTTGGCCTCTCTGTTGTTATGGGCTGCAAGGCAGCTGGAGCATCCCGCATCATTGCTGTGGATATCAATAGCAACAAGTTTGCCAAGGCCAAAGAACTTGGAGCCACAGACTGCATCAACCCTAAAGAGTTCAAGAAGCCTATTCATGAGGTGTTGATTGAAATGACCGGTCAAGGTGTGGACTACTCTTTTGAGGTCATTGGCCGTACCGAAACGATGGTATGCAGCTAAAACATGTGGTCAAATGAGACCTTAGCTTTGTAGCTCTTCCTTCGCTAACCCACTTTGCCACCAAGGATGAGGAGCTGAGAACCACTGACAAAGCGTCAAGCAAACTTCAAGCCTGTTAAGTGCAGCTATCTGCCGCTGACATACAGGGCCAGAAAGACACTCTCAAACTTAGGAAGGAGATCTTCGGTGTAGTCCTCTGACCTAACCAGGGTTGCTAAATTTCACGTAGCTCACTATTCCAATGGTGGCTTAACACTAATGACTGGACACAAAACAGGGAAGGAGGAAAAAGCGATGACACACCTAACCATGACAGCAGATCCAATGGTGTAAACAGATACAGCAGGGATTTTGATGTGGTTTCAGTTACAAAAAAGTACCCACAAGCTGAGCCCTGTAAGGAGGAGGAAGAGTTGAAAACTGTAGTGCTCTAGTGGCAAATCATGCCTGAACTCTGGAGCGTTCTCTGTTTCAATTGCAGATGGCAGCGCTGGCCTGTTCCCAATACAACTATGGAACCAGTGTCATTGTGGGAGTACCCCCAGCAGCACAACAGATCAGTTTTGACCCCATGCTTCTCTTCACTGGTCGCACCTGGAAGGGGTCTATCTTTGGAGGTAAGGAATTGGAAAGACGGGATTAACTGGCTTGGAAAAACTTGCAAATAATCTTGACTGACATAGGATATATCTACACTGACAATTAGGTTGACCTGCTGGGGATTGGTAGCTATTTTGTTGACAAAGAGGCACAAACAGAATTAATTATCTGAACTGTTCTTAATGGTGAGAGGAGAAAGAAAAACAGAGACGGTAAGAGTGGGGAAGAAGCTGTAGAGAAGAAGAGGCAGAGAAAGGAAGAGATAAAAAGACAAAAAATGGAGGGGAAAAAAGAGGAGAAAGAAATTAAGGGGGGAAAATAAGGGAAAGGGAAAGGGAGAGAGGAAGGTAGCAGAAAGTAGAAAAGAAACAAAAGAGGAAGAGAGGGAGGTGAAGAAGTAAGAATAAAAAGAGATGAGAAAGAAAAGGAGAAAGAAAAAAGGACAAAGGGAGAAAAAATAGAAAACAAGAAAAAGATAAGGAAGGGAGAGGAGAGAGGGAGAAAAAAAGGAAGATCAAAAAGGAGAAATAAAGAGATAAAAAGGGAGAGAGAGAAAGAGACAGAATGGGATAGATGGAGAGTCAGGACCCTAAAGGACATCAGGGGGTCAGACCACAGCTCAGTCCCTTGCTAGCTACTGTCAGTCCCTTTCTAGCTACGGTCAGTCCCTTACACTTCTTTCTCTTTAGGAGCAATCCCAGCAGAGTCCCACACTCAGCAAGTCCTAGCTCATACCACACAAAGCTGAAAACCACAAAAAACTTGTTACCAGCAACCAGTTCTACAACCAATTCCTGTGATGTATTCAACAGGCACCTGAATAAAATAGCAGAGATAAAGTAGGTTCCTCTGGGACGGCATGATTTAGTGGACATCAGACAAGTTGAAACAGCATTTAATGTGGAGGAGAGTTTGGATCCTGTAAAGATATCTTTACTGGTCTCCTACTATAAAGCACTTTACTGGGTTTGTCATATGTGTAATAGCTGCACTTCATGACTCCTACTGGCACTCTGAAACAAAGGTAAAGGTAAATTACTGCAACATTTCCTCATCCTTTCCTACTACAGAAATCTATGTAAAAATTTCAGCTGCCATGAGTTTTATCTATTTTCACAAGCATTTAACGTTTTGTTACCCACTGTCCCTGGGTTTTTCAGGCTGGAAGAGTAAAGATGCAGTTCCTAAACTGGTTGCAGACTACATGAAGAAGAAATTTGCTCTGGATCCATTAATAACCCACACACTTCCTTTCGATAAAATCAATGAAGGATTTGATCTACTAAGAACAGGGAAGAGGTAAAAGTTGTTTAATTCTAAAGGTTCTATATAAATAACCAAATGGAGCTAAAAGCTAAAAGAGGGGAGACTTACATTAGATCTTAGGAAGAAATTCATCCCTGTGAGGGTGCTGAGGTATTGGAAAAGGTTGCCCAGGGAGGTTGTAGATGCTCCATTCCTGGAAGGTTGGATGGGGCTCTGGACAACCTGGTCTGGTGAGAGGTGTCACTGCCTGTGGCAAGAGGTTGGAACTAGAAGATCTGAGGCCCCTTCTAACTTAAACAATTCTGTGATTCTATGAGCAGAACAGTAACACAGAGTATGACTTCATGGCAAAGAATGGGTAAAGCAACACATTGTGCCATTAATCTCTGTATGCTCATGGATTGCAGCCAGCAAAGCTTTAGTTTTTGAAATGCAGTGGACCCTGTCCTTCCTTGCAGAGGAACTTTCAGGTTCTAGTTTGAGCCTCTGGGTGGCAGAGGGAGAAAAGACCACACAAATGAGTAAGCGTCTGCCCGCTACGCACTGACAAAGAGAACGTAACAAAAAGGAAATGGCCTCAAGTTGCACCAGGGGAAGTTTAGGCTGGGTATCAGGAAAAATTTCTTCACCAAAAGGGTTGTAAAGCCCTGGAACAGGCTGCCCATGGAAGTGGTGGAGTCACCATTAATGCAGGTATTTGAAAGACACGTCAATGCACAGTTGAGGGCCATGGTTTAGTGCAAACATAGCAGTGCTGAGTTAACAGTTGGACTTCACAATCTTACAGGTCTCTTCCAACCAAAATGATTCAGTGATTGTATATTAATATTGACAGTCGTCCCGAGGACAGAGGCTTGTTGCAGCTGCCTGCTTTTACTAAGAGAAACACTTCAGTGTTTTAGTTCAGGGGTTGCCCTTCGAGCCATTTTTAACTGGGAAGGTGTTTAAGCCTCCATCCAAGGACCCTCTAGGGCTGTATTTGGTGATTAATTGTCAGGAGTCCTGGGTTTCATGTGCAAAGGCTTTGCAGGCTTGTGTGAATTTTCTCTGAACCTGCATCAAGGTTTACATCTGGTCTATTATTTTGCTGCAAGATGGGGCCAGGGAAGGGCAGGGAGGGGGTACACAGTTGACAGTAGTAGCCTACACTTTCAGAGTGAACAGCAGTGTTTTGCTGATGTTAGCTGACGAGCTTTCCTACAGTCACTAACTTGTCATTCTGTATTGCAGTATTCGCAGTGTCCTTCTGCTTTAAGATTCCCAACCGTTAAGTTCATCACCAGTGCAAACTTCATTATCCTTCAATACAACTGATACAAAATGCGAACTAAGATGCTTCTGGAAGGTCTGTCACCACTCTTGAATGAAAGGATCACCTCAAATCCCAGACTTCAAGCACAGTGCTTAGAAAGGATAAATCTTTTTCATTCTACCTCTTTCTCCTGATTCTGACTTTAAATCCTCTGTATTGTGCTGCAGTTGTATTTGATACAGGGCTTGCAGCTGTCATAGGTGTTATGAAAGGTTTGGATTATTTTAAATGGCTTTTAACATGCAATCATTTAGTTAGAGAAAAAGGAAGGAAACTGTCTCTTTGGGCCTTCACAGCATTGTAAGGTTAACAAATTTGTGCCAGCAGCTCAGCAGAGTAAAACTCTATGACAGAACTAAGTGTCCATCCTGAAGGAGTTTAGCAAGGAAATTACTGCAGAGATTAAAATCTATCGTGACCATTTGTTTGAACTAATAATTTCAGTTAATCATATTTAAGTAAATCATAAACTTAGGCACTCAGGTCTCACCGCTGGATGTTCTACCAAATGAACACTTCCAAACATTTTATGTGAAACTGCTGCGGTGTTGCTCTGTGATGCGATGTCATTTCTTTTTACCTGTGTACCTCTTTCTTGGGGATGTTTTAGGTGTTTCATCAGTAGGGTTTTAGATTTTTGGCCAAATTATACAAATGCATCTGAAGGTTGTGAAGAAAAATGAATGTGCACCAAGTATTATTTGTTTCCATTAAATAAAGAGAAAGTGTCTTAACCTTTAAGTGTGGATATAAATTGGAAGAAGAAGGTGA
This sequence comes from Phoeniculus purpureus, assembly GCA_028565055.1. Taxonomy (NCBI): domain Eukaryota; kingdom Metazoa; phylum Chordata; class Aves; order Bucerotiformes; family Phoeniculidae; genus Phoeniculus; species Phoeniculus purpureus. Next base: position 25,684,137 of record JAOXOE010000405.1, on the reverse strand, counting down.
CTGGTAACAGTCTGCAAGAAATCAGACATAAAGGATCTTACTGCTTTCTGCATCGCTGTAGTGAATGGGGCCAAATCCAGTTGGCAGCCAGTCACGAGCACTGTTCCCATGGCTCAGTAGTGGGGTCTGTTCTCTTTAAATCTCATCCACCATTTGCATCAGAAAGTTATCATCAATGCACCAGGGGAACCTCCTGGACTGTGAATGGCTGGCTGTGTTGGCCTTCCAGTAAATACATTCCAGTTAAAATCCCCCAGGAGAAGCTGGGTGTGTAACTGCGAGGCTGCTATCAGCTAAACAGCCTCAACTCACACCACAGGAAGTTTACACTGGACAACAGGAAAAGTTCCTTCACCGAAAGGGTTGTAAAACATCGGAACAGGCTGCCTAGAGAAGTGGTGGAGTTACCATCCCTGGAGCTTTTTAAAGAACATATACCTGTGGTGCTGACAGTGCTGGATTAATGGTTGGACTTGATCTTAAAGGTCTCTTCCAACCAAAACAACTCAGTGATTCCATGATTTTAACACAGAGACAGGAACAGAGGTTATTTCTATCTTGGCCAACATGGTCAACGTTAACTTATCTGAGAGCACCAGAGTTTGTGGGCACTTGTGTGCATGCTAGCTCTGTAGAAGAACCCATGAAGTACGGGAATTGCTTGCCAACTGTGATTTACATGTTTATATCAGCAGAAAGAATCCTTGAGCGGCCCGGCTAGGTTAATGATTTGAGGATAAGTTTACAGTGAGATTACACAGAATCACAGAATTACGCTTTAACAGAAGATTCTTCACAGAATCACAGAGTCATTCAGGTTAAAAAAGACGCTTGGAATCATCGAGTCCAACTGGCTTCTATCCTGCAGCCACTTCATGATCCACCTCGCTACCCAATCATCCAGTCCACACTGCCTCAGTTTGGCTGCCAGGATGCTGTGGGAGACTCTGTCAAATGCCTTACTGAAGTCAAGATAGACCACATCCACTGCTTTGCCATCATCTATCCACCTGGTTATGCCCTCA
>JAOXOE010000405.1:25635592-25683012 GCA_028565055.1 Phoeniculus purpureus | reverse complement strand
CTGTTGGAGAGCAGTGTAGGAGAAAGGGAGCTGGGGGTCCTGGTGGCCACTGGGATGACCATGACCCAGCAATGTGCCCTCGTGGCCAAGAAGGCAAATGGCGTCATGGGGTGAATTAGAAGTGGTGTGGTTAGTAGATCGAGATTGGTTCTCCTCCCACTCTACTCTGCCCCAATGAGACCACATATGGAATGTTTGTCCAGTTCTGAGCCACTCAGTTCCAGAAGGACACAGAACTGCTGGAGAGAGTCCAGCACAGAGCCACAGAGATGATGGAGTGGAACACCTCCCTTGAGAGGAAAGGCTGAGGGAACTGGGCCTCTTTAGGTTGGAGAAGACTGAGCGGTGACCTCATTAATGTTATTAAATATGTGAAGGGCAGGTGTCAGGAGGATGGAGTCAGACTCTTCTCAATGTCATCAAATGATAAGACAAGGGGCAACGGTTGTGAGCTGGAACATAGGAGGTTCCACATCAATATGAGAAGACCCTTTTTTCACTGTGAGGGTGACGGAGCATGGAACAGGCTGCCCAGGGGGGCTGTGGAGTCTCCTTCTCTGGAGACGTTTAAAACCTGCCTGGTTATGTTTCTGTGTGACTTGATCTAGGGGATCCTGCTGTGACAGGGGGACTGGAGTAGATGATCTTTCAAGCTCCCTTCCAATCCCAATATTCTGTGATTCTATGAGACAGTAGGCTGCTGCAACACACCAGTGGCCATGTAATTCCCTTGAACTATCCATCCCAAACATTTCCCACTGCTCTTCGCAGTGACCCTGTTCATCAGAAAAGGACAATCTGCTCTTTCCTCTACGAACAGATTGTGGCCTCAGGGATCTGTCGCACAGATGACCACCTTTTGCAAGGTTGCTTTCCACATGGAGAATTCCCAATTATCCCAGGCCATGAAGGAGCTGGGTTTGTGGAAACCATTGGAGAAGGAGTGACCTATGTGAAACCAGGTAGGACATCCACAAACACAAACCCAGGACTCACCTCTCCAACAGATGGCATCTTCAAGGCCTGCCCTGGGAAAGGCACCTAACAAGGGATATTCCTGTGTTGTTCCAGGTGACAAAGTCATCCTACTTTGCCTTCCTCAATGTGGGAAGTGCACCTTCTGCCTGAACCCCGAAGCCAACTACTGCCTCAATTGCCAGTGAGTGAGTTTGCTTTGCCTTCTACTACACCTGAATGGGGTCGGCTTTCTCTCAACAAGCCTGACTCCCCACGGGTGCTTTACTAGATGAAAAAATATGCTTATGACTCTCAACAGCATGACTTCACCTCAAAACCTGATGCCTGACAAGACCAGCCGCTTCACTTGCAAAGGAAAGCAGATCAACCACTTCCTGTGGGTCAGCACCTTTGCAGAGTACACTGTGATCCCAGAGTGTGCCGTGGCCAAGATAGACGCTGCTGCACCTCTGGACAAAGTCTGCTTGCTGGGCTGTGGGTTTTCCACAGGCTATGGGGCTGCCATCAACACTGCCAAGGTTGGTGTTCAGCCAGGTTGAGCACAAGCACCCCACGGCCACCCATGCACCCCCTCCAACCCTGTGCAGCAGACACCTCCTCTTTGCCTTGGGCACTCACAGGGCCCCATGTTGTGCAGGTAAAACCGGGCTCCACCTGTGCCATCTTTGGCCTTGGAGGAGTTGGGCTCTCTGCTGTCATGGGCTGCAAGGTGGCTGGAGCTTCCCGTATCATTGCCGTTGATATCAACAAGGACAAGTTTGCCAAGGCCAAGGAGTTGGGAGCCACTGACTGCATCAGTCCTCGAGACTTCAAGAAGCCCATCCAGGAGGTGATCACTGAGATGACCGGCCATGGCGTGGACTACTCTTTTGAGGTCATTGGGACTGCCGATACCATGGTAGGTATCAGCATGTATCTCTCCCCTCCGAGCTCCTGCACAGGCTCCTGTCTCAGCAGGCAGTTTCTTGCCTGCTGCCTGCACTGCTGGGCACATCTCTGCTCAGAAAGGTGGTCTGCTGGCTTTGGAAGAAAATTATGTGTGAGTGCCATAGTGGGCACTGAGCCCTCCATGTCTGCTGCACAAGGCAGTGTGTGCATTCTGGTTGTCAGGGGATAGAAAAGCACTGCTCAAGTACAGAAGCACTTCTCAGGCAGGTCCATCAGCTCATTCTGTAACTCACCAGCTTGTTCCATCAGATTGCTGCCCTGGCTTCCTGCAACGTGAACACTGGTGTCTGTGTCATGGTTGGGGTATTGAATTCTGGTGCAATGATTCCCATTGACCCCATGCTTCTGCTGACCGGGCGTACCTGGAAGGGGACTCTGCTTGGAGGTATGAAACTTTGGAAAGCACCATAGAATCATCCATCTTTTCCATTCATGGTAATTTCCAAATGTCTTTGGAACAAGTCCCCTCGAGGGCATATGAGTAACTTAGGCATGTTTAGATTCCTAAGGTGGTCTTGCACCTGTTCTTCACTTCAGATGAGATCTATCTTCTTAAACATTCTTATTCAATACAATAGAGTTGCGGGAAGAGAGATTACCACTGAAACCTGAGTTGAAATAATTGTTGAGCACCTCAGCCTTCACCATAACAGTTATCACCAGTGTCTCTTTGGAACTGATTTCCTTGAGGGCATATGAATAACTCTCCCTCTGACTATGACTTTTCCCATCTGAACAATGCCCTCATAGCGGTAGGACTTTTCCTCATAGTCACTACTCACCAACCCCCTGCTCCTTCAAGCTTGGCAGTGTCCCAGAAAGCTTTTCTGAGAGGGAAGCTCTGCATTTTCACTGTTTCACACAGGCATGAAAAATGCTGATGAACCTCTGACAATTTCATGATGTTCAACACACACAATTAACCCACTCTCCTCCCAAGGACAGGACAACTTCTCACAAGATGAAGGCACCACTACTGGTTGCTCTGTCCTGACCCTCACAGCAGCACAACCCTACCAAAACAGCTTTTCTCCCATTCATGACTGCAGGTGCTTTCTTGTGTTTCCAGGTTGGAAGATGAGAGATGATACCCCCAAATTAGTTTCCAGCTATCTGGAGAAGAAATTCAACCTAGATTTGTTGATCACGCACACGCTGCCCATCACTAAAGTGAATGAGGGATTTGACTTGTTACGGGCAGGAAAAAGGTGAGAGCCTGACCAGCAGGAGTGAGCTACAGCAGATGCCACCTCTATCCAAAATTCAGAGCCCAAGTGGTCTGGCAGGCACACTATAGTGTACACTATAGTGTCTTTCTCATAAAGCAGCCAAGCCTTTTGAGGTCATGATAAGGGCCTTTAGCTCCTGAGGGCTTCTTTTCAGCAGAAGAGAAGCTTTAAAGTCTGCCACACTGCTGCATGTCTCAAGCAGCTGAGTTAGGAAGAGGCTGGATGAGAAAGAAGGTGGCATTGTCTGCTCCTGAACTGCAGCACCTCTAACTTCTCCCTTCCTTTCTACTCTTCAGCATTCGCACTATCCTGCTCTTCTGAAGGGCACAGCAGTGGGAGGCTGAGCGGAGGGACAAGCACAGCAGACACTCCTGGCATCACTCTCCTGGCATGGGTCTGTCTCACCCAGTGCTTCTTTTTGTGAGTTGCTTTTACCAATAAAAGGTTTCAGTCAAACTCATCCCATTTAGTGCCCTCAAACAACAAAGGACCCATGACGCAGGAGGAGCACTTCTGTCTAACATAGGCCCTTCCATTGCAACCCTCATCTACAATAAGCAATTGCCTTGGCTTTGTGAATGCTGCAGCCTTAACCTATGCACCACAGAAAAACAACAGCTGCTGCTGTGCCCTGCTCTCACAGGACCACAATATTTTTTGGTGTATGAGGTAATCCTCAGATAAAACCTGCCACTCCAGCACCTTTTATGTAAACATGAGATTTTCTTATCACACTACTTTGTGTTATTCTCTCATACTCTTTCCTTCGTCAACTCACATTTCTCCTCTTTATATCATTTAGCCTCTTGAGTCCAATCTGGTGGCTTTTCTCTTGATCTGCTTCTGTTCCTGATAGCAACATCAGAGAGATTTACAGACTGGAATCAGGGAAAGTACCAGTGTATTTATGTCCCACAGTATGTAAATGTGGGTGCTAGAAGTGCCATACCTAGACTTCACTTTTCAGAAGTAAAAAGCAAAAATCCTCCTTACATTGCAATTTGATAGGAGCCACCAGGATCACAACTGGTCTGGCAACTAAGTTTGCTCTGTGCACAAAAGGAAATGCAAGGTTATGATCATTATGGGTCCCCTTCAACTTAAAGTACTCTCTGATTGTATGACAACAGGGATTCAAAATTAATGTTTTCTGTAAGATTCTGATCCTAACAAATTTTTTCCCCTCATCCACTGTCCTTCACTTGGGTGAACAAAATCAGTTGTGCTTATAAAACAGACCTTTAGCTACGTTTCTGTTGCATTTATTCACTATGTAATATGGGTGGACCTAACTCTAACATTTCTTAGCTCGTTTGCCTCCTCCCCTTCTGCCTTATCTGTGGTATATATTATTTTAGTCCTAACTGACATTAAAGCAACAGGGCACCTTAAAGGATAGTGAATTGCCAGCCTTGCTAACAAATTCAAAGCCATACTTGATCTAGTTTGTTCTTCACAGTAGAAATGCAAAGTTTGTCTCTGAAACTGGTGCTCAGCTACACTAGACAAGAATTGAACACTGAGACATTCACAGCGGCATTAATATCTGCCCTTATCTTTTAATTAAAAATTATTGAAAGCCTTGAACTACTGCAGGCAGGAGAAAAGATAAGACTTGTACTTAGCCCTCATCAGCACATTTCTGGGTCCATTCTGCAAAGAGGTTTCTGTCAAACACTTTTCCAATCTCCCACCACTTTGATACAGACAGGAAAGAAACATCATACACAAATCAGGTCAGGACACTGACTTCCAAGATGAAGACTTGAGGCTTCTGCCTATCTGTACAAACATCTGACCCAACAGGTTGGTTATTAGAAGACATTTGATATGTGAACACACACATCAAGTCAGGATAGGAACTGTGTTGTTGAACACAAATACACAGCATCTGTCGTCAGGAAGTTAATCATTAAATCCACGCCCTGTTCACTGTCCTCTCCTTACGTGTGAGATGAAAACAGAAGCTAAATGCATGGAATGTAACCTGCAGAGCAGCTGAATGATTTCAGTATCTGTCACAGTATTTGTAAAATCTCTGATTTTAAATTTCAAATGCCAGCTACCTCAAGAGATATCAGCCACACAGCATTTGTTCTCTGGAACTGTGCTCCACCTTCTGCTCAATGTAAAAAAATCGAACGACAATCTAACCAAACTACAATAAGGCTCAACAGCTGTGTCCAGTGGGTCTGTCTGAGCTACTTAAAGAATATTTTTGCTTTCAATCTAGTGCTTAACAGTCACCTTTCAAAGTGGAGGAAAGATTCAAAACACACAGAAGTAACTAATACTGGAGAACTACATCTTTGCTCCATCAAACCTTATGCATGACCTGACAGGCATGAAAGGCACATGATTCAACTGTACAGCTGGGTGTTCTAAGCATGAGTCGTTACCCTGAGTATACAACAAGAGCAGTATTCTATCTCATTGCCAAGTTCCACATAACAACCACGTGCATTCAATATGTCATTGTGTCAATATCTCATTTCTCTCCAGAGTAGCAATGGGAAGGACACATTGCTCTTCGGAGTGGTTTTCATTAGTTAGCTTATCTGTCTCAGCTACAATTCTGTTGTAATCGATTCTGCTCCTCAGTTTCTTTGAAACAACAAAAGGATCATCTCTTCTACAATGTAAAGGCAGACTCAGCAGTCTAAAACTATCATCAATAAAACACGAGTAAATTTATGCAACATATATTTTAACCCAGAAAAAAAACCCTTACTACTCTGTCATAGCAAATAGCTTACAGCGAGCCCACATTAGATTGTAAACATCAAAAAGAAACAAATGGGTTTGCTGCAGAACATATACCTGAACCACTGTAGCATCAAACACTGTTCTCTGCTGATGCTTGCATAACTTCAGAGGTGAATGCACAGCTCTGAATGGAAAATCACTTAAAATATTCTCATTTTGTGAGTGTGTCTGACTTTCTAGTTTTCTTATACTTGACAAATGACACCATTTCTCACCAAGTGAGATCTTTTCAGATCATTCACACTGTAGAAGTTACACAAATGTCAATCAATCTTTGCTTCTAGAACCATGTGAAGTAGCACTATGTAAATACAGTATATTATGTGAATAATCCTTTGGCATCTATTTTAAATCAAATACTGTGACTGTCTCATACAACTGTTAGGATAGTGGTGTCCCCCAGGGATCAGTACTGGGCCCAGTTCTATTCAACGTCTTTATTGCTGACCTGGATGAGGAGGTCAAGTCTATCCTTAGTAAATTCATGGATGACACCAAGTTGGGGGGTGGAGTGTCAATCTGCTGCTGAGAGATCTGGACAGGCTGGGTCAATGGGCAGAGGCCAATGGGATGAGGTTTAATAGGGCCAAGTGCAGGGTCCTACATTTTGGCCACAATAACTCCCTACAGCTATAGACTGTGGGATGAGTGGCTGGAGAGCAGCCTGGCAGAGAGGGACTCGGGAGAACTGTTTCACAGCCAGATGAATTGGACCCAGCAGGGTGCCCAGGTGGCTCAAAAGGCCAATGGCTTGCATCAGGAATACTGTGGCCAGCAGGACTAGGGATGTAATTTTCCCCTTGTACTACACATTGGTGAGGCCTCATCTCAAGTACTGAGGGCAAGTTCTGGGCCACTAGCTTCAAGAAAGCGATTGAGGTGCTGGAGCAGGTCCAGAGGAACAATAAGGCTGGGGAAGGGACTGGAGGGAAAGTCTGATGAGGAGAGGCTGAGGGAGCTGGTTTTTTTAGCCCTGGACTTTATCAGAGCTATACTCAGGGGAGACCTTATCACTCTCTATTACTACCTGAGGGGAGATTGTAGACAGGTGAGGGTCAGGCTCTTCTCCCAGGCAACTAGTGACAGGACAAGAGGGCAGTGCCTGAAGCTGTGCCAGGGGAGGGTTAGGTTGGGTATTAGGAAGCACTTCCTCACAGAAAGGGTGACACCGGAATGGACTGCCCAGGGCAGTGGTGGAGTCCCATCCCTGGAGACTTTTAAGAAAAGACTGGATGTGGCACTTAGTGCCATGGTCTAGGGTGATTGTGATGACGTTAGGTCATAGGCTGAACTTGATAGTCTTAGAGGTCTTTTCCAGCCTCAATAATTCTGTGATTCTGTGAAACAGTCTAGCAAGGGAGAGGAATATATTAAATATGACCTAGTTCCCATAAAAATTCAATACCTCATAAGGCTGTTGTCATTCATACCAGGGAAAGGGTCAATGTTTTAAAGACATGTCATCAACATTACCAGTAGCTTTATGCCAGAAGTAAACTGATAATACTACCCAAGTCATAGCATCCACTTTTCACAAATTAAATGACATGGGAGCCATGTTCTGGAAGAAACAGCACATATTGTCTTTGAACATAATCTGCAACAAAGACTGGTTATCTTTTGAAAACAACTTTGTAATAAACCTGCTGACAGATTTTCTGCTCTATAGGGTTTAAAAAAAACACAGGAAGGGTCTTGATTTGTTTTAAATTTTGCAAGAATTGCAAGAATGTACTTGGTTTTGGTTTGGCTTTCTTCACATTCTTTGGGCTTCGCACGCTAATGCCAGCCAGAGAAAGTCTTCTGTTGCACAACAGAACATCTGTTCTAGCAAACATTTGTATCATCTTATCTTTTTTATCACTGGCATCTCATATCTGCCAGTATTTTCCAATTCATATCTGTCATTCCTTTTCTCATTCTGAGCAACAATTCATCCTCTTGAGCAATGAAGCACGTGGGCTAATATTTATGTACTTTATCTGTACAGAGTATATCTGTATACTTTTAGCACCGAATCTCACTGATTATTGTAGTCCAACTGTATGAAATCTTGCCCAGAGAGCAGGATTGCCACCATGAGCAAATCATTCTGCCAGACAGACCTTTCCCTCTCTGCTGAACATTGGACCCAGAACACTGTAATGCCTTTTGACCTCTTTTGAGCAACTCTTATCCCACCCCACAGCCCTTTGAACTTCTGGAAACCCCGCAGCACGATCAGCAATTATACCGCATATTATGAACACACAAATGAGTTATGCAAGGCCAACAAACCCTAACTTGTCTGCCAATTTACAATAACTTCTGCATGTAGAACTCGCTTTGCCCTCCTGTGAAAGTTATCGATAATTGTCTTAACTATTTTATAAGTATAAAACAAGACTACAGGTAGAGATAACACCAACGTAACTCAAGATTTGAATTGAGTTCTAGCACTTCCCTATGGAGAAAACGCTACAAGAAGTTCCTCCCAATAAACGTTTCCTTAGCATTGCATGTGTGTCTACATAGCTTTGACTTTATACTAGATGTTGCAGTTGGGGTGGATGCGTGACAGAGTCCAAGAGCAATGTGCAAGCAGTCAAAGAAGAACACAAGATACTTTATTAATGCAGCTAGTTCCCTTTTACACCCTTTCTGCACACAGGTGTCCTTATTTCATTGGTAGAACACATATATAAACAAGTGGCCACTGGTACTCAGCCATATACACCCAAGTTTCTCCCAGCGCGGTCCATTGTTTACATTTTTCGGAGGTTTCTGACTCGTTCTCACCAGCTCAAACTCCTCGGATTGCGGACCCACTGCAGCCCCCCACAACTAGTGACAGGTCTCAAAAAAAGTAGTCAGACAGGTAACTGTGATAAATCCAAACACATCAGATCTGTGCAGGATTCAGACCCAAATAAAGTTTCCTTTCAAACAATATCTGAACCTAGATGAAGCAAAATTTGATTACTAAAATATATCTCTGCCTTAAGTCAACTGTAACTTCATTTTACCAGTTAGTAGGAGTGGTGCTACGTAAAAATTTATGTAAGCACCACTGAGCAGTGAGGGAGGAGTTCTGCCACGGCAGCAGTGCCACCCCGTGGTTACCTGTCACTGCTTCCTCTGCACACAGCCTCAGCTGCAGTGCTGGAATCATACAATCATAGCATGGTTTGGGTTAGGAGGGACCCTCAGAGAGGGTCATGGGCAAGGACACGTTGCCCACAGCCCCATCCAACCTGGCCTTGAACACTTCCAAGGATGGAGAATCCACAACCTCCCTGGGCAATCTGTTCCAGTGCCTCTGCACCGTCACAGGGAGGAATGTCTTGATTATTTCAGGGCTCAGGCACGGGCCTACAGCAAATACCCAAGACACAGCAGTGCATGTGGGCACAGGCGAGTGCAGCTGCCGGTCCACAGAACCCTCTGCCAATCCTCAGTGCTAAACTCTGCTACCTTCTGGGACACGATGAGTGCCAGTGGGAAGCTGTTCAGCTGCCCGTTTCTCAGCCAGCAAACACTTTACTGCTAACTGACCAGTACCTTGGAGATTCTCCTGCCCCTTTGATCATGATTGCCAGCTGAGCAGGACTTCAAATTTCAGCAGATAATTAGAGAGCTGCTCAACCTCTGCTTGAGTCTTCTCACTGGTTTCACAGCACAAGCAAGGGGTGCCAAATGCCTTAATTCCACAACTAAAATATTTTAGAAGCTTTTAGTGTCCCAGCCTTACGTGATTCTGCTGCCAAAGTGCCATAGTCACTTTGCTAGTCAGTATGAATATAGTGTGAATTAACATGGGCCCTTCTTTTGAAAATTTATTTTACTTTAGTATTCTTGAGAATTATACTAGGATTATTTAGTAGGAGTATTCCTAAATCTTCTCCTTTGGAATAAACCACTTTTTGAAACACTGGATAGTGTTAAAAATTTGTATTTGTATTTACAAAACCATAATATTTGAATTAACTAACTATCCAAAGAAATACCAGCCAACTCTGAACACTATGATTTTTATTTTTAAATACTTCCATTTTTCCACTAGCTATATTTGTACTTTACAAAAAGTACTTTATGCTTACTAATGATTACAAGAATTTCTAATTATTTATTTGATAGGAAAAGGGAGGAAGCTTATGTCAGAATTCAAAAGGATGGCCTTGAGAGCAATGTCCCATGATGAGACTGCTCCGTTCAAGCAGCCAGAGCTGATACCTGTAGGTTACCCCAGTTTTAAAGTGGTTGTTCTAATGAAATACAGCTATCAAAACTATTTAATTTACAGTGATTTTACTTGGGAAATTGTATTAATGAAAGAAAAACTACCTCTGTGTCAATCTAGCACCATTTCTGTTTGGGGGAAATAAACCAGGCAATGTTTGTGTGAAAGCATTTCTTTTTTGTCATGCCAGCCCTCTCCAGCCTTATGACACCAACCAAACTTTCACCACTATGTGAGGTTGCAGCCAGCAGTTACAGCACCTAACCATCGCCACCTAGTCCTGAGGGCTGCAATCAGACATCTTCTGCTGGCCCCACTCAGACTGCCCCAGGCAGCACCCTGGCAAGTCACTTGTATTTTCTTTCAGTCTATACTGGCTACCAGGCTCACAAGTGACTTCTTGCCCTGCATCTTCTTGTACTTCAAAGTCAAACAAAGACAGAGCAAACCTTACCAAAACCTAACACCTCCAGGGCACAACAGCACAATTTTTTAAAAAAGCAAAAGAAAAACCGTAACACAGATCTCAGATTGTTTTGGCCTTTTCCCCTTGATTGCCACAGAGAGTAGAGAATGTCCTCCAAGCAAAAACATGATTTCCAGGCCTCTCTCCACATGCTCACAGTGCTTCCAAGCTCTTGATTTCCTCAATCCAAACTGATGTTCCTAATCTGCTAGGTCAGCACCAAAACCAACCCAACGTAAAGAAACACAGTAGCATCAGGAGCCCTCACCTACAGAATTTATGTATGTAATCTATACACCTGGAACATGCATGGCAAAGCCTACATAGTTCAGTCAAGAGCAAACAGTTCTTACCACAGTGCGGTACCTATTTACTTGCACGGTACTGAGAACAGAAAATTAAAAGTTACAAAAATCACTTACCATGTCCAGAGCCTTCCAACAGTTCTCAACAGCACTGCAGGCAGTGTCACAAAACTGCAAAGAAAAGAAAAGTTAAAATAATCCAGCTACTTCCATCTCTGAAACTGGACAATGAGCTTTAAGGAGTTACGATTTACAAATCTGTGCCATTGCATAGCAGAATCAGTATGAGCCGTGTCCAAAACATCGAGACTAACAAAAGCAGAGCATCTGCAGAGTTTAGCTGAATGTAAGGCATTTGGAGGCTTTTTGACAGCAGGGACAAACAAGGGGTGACCAAAAGCATGACATTCAAAGGAGTGGTCAGCAGAACTAGATGCAACCAAAGACATGGGTGAGGCCTGCTCTGATTTCAACAAGTTTTTAGCAGTGCACAGCAAACACAAACTGAAGTACCTAGCCAAAAGCCTCAACAAAGCCAGGGGACAGCCAAGCTGGTACGCATCTTTTCTCAACACCTTTCACCATACGTGAAACCCACATAGCACTCTTGCTGTCCAGTTACCCTCCAGCTAGGAGTCTGCTTTCCTGAGTCTACAGATCCTAGTTATTAACTGCTAAGCTGTTTTTATGTTATGTATTAAATGCTACGATTACTTATCTTGTGCTATTACAGTTTCTGTTTCTCCAAGCTGGTGCTGGAGAGGTTTTGCTGAGCTTTGCTAGCTGGAAAGCAAAATTTGTTTTCTTAATGAGGGAATTAATTATACCCTGCAACTCGTCAGGCAACTCCCATCAGCCCATGGCAAACTGTTGACCAGATCTCACACAGCTGTGGTCACAGATCTCACAAGAAGCCTTTTCTTACCCTGCCTGGAGACAGAAGGTCCTTCAGAAAGCTGAAGAAAGTTGTAGGCAGGTTCACAGTGGCCCAGCAGTGGCCCAGTTGTTTTGTTGACTGACAGATGGGATCTCTGGAGGCCTAGCCCAAACTTCCATCTCACCACAGACCCCTCAGCTTACATTATGCAGGGGCTGCCTTCATCTAGTTTCAGGCACACTGCTGCCCAGTAAAGCCTCCACTACGGTGGTGTAGCCAGCTGAGAGGACAAAAGGCATGAGGACTCATCCTAGCAGTGCTCAGGAGAGATACAGCCCTCAAGGAGCAGCGCAGAAGGGGCCAAATGCATCCCACCGCTGAAGGCCAAATCTTGTGACTTAACCTGTTCAGGCTGCACTAACTCAAGATATTTCTAGTCTACGTTGAACAGGATAGATGAAAGACACTTAATCCTCCCAGAATGGAATTGCTGGCCTCTACAAGTCAGGACACCCAGGCAATTATGGTTTGAAAATGTTAATCACGAGGCTGCATGGCCGCTACTTGAACTGTCCTCATTAGAGCGCTGCAAATCACATCCACAGGTCAAACAGCCCCTGGCCTCGATGAATCTCCCTCTCCTGAGCACGTTAGTAGGAAGCAAGGCCACTGCCATGTACTGGAAGTACTTGGCAGTTGGCTTTAGGACTGATGCTGTAATCACTGGTAGAAGCTTGATTAATTATGAAGATGTTCATCACGCTGATTTGGAGTGCACAAATGGATGTTTACATGGGGAGCTCACCCTGTGCACGGCCGCTGAGCTGTGTGTGCGCAGGCCCGCACCAATGGAAGGCCTGTGCGGGCCAGCTGCCGGATATCCAGGAGAGCCCACCCAGGCCTGGAAATCACAGAACATCAGGGATTGGAAGGGATCTCGAAAGATCATCTAGTCCAATCCCCCCACCACAACAGGATCCCCTAGATCTAGTCGCACAGGAACACATCCAGGCGGGTTTTAAACGTCTCCAGAGAAGGAGACTCCACAACCCCCCTGGGCAGCCCCTTCCAGCGCCCTGTCACCCTCACTGGGAAGAAGTTCCTTCTGATATCGATGTGGAACCTCCTCTGCTCCATTTTACACTCACTGCCCCTTGTCCTATCATTACACGACACTGAGAACAACCTGGCTCCATCCTCCTGACACCCACCCACCGGCGCCTGCAGTAACAAACGCGCTGCAAGGCGCCCGGAGCCGCGGGCGGCCGCTGAGGCCGAGAGCGCAGCAGGCGGAGCCGGGCTCTGAGGGCAGCAGGCGGAGCGCAGCGCCCATGCGCGCCGGCTCGAGCCCCTTCCCCTTCCGTCGGGACGCGGCAACCGAGCGTGATGGCGAGTGGGGTGAGTCCGGGTTTGTGGGGTGGGTGTGAGGTTTCCGCTGGGCTCTGCACAAGTGTGACTCGGTCAGCTTGAAGGAAGGGGCAGGCATGTCTGTGCTCTCCGGGCTGGGAGGATCTTGGCTCCTCAGGACACATTGGGTTGCCTCAAGGCGGTGAGGAGCGAACGGCCTGCGCAGACTAGAGGATCGAGGTGTTTTCCAGCCTAGGCGAGTCTGCCATTCTGAGACGAGTGGGCTGGGGCGGGGGTTACCCGCAGCTCACGCTGTGCGTGTTCTCCCCGTGATTGTGGGGTTGGAGAAGACAGAGCGGGTCGATGCTGGGAGAGATGCGGCTCTGGCAGCGGGAGCGATATCCGAGGTGCCTGCTGGTTTCAGTAGGGCTGAACCTGCTTTGCTCTCAAAGGCACTACCTGGCAAGCTCACTGCACTGCTTTCCAGCCATCACAGTAGCCCAAACCTGCTTACTACTGCAATGATTTCCGTGCCCTGGTCTGAGCAGGCCAGGTGGTCTCACGTGTCCGAGTGCTGAAGGCTGGTCTGGGCCAGCAGCAGTTTCAGAGCAGACAACAGCTACTACTGCCAAGAGGCCAGTTTCCCCATGAGTGAGATGGTGGATCTCGTGTGTGGCTACAAGCACTTCAACAGTTTGTGTTCTTGCACTGATGTATTAATAGAAAATCACGGAGTCATTTAGGTTGGAAGAGGCCTTCAAAAGATCGTCAAGTCTGACCATTATCTATTCTGCCAAGCCCGCTGCTAAACTGAAGATCCATATCTGTGTGACTTTTAGACTTGGAAAGCTCAACAGGTGGTCTTGGTGCTGTTATTTCTTGAAGAACTGGTGAAAGTTGGGGGTTTTTTTATCCAGTTGTTGGCTTCAAGGTCTTCGACAAAGTTTTGAATATCAAAAGGTCAGAAGATGGGTTATCTCCCTTACACTCTTTGTAGTCCAGGAGCTGTTAAGGCTGTATGAGCTGGATGGGATTTCAAAGCCAGCTGCTGTAAGTTTCAGAATCAGATGTTATCTCAGAATATGCTTCCAGGTGAGTAGTGTTAGGTTTAGGAAGATTAGTCTCATGAGAAGACTTTTCTCTCTCTCTGTTGTTGCAGGATAGGCTACAATTTGTACCAGTTAAACTAGGCATGGACTTCAAAGTGATGGCAAAACAAAATCTTTTTATATTTTTTTTAAAGTGCTTCTTAATTAAATTATAATCCTCCTCTCTACTTCTTTTATATGCTTTGTTATCAGTACAAGATACACTTAGCTGAACACTATTGTTTACAATAACATTACCTAATTCTTACTCTTAAGACTTATTGGTTACTTGGTATCTACAGAAAGGTAAAAAAGTCTAAAAGAAAGAAAGCAGAGCAAATATCAAAACAATGCATTCCTCAGTCTACAGCTTTCCATGGTTATCTCTGTCCAAGGACAGAGTTTGTGAGCCTGCTTTTAAGCAAATCAGAAAGCTGTACTGGCTGCTCTCCCACATCTCCCCTTTTAAACTCTGTGCCTAAGCTGGTAGAAATTGGAATTTAGGAATGTGTGAGAACAAGTGACGTGGGGATGGACTGAAAACCAGTAAATGATTTACCTAGTGATGGTTCCTCTTGCACTTTTGCCTTGAATTTAGATTTCCTGGCAAAATCTTTGGCATGTTCAACAGTTGTGAACAAATGCCCAGACTGTGACTCCACGGTTGGTTACTGTGTCAGATTAATTTTTGCCTTGACCATCATAAAAAAGCAGAGCACGTTTCTAGGTTAAGGGTGTTTCTGTCCAGTCTGGGCTGTAGGAATGGAGACCTGTCCTCTGTTGTAAAGCCTGAGGCCTTTTATGTTGAAAGTATTTATTTTAGTGAGTTTAAGCCAAAGTAAATGCCTGCAGCTCTGCTATTGCAAGTACAGTGAAGGTGTTAGTTTTAACTGGTTCTGGCAAAGTCCAGTCTTGTTCATTATACAACAGAAGTACTACAGGAAGTCATAAACTACCCATTATTTTCTCCTACATACACAGGTAGCGAATCAGGCCTAGCAAGCTCAAGAGGGGTTCTTGCTGCTGTTATTGATTAAAGGCAGTGAAATTGCAGAAAAGCCTGGATTACTGTATGTATAGTCTTGGGAATTTGCATTAATTCCCCCTTAGTGATTCTAGGGGGGCACTACAGCTAGTCTGAAAAGTTGTTTTCCTTGTATTGGTTTATAGGTCCTGCTGTGAATTGCTGCCTGTTTCCAGCTGTCATAGCAATGGCTTAGAGCTTGTTGGCATGGAAGAAACTCAGTGCAAGTTATTTGGGACAACTGTATTATTCCAAAATAATTCAAGTCCACCCCTCCCCACACACAGACCTGATAATCCCTGATTCCTAAGAGATGCTAAAAGCTGCAGATGAGGGGGGAGTAAAAAGGAAAGACTGGGAATCTCCTAGGCAAAACTTAAGTATTCAATTTAAGCAGTTTCCTAGGCTACAGTCTGAAAATTTGCAGGAAAAAGATGGAAATAGGAGGAAGATAAAAAGGAAGGCTAAAAAAAGGAAGGTGGGAAAATGGGGAACATCCCCATAGCCAAGATGAGTTAATTCCTTGTATGCTGGAAGAGTTTGATGTAGGAATATCATAAGCAAACATGATTTCACCAAATCCAGAACAGCATGTCCCCACATGCACACACGTCTCCTTTCCAAAACTGTGCCCAGAAGGATGAGACTATTTACTCTTGATTGGGGACTCAGACTATTACGTGACCTCCAGTTTGCTTTCTGAATTTGACTTCAAACGCTGTGCTCAAGGAACACATCTCAACTGACTGCCAGTCTCTTCTTTCAAACCACTGTTTTCATTATGCAGTCTTTTCATTCCTTTTGCTCTTTTCACTGCAGTGTTTTGTTATCTCCAAAGCACTCCTGGGTTTATGATATTTTTTTCTCAATAAGAGAACAGCATCCAAATTTCAGCTCTTTAGCTTCCTCCAAGCAAATGTAGGGCAATTAAACCTTTGTGTTGAAATTAGGAATTTCAGATCTGAGATCCTTTCCAGAAGCCAAAGTGTGTTGCTCATTCTCTCGCGTGGCTGAACAAGAATTATTTTAAATTAACCACACAACAGATGCCCTCTTTTTTTGTTGTTGTTGCTGTCTTTTAGGTTATTAAATGCAAGGCTGCCGTTGCCTGGGAGGCAGGTAAACCTCTGTCTCTTGAGGAAGTGGAGGTATCTCCACCGAAAGCTCATGAAGTTCGTATCAAGGTAATTATATCAATTGTTTGCTGTAATGCATTGGGAGATAAATTATTCAAACTGTACAGCTTGTTTGCCAACAAAGGAATCATTGAATGGACATCATTAGCATCTCAGCCAACTTTAAAAAGAAGAAAATTATTATGTTTAGATCTTCCATTTATGAAAAGCATTTTTAATTTCTACTGATCTTGCTCCAGTCTGGTCTAAAGATTATGGCTGGTCTTGGAGACCAATTCCATTGCTACAAGTTAAGCTCCCACAAAACATGTGAGCTAGGAACACCTTGGACCTTGTTTGAAGAACAGCAGCTTGTGACCTGTTGCAGATGTGTATCAAGCTGGATTTCACTTCAGTCAGGCCACAGGTTACTGGCTCCTGAGCTGTGACTGGTCTTCTGGATTTCCTGTATCCCAGTTTCCAATCTGATCAGGACTTTCCAGTAGCCATTATCTGCCAAAAAGTTTCTCTCTGTGGAAAGGGTCTCTGCATGGTGCTTAAGACTTAAGCTGTATTTCTGCAATACCAAAAGTTCTGTGTGGCCTCTCTGGCCATTTTACTACATTTTCTTCAAATCACAGAACATTAGGGATTGGGAGGAACCTCAAAAGATCATCTAGTCCAATCCCCCCACCACAGCAGGATCCCCTAGCTCAAGTCACACAGGAACATATGAACATATCCAGGCAGGTTTTAAATGTCTCCAGAGAAGGAGAGTCCTGAGATATCAACCTTTGAGACTACTTGGACTACTGATTTCTAGCCTTAGGAAACCAGATGTCATCTTCTGCCTGTTTCAGCATCAGAATTTAGTTGATGGAAATGAGAAAATATATACTATAATGACTTAAGTAAAAAAAGTTACTTGCCTTGACACTCATGTGCTTTGCCACAACTGAAATAAGTTGTCTATATCACAAGTGCTGACCAAAGGAACAGGTGTAGATCTGTGCTGGTTTTCTGCTATTCAGGGTGCCTCAGATTATGCATTTCTCCACAGATAGTTGCCACTGCTGTCTGTCACACTGATGCCTATACTCTGAGTGGAGCTGATCCCGAAGGATGTTTCCCTGTAATCCTGGGTCATGAAGGAGCAGGAATTGTAGAGAGTGTTGGGGAAGGAGTAACAAAAGTAAAGCCAGGTAAGAAAATACTGTAGAAGCTTTCTGCCTTCCTCAAGGCAGAGTGTTGCTTTGCCACAAGGTTAATTGGGATTACAGGGTAATTTGGGGAGTGTGTGCCTGTGTAAATTGTGAGGTACAACAATAATCTATTCAACGTGCTCTTGGTGTAATACTTGAAAGATCTTAACATACTAATTTCTTCCTTGAAATTGGATCACTATAGTTAGAAGAGGTTTTTTTTTTCTCAAATGATAGTTGTTACCCTTTTTAATTAAAGGGTATAAAAATGTTGAATTGTGCTGTAGAGAGTTTTTAACACACAAAGTTTCAAGTGAACACAAACTCGCATAATAGTCACAACAATTGAGTAACTTTTCATGGCACTTTTCTTGACTAAATAACTAGATGCTGAATTTTATAATACTTTTTTTCCTTAGGGGACACTGTTATCCCTCTGTATATCCCCCAGTGTGGAGAGTGCAAGTTCTGTAAGAATCCTAAAACAAATCTGTGCCAGAAGATAAGGTCTGTTTGCTTTTCATTTTGACACACAGTGTGTTGTTTGTTCAGCCTATGCCTGTTCTGGTTATCAAAAGGAATTGGCAGGAGTTGTTGGAAAAATGAATCTCTTGATGCTCTATTTAATGGTTTGGGAAGTACTGTGTGGTTTAGGGAGACAGTTACACACATCTTTCCATTCTTCTTAAATTTTCTTTTACTTTTTGTCCTTAAATTGTTTCTCTGTTTTAATCTATGAGAAGATTTAAACTGGTAGCTTGTGTTCACAGCTTTGAAAACTTAAATGCTGTGATTCAGCATTAAAGGAAGCACTTTAGGGAATTTAGCTCTTGGGGGTCAATGGAAAAGCTGTTGAGTGGTAGAGAATTCTGTAAAAAGCTCTTTTTTCCTTAACACCTGCTTCTTAGCTCTCATTCTCTCAAGAGTCTCCCAAACCCAAACAGAAGCCCCAGAGACATAATTTATAGGTGAAGTGTACAGGAGGTGGTGGAGATAGGAGTATGGTACTATGGCATAGGCAGTTAGCTGTGGTAGTCAATGTGTTGATGGTAAACTCCATTTCATTCAGTGCTTCCATGGAGAAATTAAGAGCATGAATTTTGAAGAGTTTAGCATCTAATTTTGTTGAACTTCTGGACTTACCAGAATGATTAATAGCAGTGCAACCATGCAACTGCATGTCTGTGCTACTTAAGGCGTTCTGTCTGGTGACAGTATTTACTGCTTAAGAGTCTGACTGTATTTTTCTGTCTTGCCTTAAGAATTACTCAGGGGAAAGGACTCATGCCTGACGGTACCAGCAGATTCACCTGCAAAGGAAAGCAGATTTTCCACTTCATGGGGACTAGCACCTTCTCCGAGTACACTGTGGTGGCAGATATCTCAGTAGCCAAGATAGATGCTGCAGCACCTCTTGATAAAGTGTGCCTTTTGGGTTGTGGTATCTCTACTGGCTATGGGGCTGCTGTTAACACTGCTAAGGTAAAGGCTGTGGTTGTCTCTGGCTTTTCTTTGTAGTTATGTTTGAGACAAGTACACAGATAGCTCTGGGATTAGATTGGGAATGTTCTGTCTTCCTCTTCAACCAGTCAAGTTTAGCTAAGGATTTCTAACTTCTTAAAGGGCATTTCAAGAACCTCATGCCCTTTTAAGGAAATGCAGGTAGAAGATTCTGCATCCCATTTGATACCAGCTATATATAAGTTACTTTTCCAATTCATGTTAATCTTGCTCCAAGTCATTCTGATAGTTTGAGGCTAAGGGTGAGACAGAGTTGATGAGTGTGCTGCTGAGTCTAGGGCAGGTTACAAGAGTCTAGTCTTCAGGCAAAATTAAAACATAGCACCTAAACAGCCTCTGGATGAAGTCTCTGTGTAGTCTCTTTTACCCAAATTACAGCCTTGTAGCCATATACGTTTGCTTCCATATTTATTTTCATTGCAGAATTCTTAACCTGTGTTCCCTACTCGTGGGACGATGAGTTTTCTATGTTGTTCATGGCTCTTACCTTACTCCTAGGTGGAACCTGGCTCTACGTGTGCTGTCTTTGGTTTAGGAGGAGTTGGGCTGGCAGTTATTATGGGCTGTAAAATAGCAGGAGCATCCCGGATCATTGGCATTGACCTTAACAAGGATAAGTATGCCAAAGCCAAAGAGTTTGGAGCTACTGAGTGCATTAGCCCAAATGACTTCAAGAAGCCCATACAGGAGGTGCTGGTTGAGATGACCGATGGTGGTGTAGACTACTCATTCGAGTGCATTGGTAATGTTGGAGTCATGGTAAGTGTTTGCATAATGATAGTACTTAGAGGGAGGGGATAGCTAGGTGCTACTTAATTGTTTAAGTAGCAAAATGAGCTGGTTTTTAAAATAGTTATTATGAACAGCTGTGACTGAAAAGGCCAGTTTACATCCAATCTTAATTAGGTAATGAAAGCAGATGCTACTTTTTACGTTGAAAATAGCGCTTAAAGAAAAAAGATTGTGAATTTTATGGGAGTTCTGTGGAAGTCTGAGTTTTCATATGCTGATAGTTGAAACGTTAACAAAACCTGCACAAAACGTATTGGAAAATAAACAGTAAAATCTCAGTGATCACTCAGTATTTTCCTGACTCCTCAAATAATGAATTTAACCTGTGGAAATGCAGAA
Organism: Phoeniculus purpureus; assembly: GCA_028565055.1. NCBI lineage: Eukaryota > Metazoa > Chordata > Aves > Bucerotiformes > Phoeniculidae > Phoeniculus > Phoeniculus purpureus. The sequence continues at coordinate 25,662,796 of JAOXOE010000405.1, read as the reverse complement.
GTATTACTGCAGGTAAGGCCAGGTTTTCAGGAATTACAACAGTATTCCTGTCAGTAATATGGTCTGCATGGTCTCTGATTATAGTTTATCCCAACTCTCAGAGCAGTGACTTCTCTGTAAGCCAGATGGGATGTAAAAAGAGCAAAGTCAATCTTTTTAACAGTATAAGGAGTCAGAACCAATGGAAATGTCATTTTCAGTGTATTTGTTCTTCCTTAAATACTCATGTGGTGACTGGTAGACTAGGGGAAAGGAAGTGCAACTTACGCCAGTTTAGGCAACATAAACATTAGCAATAAACATTCTGCTTTGTCCTGTTTATGTGTGAAGAGGGCTGCCTTGGAAGCTTGCCACAAAGGCTGGGGAGTCAGTGTGATAGTTGGAGTAGCTGCTGCTGGTCAGGAGATCTCCACACGACCATTCCAACTAGTAACTGGGCGGACATGGAAAGGGACTGCATTTGGAGGTAATTGTCTTTTGCTATGAGGATAAAAGTAATTGACGATGATGTAAAGCTAGGAAGAACACACCACCTTGGTTTTGCTTGTGCAAGAAATGTACTACTGTCAGGCTATTCAGAAATGAGGTGGTGACTTCTAAGAGAAAGACTTTAAAAAGTCTAGTAGTCATACAGACAGGCCACAAATAAACACACTGGTGTGCTTGTCTCACATATTTTGAACAGAGAATATCACTATGGTGTTCAGTACTAAAGGAGCAGTATTGATTCATCTTGAAGATTTGTTTCACTTTGGTCCAGTGAAAGGACCTAGTCTTTGGGGAGATGGCAATTTACATAAAACATCTTTGTGTTGTGTAATCACTAAGAAAATCATGGGGTTAACATGAGAATATCCTATGAAGTTCCTTAAAATAAAAAACAACAAATGCTTGATACACGCTTTCTCATCAGACCAAACAAAAACACGTTAAGACTTTTACAGATTTTTTTTTTTAACTTAGGGATTCAGTAATCACTGAACTTAATGGAGACATCCAAATTTGGATTTACTCTGCCCTTTTTTGCAAGTAACAGAAAACCTAGCTGTTACAGAGTATGCAGAGTGCTCAAAGAGATGCCTATGCATGCTTTCTTAGATGAGGGCTGCTGCTGAGTACTGAAATACCTGGTGAAAAGTTAGTGCACTTGCGTGCTCTTGCCAGACATAGCTGTCCTCTTGCATTCCTTATTCACTGCTTGCCTAGAACAGAAGGGACAGATATGAGGGGCAATGGGTGTAAGCTGGAACATAGGAGATCCCACATAAATATGAGTAGGAACCTCTTCACAGTGAGGGTGACAGAGCACTGGAACAGGCTGCCCAGGGGACTTGTGGAGTCTCCTTCTCTGGAGATGTTTAAGACCCGCCTGGATGTGTTCCTGTGTGGCTTGGTCTAGGTGATCGTGCTCTGGCAGGGGGATTGGACTAGATCTTTCGAGGTCCCTTCCAATCCCTAATGATTCTATGATCCCTGATCTCAGTTCCATTTCATATTTATTACACAAGTGCCTGTGTTAAGAGCTGTATTTTTAATTTATCTCTTGTTTTCTGAGGTGGGTGGACAGGAGAAAAGCAAATGCATGCTTTCTGTCTTTCAGGCTGGAAGAGTGTAGACAATGTACCGAAACTGGTGACTGACTACTTGTCTAAAAAGATCAAGGTTGATGAATTTGTGACTCACACCCTGCCTTTTAATGAAATTAATAAGGCTTTTGAGCTGATGCATGCAGGAAAGAGGTAATGTTCACAATATTGAAAGGTGTAGAAGATGTCTTGATGAGACATTATTCAAATAACAAGTTCCCTGCCCACTGTCATGTTCTAAACAGGGAGGATAAAGGCTGTACAGTATATAAATATACTGTACATTATTCTGAGATTAAAAGTAGACTTTCTCTGAGCTTCAAGGCATGTGCCTCAACACAGCAAAAAGGAAGCACGAAGTGTAAAGGAAATAAACATGTGAAGCTGACAAAAGAGACAAGTCAGTCTTAGGCTTCCAACACTGCAGATTATCACTTGGAATGATATTTTAATAGGCAACACTGTAAAATATTTTCTTCTGTACTCTGGAGTAGAAGATTCATGTGTCAGGTTTTAACTTCTTCACATACAGGTGGTTTTGCCTTGAGATAAATGGCAGTTGGACTGTTCGTACTGCAGACTTAGGCTGTGGCTGTATTAAACTTCACAGTGAGGCAGAAATCCCCCATCCGCGTACAGCAAGCACATCCTGCTTGCTGGATGCATCATACTCCCTACTGGAATATTGGGTCATCCTTGTATAGCCCTGTACAGATACAGGCATGGATATGCTTGAGGGAAAATGGGCCCCAGCATGGGAGTCCTGTGGCAGAACTTTTATCTGAAGGTTAAAATCTAACACAGAAAAGAGGAAATGATTAGACAGTTTTAGCCTGAGATATGTTAAAGGTTGTCCTGCTGTGTATTTTCAAGAGCAGACATCTTTAAAGGAGAGATTTCATGAGATGCTCTGTAATTTGTTTGAAATTCAGAACTTTTCACATCATAGCTACCAGTACCTCTCAGATCAAACCAACTTATTTAGCAGACCACATCGCAAGCTTTTTTTTTTTTTAAAGACTGTTTCGAATGAAGGGGAAAAATGAACAGGTGGTCATGAGTAAAAACTGGAGAGATGTTCTGGTAAAGAAACAAAATTATCTCCAGCATATTTGCACCAGTGCAAGCGAGTCTGCTCATAGGCAGGTTCATTTGCAGACAGATAAATAGTTACCAGCATTATCTCAGAAAACCAGCATGGTCTTTGTGTTTCATCTGTAGCCACACTGATGTATATAATTTTCTCAACTTTGGTAACTTTATCTGCTTTATCTTCTGTGTATTCCTGTTTTGGATGAATCAGTTAACACCTGTACTTTCTACAATTGTAAACACTGCATCTGTGCACATCTCATCCAGCAGTTGATCCTCTTTCCGTTACAAACTTGTGTGTCATTTCAATGAATTATTCCTATTTGAGAACATCCTATGAAATGAATAATGCAAGTTACTTAAAGTACTCCAAGCAACCAAAAGAGGGGGCATCTGTAAATATTAATGTTCCTGATCAATATTCCTGGCTACGTACTGACAGCTGACACACAGTTTGAAAAAAGCTTTTATTTTAAGCTTATCCTACTGGGGGAAAGACTGAAAACAACCAACCCGAAGATAACAAGCATTACTAATCCATTTTTAACAAGAATTTTTAATAAATAATATAGCCATAAGTATTAATTTCTTCTTAAAAGAAACAAGTATGTCTCAGCAATAAAAGAGGAGAGAAGGGGAAATAAAGGATTTCTTATTGGTAACTTTTTTCTTTTTCATTTTAAGCATTCGGACTGTCCTAAAGCTTTAGAGACAAATGTGGACCTCCCTGTTGGCCAGCAACATGTTAACTGCCTTTTGATAACAGAATTTCTGATGGAGAGTGGAATCAAACAAATGAAAACTCACTGGGACTAAGACAACAATGGATTTTAGGGTGAGCATTCAGAATATTAAATAGAAACAACAAAAAAACCCCCAACATAACAAAACACTGAATAGAGTTATATAATTAATAATGGCTGTGAAACTTCCTATTTCTGTACTTGTTCTTCAAGTTCAACAGTGCCTAACTCAATCTACTTAATAAAAGCTTATTTCTAAACACAGTGGTTGGAATTACTGAGAATGTGGCTGTGATTTCTGCATGTTACTGTTTTCCTGTAATGATTTTACAGTACATGTGTATGCAACAGAGGAAGAGCATTCTTCAGAATCCGTAGCAAATCCATGAGCACACTGAGCACAGCTTGGTTGAGAAGCAGCACTGATGTGGCTACTCTAGTATGACAAAGGATGGACCATCTAGCTCTACTTCAAAGACAACTATAGAGCACAGACTGCTGGACACAGACCCATGTTTGATTGGGAAGTCTGTATTGCACCTTATCTCCTATTTGGCTTATGACAATAACTGCAGGCAGACTGCTTGTAACAATAGCATAGACTACCCCTGTCACTTGCCCTAGTGGGGTCCTCCAAGACTTCAGTAGCACCATCTTATTGTTTCCTTGAACTTACTGACAATGGAAACAGAACAGCCTTTGCAGCCAACATGCAGAAACAAACAGCACGGGGTTGTTTCCTCTTTTTAGAAATGGCATCATATGGTTGAAGCAGAGCCACAGTTTGGTCTTGAGGGGTGCAGAGAAACATCAGTAAAGAGCATTACATGACGAAGGCTTCAGGTGTTTTGTGGGATTTTTTGTTTCTTTGTTGAAGGGAGAGATGTTAAGTCTTCATTTTGGAATTGCAGGGGTTTTTTCTTTACTACAGTTGAAGTGCTCTGACTAGATAGAATTTTCTTGAACTGAAATGTGGAAGCAGTGCCACAGGTCCATAAAAACAAAAACAGAAAAAAAAAAAGAGCATAAAACAGGCAGAAAGGCCACACAGTTATAGAAGTCTATGCTGGACTTTTCAGTGAACTAAGGACACTGAGAGAAATTTCATGTTTCTGCTTTGGTCAGAAAGCCCGATTCTTATTTTATTAGAATAAATTCCCTCTTGCCACTAACACCTACCTTAGACCAAGACACAGCTATACAACTGGGACAATTACATCTTTTCCATTCATCATTGGAAAGAGATCCCTGAAGCATTCTGAAAATAGATGAGGTAGCTAACTTCATTTCAAAGTAAATAACAAAATTAACTCCTGTGAATGTCATAAGAAATCTATTTTGAGCATCTAGAAGAAATAAAAAGTGATTTGTACTAGGAAAATGATGTCTTATCCCTGCAGCACAGTTTTCAAACTACTTTGTCCTGCAGAATAGATGACTGAAGAGTCTGAAGTTTCTCAGCTAACAAACAGACTCTCAAACACAAGAGTCTGTGCCCTGTTCTCAGTGATGAAGGTGTTGTATTGAATGGTACTATCCTGACAACTGTAAGGACTTCAATGGACAAAGTTTTCACCACATGACTGTACATAAAACACAAATGTACTTCACTGGCAGTCATACAGAAGATGTGACTTGTCCCCTTCTCCTGCGCTGTTACTTCTATTCAGTATTAGTCAAATGTCTCTGTAAATATTCACATCAACTCACAGAAACAGCATGAAGAGTTTCCACACCCTTCCATGATAGTAAAGGGAAAATATTTTAAGATGTTGTTTCCCAACTAAATGCAGGATCACTTTTTGGCATTAGTACATACACTGTCTGAATGTTTCATTAGAAACTAAATCTAAGTTTTACTTGGGTTCTTTTAATTGGCTTTTCTTAAGTGAGCAGCAGCTTCCATAAGAATCAAAAATAATTTTCCCAATTTGTTCCACGCAAATTAATATGTCACATTCCAAGTTGTGTGTTCAAAATAGCATTTCAGATTAATGAGTTTTGTCTTCCAGGCTGATGTGTTATTTCATGTTGAAAGAAGTGGTGTAGATGCTGACTAAGCTTTCCACTTGATTATCAGTACTGTCAGTAGTATGAACTGAGTATAAAGTGATTCAGTTTACAGGCAGAAATGCATAGCGTTGTAGTTCACCTGTATTAAAAAACATGCAGAGTTCAATTTGGTTGTCTTGGTGAGATGACAAGGAGGTATTTGGCACATCTGCAGGTTTAAGGGTGATTCTGAACTGCATGCAACACAGTTGCATCTACCTGTAGGGCTTGCAGCAGTGCCAGCAAACTTGGAGATGTGTCTAGCTTGGGATCACCAATAAAAAGTGATTTCTGTTAAAAGCAGCTGCAACTTTTATTTTATAGACCAAAAATGAAGCCCAGCCCCCCAACATACACACAGATATAGAAAAGGCAAGACCATTGTAACCATTTGAGTGAAGGATATGGTGGTGGGCAGTCCTCCAGCACAGTCATCTCCTCAGTACACCTCATTCAACACAGGTAATTCCACTCAGGTACTACAGTCTCTTTTGTTAAAATCTAAACGCACGCACACACATGCACACGAGCACCCACACGCTCTCTATAGCATCATTTCAGGTCACTTTACTGCATCATTAAAAATAATAATAAAGGTCATGAAAACATAGCAGTGATACTCTTAGAGCAACAGAGGTCTGAGGCACTCAGGGCAGAGAAGACATTTTCTGGCAAATCTGGTATTTGGTTGTATACGTGTCCAGTTGTATGAAGCACTAACCCATTTCCCCCACCTAAATTCTGCAGTGCCAAGGGGAGACGAGGGTATGCAGTACCTCATATGCTGAGTCTAATGTGGCAACAAATTCACCAGACACCTTGTGAAAGGTGTGTGCTTTATGCCCATGATTGTATCATTTAATGTCTGCATTGGTTTAACTGTTTCTTGCATTACAGTGGTGTTAAGTCTGCAGTGGGGTCTGAAAAACTTGTCATTACAAGTCACAAGAAAAAATAACTTCCTCAGCAGAAACACCAAGGATCATGGAAAGAAAGTGGGCATAGGGAAAAGGTAGAGAGAAGATAGGCTTGATTAATCCATACTCCTCAGCGTGACACTTTCCAGCTCACCATAACCCATTACCAGAACGGTCTATATACTAACATCATCCATTCTAGACCCAGTCTAAGGTAAAATAGATCAGTTTTCATAGCTGCCCCACTAAGGCTTTCCTAAAGCATGAAACTCACTTAACTGAGGAGGAAAAAAAATTACCTGCTGAAGAATTACCTCGAGAAAATGAATACAGCACTGAAGACTGTTCATTTTCTCCCACCCAGACTTGTTTTGCGACAATACACTCATTTCACTGTAAGCATTGCAAATCCAACCCCCCACAGCTACTGTGGATGTACCTTGAAAAAATGCCACTCAGTTAACAAATGCAGGATCCTATGAATCACAGGAGCTTTTTGGTTCTTGTTTCATTCCTTTGCCTAGGCAAGTCTGACATAGCAGCTTCACTGAGCTTTTGGAGCAGGAGAATGCCTGCAAATACTGCTTTGCTGAAAAGCAGCTTATTTCAGGGAATGGCATGTAAGACAGAATTTATTCATTTTCCCTGCAGAGAGCCCATACTACCAAATCTTCAGCAAAAGAAACAAGCCCTACCATTAACAGTGCGTCACCTACACTTGTTATTGCCACAGAGGCCACCAGCAGAGAGGTGGAGACAGAACTAAAGATGAGGGTAGCCTATTCTTGGCAACATGCGTATCTTTCTGCCTTCTGCCCCCTTCTTAACGGATAAATGAGGCCCAGCCCATTAGAACAGTATCTGCAGAAGCAGGAGCAAGTCTTTGGAACTAGAAATGCTTAAAATCTCAGGTGCCACTCACATACCAAGAGGGCACACTGAAGTGGTGAAAAAAACCTGGATCCCAAAATATCAAGTCCCAGTGGGAAAGGTTACCCACCCTTTTATAGCTAATATGGCAGCAACAGAAGCAACTGTGGGTCTAAATGGAAGAAAGGTGCTAAAGAGATAACTGAAGAAAAAGGAAGAATACAGCAAGTGTTGTAGGTAGGAGGAAAGCAGGAAATTCTCTAAATTCTCTGCTTTTCCAGATATTGGGTCAAGTTCTTCAAGATATTCCTCTTATCTACAATCACCGAGAACAAATGACGACATCTATTCTGTACTCTTTAAAAAAATGCATAGTACAGAGACAAAAAAAAAATAATTCAATGTATCGTTCAGATCCACCTGCTCAGTCTAGACTGTCATTGGGACATGAAGTGGGGATGAATACTATCCAGCCGCCGAGTCAAGATCTCACAGCCTGTATCGGTGACCAATAGCGTGTGTTCAAACTGGGCAGATCGCTTTCCATCTCTTGTGACCGCAGTCCAACCATCAGGCCATGTTTCATCTTGCCAACCACCTAAAAACACAAATGATGACTCTTTGACTGTTTTTAAATAACAGGTATCAGTTCCCCAAAGAGAAATGAAAAATCTATCAACTACACAGAACAGAACCAGCATCCTATTCCATCACTACTTAACAGTAAACAAGAGTAACTACTTCACTCTATTGCTATATTGCTCACCTTCACAGATCATTGGTTCAATTGTAAATACATGACCTGGCTTCATGACTCCAACTGCCTTATTTTCTGCAATAAAATACATACTCAGGTTAGAAAAAACGATCCCATCTTAGTAAATGAATGAGTCCTTGTCCTAGAAGACTACAGCAGGAATACTGTGAAGACAGAAAAGCTCTCCAGAGATGACCCATTCACTTGTCTATTTTTAATTCTGTATTAAAATTTCCCTTAGTTCTTTCCTTCTCCCCTTTCTCCAGTACTACAATATTTTCTCATATGAACTTAAAATTAATTGCTGCCTTTCTCTCCAACACTCAAGTTCTACAAAACACTGAACAAACATAACAAAGGAAGTTCTACAGGCTTCTATGAGGAAAATATAATTTAAAAAAAAAATCAATAAAAATCAGAAACATTTAAGATATTCAGAGAAGGTTTGAGACCTCTTTATTTGTTTCCACTGAAACACTAGCTCCGATAAATTGTCAACATGAGAGTTGCAGTGAAGTAACGCCATGATTCCATTTATGAAAGACTCTTTGTCCCCCTCATCACTCTGGGTAACGGGGTCATAACAGTATCAGGGTGATAATGCTGAATTTCTGTAGCTAACATAAAAAGGCAGAGATTTCAAGGCATCCAGAACAATGATACTGGAACTTTATGATGTTCTATACATCAAAATGTTTATGCAGAGGCATGCAAACTGATGCACCGAAAAAGGCTTCAGCCCTTTTCCTCTGCTGTTTCACCTCTAATGGCAGTGCAGCTCAGATGTGTCTCAATCTGGCACATGAGAGCTGGAACAAACTCCAAGACTGCACAGGAATAGTTAGCATCAAGCTACCTTGCTGCTAGGGACAAACTGCATCAATTCTTACACACAGATTCCCTATTCTCTAAGTCTACTCTTTACTCATTGTGTAAATCTCTTACATTGTCTAAAGCACCTAAATGCTTTACAAATGTCATACATCAATACAACAGAAACCAGAACATATATTTTACTTCAAGGGTCTTGGATTTGTTTCATATCGTTTGCTGGTATTTCTTGCTCTCAACACTTAAATCTGGTCTTCTGCATTTGAACAAGTTTTGTCCTCTATGACTTACTACTTCTGATTTTCTTAAAGGCTTATAAAATGAGCTTTTTCACTTTTAAAAACCCTCTCACAGTAAGCCAGAAATAAGCAGCATTGTTTCATTTTCTTTCCTCCAAGAGATGTTTAAGCCCTTCAGGTCTTTTTCATCTTGCTTTTGCTATGAATTTGTGTTTAACAGAAAAAACCCAGCATCTTTCTTTGAGGAAACAGCCGCAATTAAAAACAAAGAAAGCTCGAAGAGCTAGGGAAGAGATTTTCTCTGTTCTCTGAAAAAATAACTTATGGAAATAACAGCATGAAAAGCAGCTACTGCTCGATTCTGTTCTATAACTACAACCTGTGTTCAAGCTCATTAGAGATGGAGGCCTCTGTCAGGTCTGAGGAAAGAGACATCCTATCAGAGAAGCTCTGCAGCTGAACTGTTTATCACTGCTTCATGGTATTCCTTCTATCCTTAGTTGTCTGAATGCAGTTAACTTTCTCTCATTTGCTTCATTGGATGCTGTTTCTTAGTCCTACTAAGTTGTCATGGGGACACTGACACTTCCAAAAACTAAACTGAGAACCTACTGAGGGAAGGGCAGTTCCACACTACAAAGAAGTTCTCGAGCAACAATCACAACACTCAGATGAATTGAAACTTAACAGGATCCAGATTCAGGCACAACACTCACCTATACTATTTAAAAGCCTTTATTAACACCTGGAAATGGCAGTAACTTTTCACTTAGACCTTCTAAGGACAGAAACATTTGCCCCTTCTTGTGAGACAAGAATGTCTAAGGGATCAGTTGGGAATTCAGGAAGAAGCACTGAGTGCTCAATGCAGATGAGTGGTAGCACTCCCCATTACAGTAGGCAGAAGTTGTCTTCGTGTATAATATATTAATCTTATTTAGCTTCATAAACTATGTTACAACCCAGAGTTCAGAAAAAATATACTTCACAAGTTCAAGAGTGCTAATCTGATGGCTGTCAGATGCTTCTTTATCAGAATATAAGCCTGAAGTAAATTGAGTGCATGCAGCACAAAGCATTTATTGACTACAGGACAACCCAAAGGGAATGAATACTCACTGGCATAGTGTGGTACGTTAGGGGCCGTGTGGAAAAGTTTATGGATCCCATGCCCACAGTAGCTCCGAACAACTGAAAATCCATTTGCTTGAGCATGTTTCTGGATAATGTTTCCCAGTTCTCTGTATCGAACACCAGGTTTTACTGCAAAATTAAAAGAGACATGGGTGGCAATTTTCACCGTAACTAAGTAAACGTCGTTCAGACCAGTATGTCTACAGCACGCAGCTTGTATGGCCATCTGTTCTAGTATGCAACTTCCTATGATCACTTAACCCATCAAATACATGAGTGTAATTACATGAGAGAGAGGGGGTGAAAAGAGTCTGATAAAAGACAAGAGAAAGAAGCAAATTCCTGCACAAGAACACTGCTTTCTTCCTTTAATGGATCTAAGTGCTCATATATTAAAAGGATGTTGAAGTTTGAAATAAAAGACAACAGAAGGCTTTAGAGGTACTTGGTAGCTTCTCATACCGAGAGTTGCAGTGCTGCTTTCAGTGAACACAGGAACTCTACAGTAACACACACTTCACTACTATTGAAAAGTGCGCACAAGTAAAGAGCGCACTTGTGAAGGACTGAAAAGGAAAAACAGAAAGCAACCAAACTATAAACCAGCACGGAGGAGAAGAAGGGAAAAGTTAATCTGTTGGTTTTGTGCTACACAATTGTGAAGCAGTACCATCCCCTTCGGGCCTGACAAGACCAAGCAACCCATCTCAATGGCACAAGGAGACCTCTGCTTGTCTCTCTCACACAAGTATCCTAATTAGAGCTCTGCTGGTCCAATGACAAGAAATGAAGATGACTTACACAGGGGAGAGGTAAGTCTTTTTGACAGCTGAGACAGTTGCTACCAGAATTCCTACAAGCAGGGAATGTCTACTAACCCATTAAAATCCACTACAGCGTCTAAGAACTTGCTGAAGGAAAGTTATTTTCAAATTGCAAGTAATGAATGTATAATGAACGTAGAAGTGAATTTCCATCATAGTTCCACAGAGCCAAGATAAGAAAGAACACATATAACAGTAAAGTGCAAGAACAAAAATAAGCATCTTTGTTTTTCAGAGCTAAATCAGAAAGTGGTCATTTCAGAATAATAATCACATGTGAGTAGATAATATAGATAGCCCATATTCCTCACAGCTCAACTCCTAAGTATTTTTTTCATCACACAACAGACATATAAGACATCATTCATAAGCATTTTTCATCTTTTCAGCTTGGCTAGCTATCTACAAATTACTAACCAAGGAAAGTTCATTATAGGGCTTTGCTCCATTTACTTTCGATTAAGCGCAAGTTTAAAGCCTCCACAGACAGCACCTTAAACTTCAGTCTTTAGAAGCCATTAAGTGAGCAAATTTTACTTGGGATTCTAAGTAAGTTGTAGGTTATAAAACACACAAATTATGTAGATATTTCCAGGGGCTTGCAAGTTTTTTTGTTTGTCCTCTGTGTTTGTCTAATACAACTTCATTCACAAAGACAGTAAGTTAAACATGGCATTACCTACCTACCTACCTTTTTATGTCATTGTATGTCTCAATGAAGCTGCCTTGAGTTATATCTAAACAACATAATTAAAGTTCTGTGGGTACTGAAGGATATGAACCTGTCTTCTCTGGCACATTCCCAATTTAAAATCATTATTAGCTTTATGAAAGAAAGGTTTGGCAGAGGTAAAGAGAGATTTTTATTTTATCTTACTGGTTCACTGTGCAACACAGTACAAATTACAATAGGAAGCCATACTCTGGTTTTCTAAAACACACTTTGTTCTTCATGTTCTCTAAACTACTAGGATCAAGCATGTCTTAGTCATCTAACTAACAGCCTGAAAAGGCTGTTTCCATGTAAATATCATCATAAGTGGATCAGCTCAGAATTAAGTACATTTTCCTTGTCAACCCATATTTGAAAGAAAAGCTGCAACCACAACCCACAGAACTGTACCGTTTGAATAATCAGTGTATTATAAAACAGACATCAGCTGGGGGTGACACACACACTTCTGTGTTCTACAGCAGAAGTCACTCCTCAGTAGCAGCAAATACGAGCAATCGTGTTCGAGAGCCAAAACCATAACGCTTCAGGCCCTAGTCAAAGGGCTTACCTGCATCGATGGCTTGCATCAGGCACTCGTAAGTCGTTTGTACAAGCCTCCTTGCACCCTCATCAACCTCTCCGACGTAAAACGTCTCGTTCAGATCTCCATGATAGCCATTACGATAAACAGTAATATCCACTGCAAGGAACACCAGACATACTGTAAAGTCAGCACTGTGTTTCTCCACTATTGTCTCTCGATTAGTGAGAGGAAACACACACATGTACAAATGTAGTGCTGTAACTGCAAAGTGATAACCTGGGAAGAATTCCAGACAAACACTTCCAGCAGAATCAGCTCTGTCATGCTTATCCTGTAGATTCTACAGAATTAATTCATGGGATAATGTGTCACTGGTCAGTGGTTTGATTTAATAGTTTTTTTGTAATTAACTGTAGTACTAATAGGGGGAAGCTGAATTTAAGAAGGTAGTAACCGTGTTTTAACCCATACTTGAATTTCAGTAATTTCCACGCGTATTTCTAGTAAGTCACACCTTTGCAAAACTTATGCTAAACCAGATCAGTTCCAGGCAAAAAAGGTGTATTTCTTGAAGATTAAACACACAGCAATTTCCCAATCATATTCCTAAGAAAATTACACCAAATGACTTAAACATTTCTCTTTTAAATGAAAGAATTTCAAAACTCAGTATCAACACTCTATTTTGTTCTTTCTTTTAAAGAGGCTTGCGATCCACTACCTTAGGAAAAGAAAGCCTACAAGGCCTGGAAGTCTTTTGAGCCCACGCATCTAATCCACAAAATATTTTATGACAAGATGTACTCAGCTACGAAAGAGTAAACTAGTTCTTCCTCATCAAAACAAATCAGAAGTCTCAAAACTTGGGTGAGTGCAGTCAGAGCAAGGATGAGAACAAAGGTACGACTGAACCCTCTTATTCGAGGTGTTTTCTAGGCACAGTGTAGGTTCTAACAATAGCACAGTAGCTTTGGCCAAACGATTACAGGTACACTACAGCTCAGACCTAGCAACCAACCCAAACCCGACCTAAAAGGCAGCTGCAATAGTGAGGCTTGTTCTTAAAAGCCTGGTACCCACAGCACTGAGGTGACTACTTAGTAGCTATAATTACCTCTTAATTTATATAAAATACCAGATCCTAAAGGATCCCAAAAGGATCCCAAATCTCAGGATATGCTGGGTATTTATTCATGGATAAAAGTAAAACAAACGAATAAACAAAACGCACTAAAGAAAGGTGCAAATACTTGTATAAGGCAAACACCATTAATTTACTGCCAAACCAAGAGGAAAAGAATGAGAAAACAAAGTCAAGTGTTTTACAAAGACATCCCTAACTGCCCAAGAAGGTGTAAGTACCTTACAAACTGTGAACAAAAGTCGACTAATTAAGAGATGCTCAATAGTGAGGTATGTTTTTTTGATCTGTATATATACAAAGCTTAACCACTAAGATCCTTTATAGCAATTAAAATCATGTCTCTAGCAAAATCCTAAGTATCTAGAGCCATCTAACTGAGAGTGCACACAGAACTAATCCAATTGAATAATTCAACATAGATTTTATTCACTATTTACACAGCCTGTAACAACTGGGATCAAGGCCACAGATGGAATATACAGGCACTGCATTAATGCACAGACCAGGACAGAACTGTAAGCATTATAAGAATTATAATGCATTTAAGAATTACTTTGAAGTGGACCAAACTTTTGAAATTATTTTATAAAATAAACTCATTGATTCAAATCCATGAAGAGCAGAGGTTAACTGGTAAATGAGAAAAAAAAATCATCTCTGAAGAAGCTACTCTGTTGCTTCCTACTGAAGCCTCACCTTTCTGCATAGTTTAACTGGAAGTCAGAAATGCGGAAGGGTAATTTTCAGAGTGCTTACCATTAACAATATCTCCCTCCTGCAACGGCCTCCTGTCGGGAATACCATGACAGATCACTTCATTCACTGATGTACAACATGACTTAGGGAAATTATAATAGTTCAGAGGGGAAGGATAGCAATTCCTTGCTATACAAGCCTGGGTTAGAAAACACAATTTACAATTTAATCCATTTGTTTTGTACACGGGAAAAAGCATGCACAACAGTTTTACAGTAAGAATGATAAGCAGTGACTTGCGAGGATAAGCTTCTTGAAGCATTTTCTGGCGCTATGTTATCTTGTTTTACTTTGCATTTCTTACCAGGAAGAAAGTAAAGCCACTTTAATTTTGCTTCTACTCATTTTTATGTTCCACTACCAATGCTGAAACACTCAGGCTTGCAACAATGCATGGCAATATTTACTCACTTCCACAACCATTTTCAAATACCTGGTCTGACACTTCAATTTTTTGACAAAACACACAAGCCAGAAGCCAGGCAAAATAACATTCAGCACCACTCTTTCATCGCTAACTTGAAAACCTGAAGCTGCTTCCTTGGCACTCATTCTAATAACCTGTTAGGCTTTTCTGCAAAGCTGACACACAGATTTCATGTACACTATAGACACACACTGTGTGACATACCAAGCCATTCTGGAAAAACACTAGTGTTAACAACTTCTTTTTAATAAACAAAATATACTGCTTTAAAACCGCAAACCACCGAACAGGGGCATCAGTCAGTATCAACCACCTGCCATGCAAAGTTTCCAAAAGCGGCTGAGAAGGGTTAACAATATTTTCACTATTAGTTGTTCATTGTGCATAAGTAAGTAATTCAGTGTTCCATGCAGTTCAACGGAAACCTCTGGCCCTGTCAAACCAGTTAGTTCCTTTAAATCTCGACTCAACAGCTGCAAATGCAGATAGAGAACAGCAGCCAGAAATTTCTCTAACAAAATAATGATACCAAAATCATTGCCTTCCCTACAGCTCTCACAAGCATCCACAATTAGTAGTTTATGAGCCTTACAGAGAAGACAATAAGATTAACATTAAACAATTCAAGTATCTGTTAAGACAGGAAAATTATTTGGATGTATTTCAAATACTTTGTAGGCTTATGGCTTTAGTTTGCCCGAGAGCAAACATCTTAATTCAGTTGTCTTTATGGTTCCTCAGTTCCAATATCCGATCATACAAAAAACCTCTTTCCTCCATACGTAGAATAGTCATAAAATAGCTGAGGTTGGAAAAGACCTTTAAGAGCGTGTCCAACCATCAACCAGCCTGTACGTCCACTGCCAAACCACACCCCTAGGCTCTGTATCTACACAACACTTCTAGAGAGAGCAATTCAACTCCCTGGGCAGCCTGTTCCACCTTAAACAACACAGAGCACAACAAGGTCACACCTACATATGATGTTCATATAACGGTGTCTGAGGAGCAAAAATGGTTTAGAAGAAAAAAAAAATTATATGAAATTGCTTTGTTTGTTTTCTCAGTTAACATAAGAGGGAAGCTGGAAATCACAAAAGGAGCTGAATCACAAAAGGCCTTTCACCAAGAGAGGTCCTAATCATTCTGAATCTATCACTGTAGTGCAACTTACTCCTAACATATGCACTACCCACCAACTTCAAACTGGAAAACAGTTCAAAATAAAGAAATTGAATTCATTCAGCAACTAAGAAAAACATGAAGTAATCGTTCAAAAACAAGTTGAAGAAAGTACTGACAAACATCAGAAGAAGAAGAAAATAACCTTACTAAATGTACAGCGTGGTCTATCTCTTCAGTAGTTACACCTGCTTTCACCATCATGGCAGCAACATCCAATACTTCTCTAGCAAGCTGCAAATCAAGCAAAAGTTCTTTGTTAGTAATTTTGTACTAATTCATACTAGTGTGAGTACTACAGTTTTAAAATAAGACCAGGACTTAGTCCCTAGACTAGCAAAGCTAAGCCAAGATTGCTAGGAAAGCTGGGTAGACTTGAGCTGTAGAAAACTGCAAGACGTCTATACGTTATGTTATTAAAGCATCTGTGAGATTTGAAAAAAGGCCAACTAAGATTCAGATGAAAATGTCCTCAAACACCTTAAGTTTTAGTCAGACTACCTAAATACATTTCAAATTTTTTCAAAGACTGTTAGGGATGGGGCTCTGGTTTGCTTTTTACTTAGTACTAACTCAAGGCCAGGACTAAGTTCTGTTCTCTTTATATACTACATCATATATGCTTAACAGGAACATCTCAGCCACACTGTAATCTCATCAGTAAAAACAAAGGCGTAAGTCAAGTCATCTTTCTGTTTGCAAAACAGTTCACTGCAAATTGTGAGCCACAGGGAAAGAAAAAGCAAGAAACCATCACATTTCCCAAGCTATTTTTCAGTGCTCAAAAATGGTTTGCAAGTCCGTGCGCTCAAAAGTGCTGTCAGAAACTGGTAAAATCACATGCATTTTTACAGAATAAGGGGAATGAAGGGATTTGGTCACAAAAAACACTCCCCCCCCTTACCCTACACACTAGTCGCATCCCTTCTATATCCTCAGATGAGAGAACTTTTATTTGAAAGGTTCCTTTTAAAGCCTGTTCCGATTCAGACATTCCTGAAAAGAAAAAGAGGGGAGGTTAAAAAAAAAAAAAGGAAAAAAACATGTTCTCTATAGGAGTTTTTTTCACTACTTTGGAAATGAACAGTAATAAATGTTCCCAAAAAGTCATGGAGGATTATGTAAGCTTGTGAATACTGCTAGTTACATCATTTTAATCATATGCTGATGATACATGTAAAAATCCTTCCAGTGCAAGCTCAGTTTTCTGGTTGAAAGACTCCCTAAAAGACAGTATTTCGTGGAAGTGGTGATTCTGTGGTGGAATCACCATCCCTGGAGGTGTTTAAAAAACAAGCAGATAGAGCACTTGAGGCTATGGTCTAGTGGTTAGAGTGATGAAGGCTGGACTTGATGATCCTGGAGGTCCTTTCCAGCCGTAACAGTTCTATGACTCTTATGATTTTGTGTTGGTTACATACTTACTCTGTAACAAATAGCTAAAAAAGAGCTGAAGATTTAAACATTATTCTAACAAACACTCCAGCAGCTTTTTTGGGCAATGCAAAGCACCAATAACCAACATGAAAAGACAAAAATACCACAAGAAACCATTAAACAAGGAATTCTGAACATATTCCCTCTGTACCCAAAATTAGCTGAAACTCTTATAACAGAGTTCTTTCAGTGGTTGCTTACTGCAGTTGTTTGGTTCTGTCATGTTTATAACACATTCACAACAGACACAGCACTGACACCAAGAATGGCTTTGCAGAATTCACCTGTGGCAGCCAACTTAGTGCTTTTATGATGAGGGTTTACATGAGTTTTTTCTTTTCTTCCCTCATCACCTTTGGAAGACACCACATTACAAACTTTGGACTTTCAAAACACATTTATAATCATTATTTCAGAAAAACGAGTAAGTTAATATTGGGGAAAGAGAGGGAGAGTGAGTAGATAAGAGGTTCTCTTCTCCTGTATCAAAAGAACAATAAAAAGCAAACATACAACTCCAGAACTATATAGTTACCTAGTGGGTGATCAGCGTAGTCCGGTCTCTGAATATAACTTGGCACCGGTCTTGTTGGCGTCTAAATCAATCAAGAATACTTATTATAGTCACAAAACTGGAGACACATGCAGCAAAATGCCACTAATTCCACTATTAAAAAGGTTTGTTAAGTACAAAAGCACTTCAAAACAGTCCCAATTTGCATTTCTCAATGATACTCCTGCTCCTCTTTATTATAAAACCTCTAACAGCCAACTGCACAGGTTTTTTAAAAAAAACAAACTTTTATGTGTCAGGTAAACAAAATTGGGCTTATAACCTGTTATCCCTGTTACACTGTAGTGCTTACTCTGCCGCTTTCCAGACTGCAAGTGCACTGGTTCCAAACAAATCGTTCTTCTCTCTGGTTATTAGTGTCTATCAGCAATTTCTAATCATTACCCTAATCATTAGCACATTTTATCAGTTTCATTTGCATCAATACTACAGCAAGACCAAAAAAAAACCCCAAACATTCAGCAATCCGACTGCTAAATTACTTGGCCAGCGACACACCCAAACCGTCCTTTTCTAATGATAGTAACCAACACACGTGAGCTCAGGCTCTTCTCTGATGAGCCTTCAGCAGATAGAGAAGACTAGAGAGCCAGGATGCCACAGGGACAGCATTTCTAGCACAGACCAATTACAAAAGACACACAAATAAAATGTCACTATTACTGTAAAAATTCTGGCGTGTTCCATGTACAAGTGTGTTGATTTAAAAATACACATCCTCTAAGCCCACCTTCCACATCTGAGCGTGTTACTGACTTCCAGTGCTATAACCTCTGTTTCTTTAGCAGAGCTGTTCATCAAACCATTTACATAAAATAGTATCAGGCTATTTTTTTTTTTTAATTCTACGTTAATTCACTTGAGCTTTTCCTGAAACAAGACTACTCCATTACTGGTAAGAAGAGTAAACAGCTAGGAGAAAACGTCATTTGATCACAGCAGCTTTTTGCAGAATGCACATCAAAATGCACAGCCAGAGGGTCTTCTGCCTGTTACTGATTCATGCTACCTCACAGACACTTCCTTAAATACACCAACAGATATGTCAAGTTAAATCAAAACAAACCACAAGGACACAGTCATACATGCCCTTGCCATCAGGCTCAGATTGTTTAAGCAGCTTTCCTCTTTCAGCTAAAATGTGGGAAGTAATCAGGTCAGGACCAGCTAATTAGTTGCAATATAGCAATGCTGGAGTACAGCACTGCACCCATTGCTTACCAGTGGATAGTGTGGCCTGAGTTTACCAGTATATCGATAACCAGACCAGGGATTTGTGTTAACATCACCTTCCAAGGTCCAAGAGGAAACTTCACGTTTAGCTTTCTCATCTTCTGAAAAGATAAGAAAAAACAAGAAAAGAAAAATACAGAAGCAAAATCATTTCTACTACGAATAAGAACTGTGGGTTCCAAAAAGCAACTTAGAAGTAAGCAGGTCTAGATTTGACTCTCTGTGATGTTTTAGACACTGATACATGAAAGAGTAAGTAGCATTTACGTGCCCTTTTCACATTCAAAATTCACATCCTGCCAAATCTGTCTGCATTTAATAGTGAACTGGAGAAAGGCAGGACAGCAGCACTGAGTGCACAGAATGTAGGAATCGTTTAAGCTGCTCTTCATTTGTAGATCGGGAACAGATGTGTGTTTGTTTTCACTCTTCTGCATTTCAGGACAGAAAGGACTTCTTGTGAGCAGCACCTTACATGATGGTCTCAATCCGCTGGAGGATCCTGTGCCCTTGTGAAATTTATGTCTGACTTCAGCCACAAAGAACACAGTCCCAGTAAGGGAAGATTGAAGGCAATTTTATGAAGGACTGAAGGAAGCAGACGGTGAGCATTAACTAAAGGAAAAGTACTTACTCGGAAAAAGGGAACACAGGTTAAGAAAGAGCAGTGACAGCATTAATCTTTAACTTGTAAGATAACAAGTTTATTTTCTCTTTTTATACCACACAAGAATGAAAAGACAGGAAGCCCTAACTTGAGTTCCTCAGAGTCTCTGTGGCTCACATCTGAGCCAGATGCTCACATGGCATTCAGTTTAGATGAATTACTGAGAAATAATCATTTAAAAATTATTAAGCTTTAACAAATTGGTATTTTAAATTTCCTGCACTGAGGCCACCAGAACCAAGCCAGCTCAGCTTGGGCACAGCAGTTATCTATAAAGCCAGCAGGATCATTAATTGAGCTAAATAATTAGAAAAATTGCTGTCAGATAAACAACCACATTAGAAGACTGCACCAGAGAATATGAGAACTACTAGCAAAGACAGTTTTGTATCCATACAGGTATGAAGCAACAGGATACAAAACGCAAGCATGAACTGTGAGACCCTACCCTGGGAAGGAAGGAAGAAGAAAAACATTTTTTATTCCCTGTGCTACTCCAACCTATGAATCACACAAAATTTACAACACTTATAATGGAAAATGGAGTTTTACTTTGAGTAAATTACTTGAGGAATTTAATTTCTGCCATGCCACTTACTTTTTAATCCCACCTCCCTTTTAAGCAAGGCTTGATAAAGATGGGTTGATGGGATGAGCGAGAGAGAGGCAAGCAGAAGTGGGGTCTGTTCTTCCTTTCTGGCTGCTTTTAAATTCATGGATTATTTTTACTAGTCAGATAAGGGAGAATGTCTCACAGTAATGGTTTACTATTATGCTTGCCCTTTACTTCAGCCATCCCTCTTTCTCTGTTCATATACCTGGCAACCCAGCTCAAGAAACAGTTCATGCAAATAGGAAGGGGAACAGAAACAGATTTCTGTACCACTGTTTCTGAAATTTTACACAGATATGTAATTACCAGGATCAGATATGCAGAATCCAGTGCCAGATACCTTGCAAAAATCCACACCATTCTTAGACATAGAATCACAGAACAGTTGAGGTTGGAAGGGACCTCTGGAGGTCAGCTGGTCCAACCCTCAGCTCAAGCAAGGCCACCCAAAGTCAGCTGCACAGGACAAAATCAATTCAAAACAGTATTAAAATGAGTTTTAAAAAAATACTTACTTGCTTTCTTGTGTAATAACTTGTGAGTGGCCCAGCTTCCCTTAAAGCATTCCTAAAATTGCAAACAAAAAATATATATAAGTGCATGTTTTAAGTAGCATTATCCTCGGCAGACATGTCATCCCCACAAAATAAACTGTATTTAAAGAAAACTAGAAGACTGATTTCATTAACTCTTGCAGCAACATGCAGTAAATGCTCCTGTAACTGCTAGCGTATAAGGGTAGACAATAGAGCCAGAACTGACACAGGTATCACCAGACACACCCACCTCAGTAAAACACACAGATCTATCTAATAAATATTCCCTTGTTATCATTTTAATGAAAACAGATTGCTACGGTTGCTCTGGGTTGGCTGAAGCAAGACCTCCACACCAGATCTTACAACATCGCACTGGGCAGGATGGTTCTACCTTGGCTCCTACAAGAAGCCATCTACTCCATCCAACTGTATCCTTTCTGCATGCTTCCTCAGCGCAGGAAAGCACAGAGGCAGACCAGCACTGTCACAGCAAACAAACAAAACAGTGATGGGAGGAATGAGGACTATGAAATGAAAATAGGAACATTAAAAAAAAAATCTCAGTCAGAAACTGAAATGGTAATCAAGAAAAGAGTGACTGTGAAGGGGTTTTTTCCCTCTTCCCAAGCACAAATAGAGCAGTTCATGCAATGAACACTGAATCTGCAAAGGGGCAAGTGGAAACTGGCAGCTGAAGAAGAATAAAGGAAGGCTAAGATGAAGGAAATCCATGGGAAAAAAGGAGATATTTGAGTAGAAAAGCTGCAGAAGGCAGCACGAAAGGTGATCCTTTAAGGTGCTAATTATGAAATTACTTAGTTTTGTAGCAGAAAGCCTAATTCAATGGCTGTGTGCACTCAAAACAACCATTATGAAAGAGCTAATTCCAGTAATTTACAGTAACAGCTGAGTTTCTGAAGAAAGAAGCAGGAAGAAAACTGTTTCCCTTTGTATGGATAGACAATAATCATACTAAATCATCGTGGTAAAGCTGTCATCCCCAGCCTACAACTGATTCAACCTAACCTATGCAACACTCAGCCAGTCCAAGGCAACAAGTCTGTAAACTAAGCTCAATGTATAACATTTTTCTACCCCCGCTTCACAGCTGGAATCGAGCAATCTACCTCCTCCATCTTCTCTCCATTTTCTCATTAGTCTTGCAATCATTAGTTATTACTAGTTATTGCACCCACAAAATCACAGTACAGCAATACACAAGTGTGTCTCTGTTCAGACCAATCCTACAGTGTGTGTGCTATTTTCCCCATTACCAAACCCAGCTGCCTGCATTTGAGGTATATTTTTGGATATATTCTCCAATGCCATTCCCTTCTCTGACACCAGAAGTCTTTCCTCTTTGCTGGCTCATAACCACAAATCACTAGGCAAACACTGGCAGTATCATAACCTGACAGGCTCCAGCTGGGCTGGAAACAGTCCAAAAAGATACTGCATAAGGCTGCCATAAGTCTGAGTTTTCCAAACACAGATTTTACCTGTTTCCAGAGCAGCTCCATGAAAACTAAGCACAGCAAAGCTCCAAAGCAGCTGCTTGTACATGGGACACCTCAGACATGCTGGCTACACACACATCAATCAACCACAAGTGCCCATAGTGCATCCGAAGCGACTTCATGAGCACAGGCACTGTGCAACCACTCAACAGCGCTGTCTTTGTCTGACACTTTTTGAAGGCGCTCAAAGGACATGCGGTATGCCCACCTAAAGCCCTACAGGGTTCTGTGGAGGATCAGTCTCATGCTTCCCGCAAGCACCAGACTTACTGGGTACACACCAACCATTGACACTCAACAACTCACTGCGCAAGCACTGCACCGCACACATCTGCAGTGGTCTGCCTTGCCATGCCAGATAAAAATACAGCTGCTGTCATCTCCCAGGCTGGAGAATAGTAGCTCCGTCAAGAAAGCACTACCAGTGTAAAACTGCACATTGCAAACACCCTCACCTTCTATACAGCAGGCTTCCTGACAAGCTGTGGAAACAGGACACTCTTTCCATCTGGGCTACTTACTGGAGAAAATTCTGCTTTAGGCTGAGATGTTTACTTTAAACTCCCTATTAGCACTCCTGCCTCTAATGAATCTTCCACATTCCCACATCATTTACCTATCACGACAGAAAAAGTTCAATGCTTACATAAAGCAAATCTAATAAAAACATATCCAGGGTGAATATGGATATATCACTTTGAATATTCAAGTGAAGAAATGTAAGCATTTTATTTTATGATACGGTTAAAAAGGAACATATGACCTTGCCCAGCTATATCCAAAAGAATTAATTAGCTTCAGAGGGAAAATATGTTGCAATAACACAAATTTGGTGTTAAGTTTCTTGGAAGTGAAATCCAGTTGTTCTTCCTCACTATATAATCCATTAGTATGTCTGATAGTAATATCCCCAATGCTTCCTGCCTAAAACATTTTTCTTTGTATTGCATGTAGTTTTTATACAACAATCAAGATAGACTTGGAAACACTGAAGAGAGGTCAAATGTACCACAGAAAAAGGACAAGGAGTGGAGAGGTAATCCTCAATTTGTTTAGAGCAACCTTGGGTACAACTACTGTATGAACAAGAATTGTGATTTTCAAACAGAGGCTGCCGACACATTTAAACCTTTAACAACATTTCTGGCCTCAAGCTAGTCTTAAGCCAGTCTGCTTGAGTCTGTGTTTAGAAACAAGCAAAACCCAGTGCTCACCAGAACCTATGCATTTAACAGAAGGCAACCAAATGCTCAGCCAGCATCACGATACAAACACTTCCTCTTGGATAACCTTGTGGAAGCCACGTTATTGCTGTAAATGACTTTTACCTTAAGGACTCCCATCCCTGGAGGTGTTTAACACCAGGATGGATGGGGCTCTGGCAAGCCTGGTCTAGGGTGGGGTGTCCCTGCCCATGGTTGGGGGGTTGGAACTGGATGATCAGGTGGTCCCTTCCAACCCAGAGTAATTCTGATTGTATAACTTCTCCAGTGAAGTCATCCTGCTGTGGCAGGGGGATCTTTCGGGGTCCCTTCTAACCCCTAATGATTCTATGATTCTTTTGTTTATTATATTTTCCTGTAAGTTTGAAGTGCATCATCTCAGCTACTTAATACTTCAAAAATGTTTAAATTAATGGGTCTCATACTGAAAGCAACAGACTTTTATTTGCTGCTAAAAACCCACATTCTGATAACTAGTCTCTGAAATTTTATGGTTTCATTTGGCAATCCATAGTCACTTGTGGGGCCCAGAAATTTTTATACATCATGCAAGATAAAGCCACAAATACAACAGGTACTAAATATAAATCTCTTATTAGAGCAGATTCATTTTCCATTTCCCAATTCATAACTTCAACTCTGTTCTCCATGGATAAAGAATGACATTAAGTGTCACAATAATTGCAGTTATTTCTCTCTCCTATGTCCACATGCATAAGACACCTGTCCACAGTTCTGAGACTGTGAGAAATGGTTAATTTGGAGCTGCACTAGCACAAAATTATTTCCTGACATTCAGTAATGGAAATATGGTTGTTGGCTATTTCCAATTACTTGAGGCACCAAGTCTCCCGAAGTGCACACTTTAGCAAAAGTCATTACAAACCTTAAAATGGATGTATGTTTCTACAATGTGTCATTATATTTACCATTAATATTTTCAAAGAGGTAAATTAGGTGGTTAGAGGAAACATTTATTACATTGTATTTTTGATTAAAGAAATAAAATAAACTGAGACCAAAGAAACCTTGAAAATCACATTAAACTAAAACTGCCTATTTTCTCTGTTGTCATATCTATTATTCTTTTGTGCTTTTTAAATTTAAAATTAAGTTAAACGATTTAAGTTTGCACAACAAAAAAAATGGCCTGATAATGGTATTGATACCAAATATCATCTTGATACAGATATTTATCCTTTTTAAATACCTACATAATAAGATCAATTACACATGTAGCAAACTTCACATATAGAACACATTAAAAATGTCTTGAAAGTAGAAACAAGCTAATAAAAGCTGCCTGAGTAAGACCACAGAAATGAAAGATTTCTCAAATGTTTGGGTCAAGCTGTTTTATGTCCTTGAACATAATCAGACACATAAAAAACATGGTTGAAAGACTTCAATAGGTAAAAGTGACATTGTGGAAAGTGGGCGAGATAGAGAAGAGAATAGGCAGAAATAAATATTTTATTGAAGAACTGCAGTGTGTTTCTCTGTGTAGAGGAAATAACTTGAGTATTATTTGATGATTCCCTCTTCACAATTTTTCTGACCAGAGAGAAAAACTACATAAAGCATTTTCCAGTCCTATTCAGATATTCCTAGACAGCCTTCATTGCAGACAAATAACACTATTACTACTACTAGACAGAGGAAATTTCCTACCAACAGAATATTACCTGTTATTATGCAATGCACATAGATATCAGCATGGAATCCTCTGTCAAATTAGTAATACTTCATCACTACCATCTTTAAAAGCATGTCTCCACTGCATCTTCACATGCCTCTGGAGCACTTATGTTGCTAAAACATTTTCTTCTACACAAACACAAGAGAATGTGTTAACTAGTATTAACTTAACAATGACAAATACACTTGTGGAAGCATATGTCTGGAAAGAAAAATAAAATTGGATGTTTCTTTTAAACAACAGAAAAGCACACATAATCTCAACCAAATAAATCAAACAGAAAGACTACTTCTTTCAAAACACAAAAGTCAGTGTCTGAGAAAGAATAATCATAGTCTATATGAATCAAATACCCAACGGAAGATGTACATCTCATATACACAAACACAACTGAAGTGTCCAGAGAAGGGTAATGAAAATGGTGAAGGATCTAGAGCACAAGTCCTATGAGGACCAACTGAGGAAAGACAGGTTGTTAATCTGGAGAAAAAAAGGCTTATGGGAAACCTCATTGCTCTCTACAGCTACCTGAAAAGAGATTGCAGCAAGACTGAAGCAATCAAAATAGAGAAAATGACAGCAAACTGCAGCAGGGGAGGTTTAGATCAGACATTAGGTAAAACTTCTTCACTGAAAAGGTTAGTAAACACTGGAACAGGGTTTAGTGGTGATCTGACAGTGCTAGGCTAACAAAGGACTGATTAGACAAGCGGAAGAAAGGGATGTGATCAAAGACAGCCAGTATGTCTTCATGCCTGACAAATCTAGTGTCTTTCTATGACAGAGAGACTTCATCAGTGGACAAGGGATGATGCAGGGATGTTGTCTATCTGAACTTCTGCAAGGCCTTTGACACAGTCTTCTACAATGTGCTACTTGTCCAGTTGGAGAGTTATGGGTTTGATGGGTGAACTGTTCAGTGGATAAGGAATTGGTCAGATGGTCAAATACAGAGGGTAGTAGTCAATGGCTCAAAGTCCAGATGGAGAGCAGCAGCAAGTGGCTTCCCTCAGGGGTCCTTACTGGGATCTCTACTGTTTAAAGTTTTATCAGTTATATAGATGGCAGGATTGAGTGCACCATCAGCAAGTTTACAGATAACACCAAGCTGAGTGGTGCTGCTGCTAAGCTGGATGGACAGGATGTCATCCAGGAGGACCTGGACAAGCTGGAGACATTGGCCCAGGTGATCCGCATGAAGTTCAGTAAGATCAAGTGCAGGATCCTGCACCTGGGTTGGAATAATCCTCATTATCAATTCAGGCTGGAGGAGGAGGTGATAGAAAGCTGCCCTGAGGAAAAGGACTTGGGAGTTCTGGTGGACGAGAAGCTGGTCATGAGCAGACAGTGTGCACTTGCAGCCCAGAAGGCCAGTCGCATCCTGTCCAGCAGAAGGAGAGAGAGGGTTCTGCGCCTCTACTCTGCTCTAGTAAGGCAATACCTGGAATACTGTGTCCAGCTCTGGAGCCCTCAGTACAGCAAGGACATGGTCCTGATGGAGCAGGTCCAGAGCAGTGCCACAAAAATGATCAAGGGGCTGGAACACCTCTCCCATGAGGACAGACTGAAGGAGCCGAGGCCGTTCAGCCTGGACAAAAGAGGGCTTTGGTGGAGCATGGTAGCGACCGCCCAGTACCTGAATGGGGCCTACAAGAAGGCTGGAGAGGGACTGTTCACAGGAGCATGTAGTGATAGGATGAAAGGCAATGGTTTCAAGAAGGGTGGATTTAAATTGGTGTTAGGAAGAAGTTCTTCAGCAGGAGGGTGGTTTCACACTGGAACAGCTTGCCCAGGGAGGTAGTTGAGGCCCCATCTCTGGATATATTCACAGTGAGGCTTGACAAAGCTCTGAGTACCTTGCCTCTACTTACTTGTTGCAGGGCAACTGG
>JAOXOE010000405.1:25550126-25626408 GCA_028565055.1 Phoeniculus purpureus | reverse complement strand
GGCGCAGAAGAGGAGGGGGGGATTTGGGGGTGTGAGGAGGAGGAGGAAGGGGGTGAGGACCCTACTGGCAGCCCCGATGACCCCAAAGATGACCCCAATGATGACCCCATCAATGGCCCTGACGACCCCATGGTTGACCCCCCAAAGCTGGGGGGCTCCTGGGGGCTTCCCCCTGGGAAGATGAGGAGCCCTTCCCCGTGGGCCACTGGGGCCAGGCTGTAGCAGGCCTTAACCACCCCCAGTGGGGGGGGCCGGGTGGGATCAGGTGGGGCTGGGGGAGGGGCAGGCGCGGTCCTCAGGGCCGGGCCCGCGCCACTGCCCGCTGTGAGGGGCGCCAGGCGGGCGGGCGAGGGTCCAGGGCTGGGCCCGGCGGGCGGGAAGCAGTGAGGCCTCACGGGCCACCGGCATCGGTTGCCACCGCGGCGCCCATTGTGCCGCGCCCCGCCCGCAGCTCCCGCCGTCCGGCCCATCCACGGCGCCCTTGCGGAGCCTTGGCGGGGTGGGATCGTCACGCTGGTCGTGTAGGTCGCCGTGAGCAGGAGCGGCCCCGAGCGGTGGCGCTGAGGCCCGGCTCGGCCGGCCGGCTCCTGGGCGCATGTGGCGCGGTGGGGGTGGCCATATTGCTTTCGGCCCGGAGAGGCCGTGCATTGCACTGGCTGGTCACCGGGAGGGCGGCCACTTCCCTCCCGGCGGGCGAGGGGCGGGTTCTAGGGCAGACGCGGAGCTTGTGGTGACGAGGTGCGGGGTCACTAACCCGGGGCGAGGGGTTGTAGATGCTGCTCTGGAGTTCGGCAGCTGGAATGAAGTATGCGGTTTGAGTAGTAAGAGTTGAGGCGTGTTACGAACGAAATTAGCTTTTTCCGGTTATGTCACCTTCCTGGATTGAAAGGGTAACTTTATTCGAGGCTTTTCTTGTTTTCATAGTTAGGGTCTATTTTCTTTTTCTAGGTGTTACGTTTATGATGCTATATTCTATTTTCTAAGCATTATCTCAGCCTGTGCTTCTATAAAGAACCGAAGCAACTGGAAGTGGCCCAAGTATATTTGTTGTTCTAATCTCATGTGCCTGTTGATCATGAGGGGTAGACAGCAAAGGACTTCTGGGATTTCAAGAAAACTAGAGACTTCATGAAGGCTAGTTTCTTACTGATGCTTACCAACTATGAAGAGATAGCCAGTGCATACTTTGGAGATGCTTTGTAGCATCTAAGAAAATGTTTTCGTTTGAAAGTCATATCACTGTTTTTAAATGAAGATAGATTTAACAGCTCTGTGTGTGAGCTATTTATTCTCCTTGTGGTTTTCTTTCAGAAAGAAACAACTCATCTCTACTTACAGGGAGAATTTGAACATTGTTAGCATTTATAAATTGCTTGACTAGCAGCTCTCAGTTGTTGAAACAGCGAGCTGGACCACCAACAGCATGCTTCCAGTATTCTCCAGTCAGTGTTCATCACATGCTTTCCCATCCAATATCTGGTGTTGGAGTTGTAGCCCACATATGTGAAGATGAGAGCTTCCTGTCAGGTCTATTTTGTGATGACCCTGGAGCCTGTCAGGGGTTGTGATCATTTGTAGCACTGGTTAGTGTTGGAATTTAAAGTGACTTTAAAGAACAGGGTTTGTGTCTCTCTTGTCTGTGGTGCTGGTATAAGCAGGTCTCTGCACCATTCTGTCTATTGCTCTTGCGTGTGCATGAAGATGCATATTGAGTTACAATTGGCACCTCTTTTAGCCTAAAATAATTTATTTTGCTATCCAGTGACAAACAGTTGTGCTGAACCAGTGGAAGGTAGGGCAGTGCTCATAGTGGTTTTAAGTAATGCTGTTACTGAATGTTCTGCTGTTGTTGAGCTGTGTTTGACTCCAGGAAACAAATACCAGCTATGATTAGTTGTTTTAAGTTATTTAAACAGTAGAATTTTTGTCTACTGTCCTTTCAGATGGCTTACACTTCTGCCCAAGCTTGAAGACAGGCTTGTGTAGTTTCTAAGGTCATAGATGCTTATTGTTGTGGAAATAGTACATGCTTTTCAATTGAACTGTTTAATTGTACATGTGGTTAGGGATTGGATTACCTTTTGGTCATAGCAAAGCCTTTTCTGTTGCTGACCTTCAGAGTCAGAACCTAGGGCTTGTAGAGTTGTTGTGATGCTCCTCTGATGTGGAAATACAAAACATGAATTTGACTTTTTAAAACTGTTTACTCCACCTAAAATCAGTGATGCTTTTAGTACTTTGTTTTCCAAAACATTCTTTTTAAGTCTTGTGAAGAGGCTGGAAAAAATGCTTGAAATGGAAACTTGATTTAAAGTTGTATAGAGAGTCCTATGAAAATTGCTAAGAGAATACGAATT
This sequence comes from Phoeniculus purpureus, assembly GCA_028565055.1. Taxonomy (NCBI): domain Eukaryota; kingdom Metazoa; phylum Chordata; class Aves; order Bucerotiformes; family Phoeniculidae; genus Phoeniculus; species Phoeniculus purpureus. The sequence goes on along the minus strand of JAOXOE010000405.1, from coordinate 25,624,051 downwards.
ATTCTAATATAGACCTGTTGCACAGGGGTTTGTTTCTCCACTGTGGGAAGACTTAATCCACTGCAACACTAACATGTTGAAATGTATTCTCCTTGTACTGTCCAGATTGTTTCTCTTTTAAGACTATTCTAGATTAATTTGTGAGAACATGCAGAAGTGTGTCCTGTTACTATGCTCATGTGGTAGTCTTCAAGGATTAAATGTGATCAGATAACACTATGCAGAGGTCCACAAAGTCAGCAACAAAACCACTACTAATGCTTTAGTAAACAGTAATTTAGCAAAGGTGACTTCTAAAGTCTAGCTACACAAAGGGTGTGACTTTTAGCTGAGTATAAATCATGTGGAAGTAACCTACTTGTGAGCATATGATCTCTCATCATTCAAATTGGAGATGGCCATGATTGTTCTTTTTTTTTGCTTCATGACAGTTACTGTTACACTTTTGCAAGTGCTATTTTGGTGAATGGAACTCTGGATTTTAAGACACATGAGTGAAACTTCAGTTATGTATAATCTGAAAAATGCTTTTCTAAACAGCTAATCATCAGTTAGGATTAAAAGCTTTCTCAGTATTATCTCAAGGGGTTACAAACATAGTGGCAGTGCAGGATATTGAAATTCTGAAAAGTTCCAAATAGCTCCTAAAATTCCAGGGTAGGCTGAAAGGTATTTCTTCCATATTAGTGACAGTATGTAAAGTAAGTGTGGGCCATATTCAGCTTCTGACATAATAACTCTTATTACTGTGTGTTTCTGCTCTACTACAGTCAGTGAGCTGCTGTGATTGGAATCAGAGTATTCAGTATCTGGAACATGGTTGTGCTCTCATTGTGTTTTTTTCCTAAAATTATGCAGAGTAAATGTCTTCTGTGCTGTTTAATAATTGAAAATGTCAATCATAGACTTTTGAACTCTAAATTTAATTTGCATACAGAGCTTCCTCTAAGAGGACGGTGATTTTTCAGAAACTTGTGCATTCTTTGAGAGAAACATTTTCTGAAAGCTATGTAAAGAATTTACCTTTCACACAGTATGTGAGATGTCAGGCTTATTTCAAGGCAATCCATAGAAGTAAGAGACTGAGCAGTTTCATTTACTGATACTGCCTGCAAAAGTGGAGGTGCATGGGAAATACTTGACAAAATGTGACCCTTCTCTTTGTAAAGAGATGATGGAATGATTTGTCCTAGACGCTGTCTCCAGACACATCAAGGACAGGAGGGTCATTAGGGACAGTCAGCATGGCTTCACCAACCTGATAGCCTTTTATGAAGGTATAACCAGGTGGGTAGATGATGGCAGAGTGGTGGATGTGGTCTGCCTTGACTTCAGTAAGGCATTTGACAGTCTCATACAGCATCTTCACAGCCAAACTTGAGGCAGTGTGGACTGGGTGATCAGGTAGCAAGGTGGATTGTGAACTGGCTGCAGGATAGAAGCCAGAGAGTAGTGGTCAGTGGGACAGAGTCTAGTTGGAGGCCTCACCGAGTAAAGTCCCTCAGGGGTCGGTACTGGGACCAGTCCTGTTGAATCTATTTGCTAATGACTTGGATGAGGGGTTAGAGAGTACTGTCAGCAAGTTTGCTGATGACACAAAGCTGGGTGGTGTCGCTGACACCCCAGCAGACTGTGCTGCCTTTCAGCCAGACCTGGAGAGCTGGGCAGGGAGAAATTTAATGAACTATAACAAGGGTAAGTGTAGAGTCTTGCATCTGTGCAAGAACAACCCCATGTACCAGTATAGGTTGGGGACTGACCTGTTGGAGAGCAGTGTAGGAGAAAGGGAGCTGGGGGTCCTGGTGGCCACTGGGATGACCATGACCCAGCAATGTGCTCTTGTGTCCAAGAGGGCTAACAGCATCCTGAGGTGGATCAGAAGTCTCCTTCACTGGAGATGTTTAAAACGCGCCTGGATATGTTCCCGTGCGACTTGGTCTAGGTGATCCTGCTGTGTCAGGGGGACTGGACTAGATGATCTTTCGAGGTCAGTTCCAATCCCTAATGAGTTTATGGTTCTATGATGAGGGTGAATTTTAAGGCAATAGAAAGGATAATCAAATGAAGAATATCAGTAGAGATCCTGTCCTGCATTGTGAAAGAGAAATGCAGGTTTTGAGTTAGTTACTTTTTCCTCCAATTTGTCTTTCACTTTTGAAACATTCCAAAGTCAAGGTTATACATAAGTTTAGAAGCAGTTTTTATCTAGAAACTTAATCCAGTCATGTATTTCTTGCAGACCTTAAATTTCTTCCTCTTTAAAATGCCCTTGTTATGGAGGTGAAGTGTGCTGAGTGGCAAGCGGCAGTTGTCCTTGATTCCTGTATGGAGTACACCTAAGGCAGAAAAAAAGGTTTAAAAGTGTTTTTCTGAAATGTGCAGAGCTCTTGTTTAAATCCTTTAAATAGTGGTCAGTTTTTCAGTTCAGTGCTGTTTACCAATGCAGTTTGTGTTCAGGGCATACTTTACAATAGTTTAGAGTACCAGCAGCATGTCCAGTACTTTTGGTGGAAGGTGACTTTGGTCATCCGTACATTAGTGTTGCTGGTGTAAAATTCTGTGGTCGCACGAGTGTGTGGAAGTGGCAGGGGGAGGTTGGAGGTGTTCTGTTCATCTGTTCTAAGTTTGGGGCATTTTTTTCTTGTCTGAGGGCCTTAGAACTAACAGTGTTAGCTATGTGAATGTCTTACTCTGTGGGTAGATTTCATGATCCAGTAGCAAAGGCAGCAGCGGAGTGCAGGCTAGGGTGAGAACTGGTAACACAAGGGTGGCCTGCTTAGGCAGCTAGAATTAAAAACAGGACACTGCAGTATTGTAACGTATCTTGGAACTTGTTTGCTAATTCTGCTCATAAGGCTGGGAGTTAAGTGCTGGAAATCTGATGGGTACTTCAAGTGTATGTAGCCCATTTTTTTCAGAACTCAAAAGGAATGTAAATATTCTTTTCAATCTCAGGTTTTAAAAGATGCAAAGGCAAACCTCTGACCCCAGAGGAAGTGTGTGACTCATCTACTTCAGTCCTGTGTTCCTGTTGTCTTGTACATGTTGCACTTCTGTTCAAATTTGGTGTCATTTCAGTTAAAATCCTGTCCTGTGTTTGTGATCTAATAGTGGATGCCTTTCTAAAAGTCTGTGGTGGTTGAAGTAACACAACACTCAGCATAGTTATCCAATGTCATGCATATAAAATTTTGCTCTGTCTTGGTGGTCCAGAAAGCTTTTTAACATTGCTTACTTGGTGGCAATTGGCTGTCGATACCTTTCTTCTAGCTGGAGTTAGACGTACCACATTTTTACCTCCAAGTTGCGTATCAGATCATCATAGGGTTTCTTTTTGTACAGTGCATATGTACTTGTGAGTGGGCTTAAATTGTTTGGGTAGGTTTTTTTCAGAGTATTTTCAAATAAGTAGCTCTTGATTTTGTACCTTGTGAATTGTTAACTCCCACTATACTGTAACTAGGATAACTTGAAGAGGCATAAGGTCCAGCAGGTAGCTGATTTAGAGCTGACATGGTTTTCTCCCAGACATCTGATATACGAATCATACAGGTTTCTAATTCTTTTAGAAACACTAAATGAGGTAGAAATTCTCAAATGTATCAAATTAGGCTTAATGCAAGAGAGCTTTAGAAACATCTTTCACTAATTATCTTCCACCAAGAATGTGTAATAGTGCTGGGTTACATCTATTTGAGACATGAATTTGTTGTACACTCTCTCAACTAAATGCTATGTGATGTGAATGTGGTTTGGACAGCACTTGAAAATGCTCTGAAACCTGCTTGAGCTAGTTTTTCCTGCATAGACAAACTTGATTAAGCAGTTTTTACTGTAAGCACTGTTTGTTTCCTGTCCTGGTGACAGGCACACCTTCCTTTGACATGTTGGTCATTGTGTGCTGTGGAGAAAGAACAAATGACACCAATTATATCTGCAAGTGTCAGAATTAAAGTATGCAGTCATTAAATGCTTAGTAAGCAAATGCTTCATGGACTTCAGCAAGCCAATTCCTAAGTCAAAAACCATGTGGGTAGTGAATAAATGTCACTTCTAATTACATGCTGTCTTGTATATGAGGAGTAGGATTGGCCATATGAACTTTTCCACTTCATTTGGTAATACTACCCTGTTTTCTTGCATTGCTTTTAAAAGTAGCAAACCCAGTGGTGGCTTTGTTTAATAGCAGATGCAGGCAATTTCATGTTGAAGAATGCAATAGTTAATGAGCAATAGTGAAGTATTTTGAAGGATTTTAAATTTAGTAGTCCAGAACCAGCTGGTGGAGACAATCTGATTTGGTTAAGTTAATACTGTAGCAATTGGAAGATTTCAAGGTGTGAACTGGCATATAACTTAAATTCATGTTGTGTTAATAGAATCTTTTAAAACCTGTGTGCTGGTGATTTGGGGTGGAACTTCAGTAGCTGGAAAGAGGTCAGATAAAAGAAATGGACTCTGAACGCCAATTAGTGTACTTGTGTACTTTGAGTAATAAGTGCTTTGCTATAAAACTATACTTTAGTTTGGCCAGAACAGGGAAATAAAGGCAATATGGAAGGAAATGGGAGCCCATATGATAAACCAGTTGAACATTAAAACGGACCTTTTTCTATTTTCTGTTATGGCAGTGGGAAACAAAAGGTAGGGAAAGGTAGTGAGACCAGCCAGAAAACTGCTGTGAAAGTAAGTGCTGCCTCCAGCTTCACACCTTCTCAGGGTTTACTGCACTGTGTACAGCTGTGCCTGTCCTTGATGGGCAGTCTGGTGCTGGGGGGAAAAAACATGTGTTTTCTGTCTAGGTTAGTTTTTTGAGGGGGGGAGGTGGCTTAATCCTGGGTTTAAGTTCATGTTTAGCTGAGCCTTGGAATCGAGCTGTCACCTACAGTTTTGGGCTAGAACTTGAAATGATCTGTTTCACTAATGCTAGGTAGCAATAAAAATATATTAAGGGACTTGCTGTTGTGATGACTTAACCGAAATGTTTGTGCTGAGTCAGATGGCTTCCATCTGCCCAAAAATAGACTTGCATAGTTACATGAAGGGTGACCGTTGGTGTAGTGGGCAGGTATTGAGGCTTGTAGATTTTTTTTGGTCAGGAAGTGCTACCTTAGTCCTTTCTGATGTCTTGTATTAGAAGTGATGAGCCCTCATGTGCTCAGTTATTTTGTACAGATTCTTCCAATTTATGATACTTCTGGAATACTGACCAGGGAGACTTTAGGATTAGCTTTGTATATTGAAAGTTACTTGCTGAGCAAACATGAATGAGATTTTTCAGCTGAAATTATTTTTGGCAGGTACTTCAATTTGTCAGAGTCCATTTGTTGTAAAAAATCTTTAGTGTAATAGCATTTGTAAATCAATTATAAGTATTAGATGTTGCAACTTCAGAGTACTATGAATGAAAGCAAGCTTTACCACAAAGCCTAGTGCTTAAGCTTCCAGAATATCGAAGGATTTTTTGTATGCTCATTGTAATAGCAAATACAATATCGCTACCTGTTCTAGTTCAAAGGGCAAGTCTGAAGGGGCAGCACTTAAACTGTAGTTGCCTGTTCTTTTTTGTAGTGCTGTACAAACAACTTGGAGGAGATACTAAAATGCTTCTCCAATGTACGTGGGGTTCCTGTATGTAAGTGAGGGGAACTGTATTTAATACAATCAACTCGAAAAAATAGGACTTAGACTAGAAATTTATTCTGTGTGGAATTTGAAGCACTTACTAAGGCTTTTGAGGATGAGCTTGTACAACCTGCTGCTTGTACTATGTAAATCAAAGCACTAGCCTAGTTGTCACTGCCCCCTCAGGCCTTTGCATTTCAGTCTTTTCATTGATAACAAGCGAGCCTATGAAATTGTTGTTAAACATGATGATGTAAATTTCCTTTTGAACTGTGATTTTTTTTTTTTTAATAGGTGAGCTGTTAGTTAAACTAAAGCATACCTAATTACTTTGTAGCACAGCAGTGTAACTTCTCTGAAGTTAAGCATGACATGCTTAATAATCCCAAATAAATTGATGATGAAAAGCCCTATTATGACAGGTTTTTTTAGGTGCTTGACAGGAGCTTGCCAGCTGGGACTGTGAAGGTTAAACAGTATTTGTTATCAAATACATTTCACCTTTCAGCAGCTTTGATGGTAAACTGAGTAACATGGAAGTGTGGAGTAAATGTTTCCATTAATTAGATGACTTACCATCAGGTAATCCACCCATGCATTGCTTTGTTCTCCTAAAACCACAAAGTTTAAGTACACTTTTGTATTGCCGTGTTTAGGAATGTTTACAGTATTTGGTTCTGTTGCATTGCTGTAGTGCTTTTTTTGTATCAGCAGTAGGAAGTAAGATGTAGTCTTCATTTCTTACCTCTTAATATTCTAGCATGGATTGCAGAATAGGGAGAGATGGCAGTAACTGGTGGGGACAGTTGGCCTCACAATAAAGCTTTGTGTTTCCTGGTTTGAAGGAATGGCATTAGAATTTCAAACGGGACACAGTGGCTTCTCAAGCTGAATGACAAGCTTGAGGGGGTTTGCATGCAAAGTCAATATATTCTTTCACTTCTTTGTGTTAAAGTACATTTGTCATGTCTAGCACTGTCTAGAGATTTGAAAAATAGTACTTGGAATCAGTCTAATTTGTAAACATGCATATTTACATTTATTTTTTGTTTAACATTTGTGAACTGGTACATATTCTGCTGATGAGAAGCTTTGTTAGCAATGATGTTGCAAATACAAAGTTAACTACTTGTTTTTCAGCCACTTTTAATAGTAGATTTCAGGGCTGAGAATTGTAGGTATTTCTCTTACTTGTAACAACAGATGTTTATAAATGGGGCCTTTGTTTGCAATGATGCTTTGTCAGAAATGTATGTTTTTGAAAAATAGTACCTGAAATTGTGATTCCGCATGTTAATGTATAGATGTTCATTCTCTAGAAAACAGCATGTTGTGTCTTTCTGAAGTAACTCAGAACTGATTTAAAGCAAGGTAAATATATTAAGCAAATCATTTGGGAAATAAATGATGTGGGAAGTAAATCACTGAGCAGCAGAATGTGAATTAATTCTCTACTTGGGATTTATTGTAGGACTTTTTCAGATTTTGAAGAGTAAAGGTATTCAGATTATGCTTCTGTGATATGATTTTTGACCCTTAATCCAAGATGAATTAGAGGAAATCTTAGTTTCAACCTTCTTAAAGTACCTTCAGAGAACTAAATTACTTAACACATTTCTTAAATTTTCTTTAACTCCTTCCTTCAAACAGGAAACCACTCCCAACCCTCAGCCTCAGCCTTCAGAAGAGGAGAAAACTGAGCCAGCACCTAGTCAGGAGGTTGCCAGCCCTGAACAGTATATTAAGCATCCGCTACAAAACAGGTAAATGGCGCAGAAGCATGATTCTGTCAAATGGAAACATGTCTGGCTTTATAGCTGTCTTTAGCGTATGTTTCTAGGAGAGTTTTAAGAGGTCTCCTAAGATATTTGCAGTGAGGTCGAAAAGGAAATAGAATAGAGTAAACTTCTTTGTTTTCTCTAAACAATCTGATTAAATCGTGTGCAGACACTCCAAGTGATAGTGGGGCTATTACTGGAAAAGAGTAAACTTCTAAAACAAGGTTTGAAACGTTAGGAAACAGTAACTTGACAGAGCGACATAAAGTACTCTGTGGAAAAATAAATCTACTCGTAGTGCTAACCTGGGTGGTTTGAACACTACTGGAACTATGAGAATGAAAAATAAGCCTAGTCTGATAAATCTTCAAGTATTGTTCCATCATTTTAAATTGTGCATTCTAGATCTGGAAAGAACATGCTTGTGTGTGAAGGTTCATTTAATATGTGCGGGATCTGTATTTGAGTGAAAATCATCTTCCAGATTAAGAAAATCAGGTGCATTTTTTTATTTAGACTTGTTTTCCTGTATACAGATGTTAAAAAAACCCATGAGGCAGCTGGTGTTTGGTGTTTTTAATTGTAAAGTTTTTTAATTAGCGAACTTAAATCAGCTTTCCTTTTAAAATTTATGCTTTTCTGGTATGTGAGGGCCTGTGAAACTGAGATGCCATGTGTAGCTTTGGAGTAGTATATTTCACCTTGTGTAACCTTTACAGGGAGATTACTGGAAAGGGAGCTGTGTTCCTGTTTTGAAATAATTAGTATTTTAGACAATCTGTTCTTTGTGGTAGGGGATTGCAGTTTAGCAGTGGTGGCAAGGAGAGATGACTCAAACTATTTGAACTATTTGTCAAATGGATTGATAAACTTGCAGTATTTCTCATAACTGTAACATAAATAGTGTTTATCTACAAGGAGTTGGATTTGAGAACGGAATTTTTTTGGAAAAAGCTCACTTTCATGGTGGTAATACCTTAAGGTCTGCAATTAGTTTGGATATAATGAAGTGTATTTTTTTAATATACTGTACTTTCTAGAGTCTGTTAATTTTGTTTCCCTTCTAGATGGGCACTCTGGTTTTTTAAAAATGACAAGAGCAAAACTTGGCAAGCAAATCTTCGTCTTATCTCAAAGTTTGATACTGTTGAAGACTTTTGGGCGTAAGTAAAGACTTTCCAATCTGCATTAACAATCCTGACCTACACTGGCAAAGTTTATGCCAAAGTAAACAAATGTACTGCCTTAACTGCAGCTTTCTGAGTATAATCTAAAGTGTTTACACAATTGAAGGTAAGGCCTACCCCATTGTTCAGAATGTGGTAGCATCTAAGCTTTGAAGAAAATGTGATTGGAGAAATTACTTGTACTTTAAATGAACATTGTCAGCTGCTGTTGAAACTGCAATGCTGCTTCTGGTTATATGCTCATGATGTACATGTAAACAATTGCATTTGTGCAGTAGCTTGTTTCATGGTTAATTCTTAGAGCCAACTGACCGTCAGTTCCTCAGCCCCCCCAATTTTGCTAGCTGATTAAATTCTCTGGCAGCTGGCCTGCTTCAGATATACAAGAGTACCTCAGTCTGGAGCACAGTGCTTGGGAGATTGATGTAGATTAATCACATCCTTGAAAGAAGTTCATTAGAGGTTAAAGAAGAAACTTCATTCTAAGTGGAAGGTCTGCAAAAGCAGTTAGGCTCAAAGAGCAAGAAAAATCCTTTGAAGGTAGGCCTCTGTTTCCCAAACATCTCAGTTGAATGTAAGTGGGTTACTTGGAAGATTTTGTGTGCTGTAATGATAAAATGAAGGAGATGGAAAGTGACATAAGATTAAGGGTGGATAAAAAGGGTGTTTTATATGATCTTTTTCAGTGTGATGTGCTGCACTGAGTAGTAGGATTCTTGAGGCATTTGTTACATTACCCTGTTTTTGGAGAGATGGTACCTGCAAGTGAAATGAGACTAATCAGTAATGCATCAGCACCAACAGGGAAAAGAGAAAGCTGCTGAAAGTGTTGAACAAGTATTTACCAGCAGAGTCAGTAGAGGAATGGGAACAGGGTTCTGTGCTTACAGCCAGCACAAGGTATAAAATCAGTCACAAGGAGTTGAAAAGTTTGGTGTTCTGAGGAGGAAGGGTTAAGGTACACTCAAAAGAGGGAAGCTGTTAACTCTGACTTTTGCAAATTTCTGTGCTCAACTTCAAATTGTTAAAACATCACTGTAACTTACTTGTCAGCGCTGGACCATGCCTGAACATTAGTTGACTGCAGTTGCTGTGATACATACAGGTCTTTTTCTGAAGTCTGGCCTTAACAGTACAGGAAAAAAAATGCATCTTACCTAGAGGGGGAGAGATTATATTGTTGTAAATTTAGTTAGGAGTATGTTTTGTTTTTTTCAGTCATCTTTCTTGCCTTTTGAGTCCTTAGTTCAGTTTGAATTACTAGACATACAGCCTTCATCCATGGAGTATTGTTAAAGAGAAAAATTAAAATGCTTCTCCTAAAGCATCTCCAGAGTGAGTCACCTTAGGAAAAATACCCTTGTTCTATGTACATATATGTGCAGAATACACATGCACACAGCTTGTACTGTGAGAGTTCAGCAAGTTCTATTTAATAACTGTTATAACTAGATTTAACATTAGTATAGTAGCCCAGCAGTGTTCATAAACCAGTTTCCATCCTGCTTTTTAAGCCCAGAATACCTTACAGTTACTGCTTTTATCCTGGTGAAAAATACTAAGTTTTACTGCTTTATAATTTTGTTTTATCATATGTCTTAAGGTACAAAATTCTTGATTAATTTAAAATGATGCTTCATTTTTAATCTTGCTTTTTTCCCTCCAATAGTTTATACAACCATATCCAGCTGTCTAGTAATTTAATGCCTGGTTGTGACTACTCGCTCTTTAAGGTATGCTTGCTAACCATTTTTCTTCAGTTCTAGATGTCAAAGGATGATTTCCTGACTAAGACACCATTCAGATATTGATTAGAAATATCCTAAAGATGTTGGGGTGTGTTTTTAGGAAGTTCTAAACATGCTCTAAAACTGTTACTGGTTCTTAAAATGCAAGTTTTATTTAACACATTTCAGACAGCATTTTAATCTGTTACTCTATTTGCCTTCATTCTGTGTTTGAGATGTAACTTCATTACTTCCACAAACAATAATTTGTACAATAGGAAAGATTTTTCTAGCTCATGTGGTATGTGACATGAATATCTAAAATATCTAAGTTCTGTGGGAGGCTGCAACGTTCTCTAATACTGAGTGCTACTAGCTAGAAGCACAGTGTGTGTGGTTTTATACAGCTGGTTGAATGCCATATTACTTCTGGATTAAATAGAAGATTGTGCCCAGCACTGACACCTAAAGCATGCTGAACTGTTCAAAGCAGCAAACACGAAATGCTGCAGCAGCTGCAGTGGAGGTTGAAATGGGAGCTCTGAATTAAATTCTAACCTCTACAAGGTGCTAACATCCAGCTTTCTTGTCTAAATAAACCCCCTAAGCACTGGTGCCTGGTTCTTCCTTTGCATATAAAACACAGCTACAGGCTGGGGCTGTGTGCATGATTTGTAAATGCCAGTAGCTTTTAAGTAGTGAAGAGATGGTGGTGCTTGGGTTTGGGAAGGTAGTAATGTTTTGAGGACTGAGAAACCTGAGTAGTATTTTCAGGAGCCGCAGGCCCTTCAGGGGCTAGGATATCTATAGCTCATACTTGTATTTTTGACATGAATCCTAAATTTGTGGCTGAAGTGTGTATATCTGCTCTGTGTTTGCTGGTAAGTCAGCAATAATTGAATAATTTCAATACATGCAACTTTTACAGAGTTGGCATGCTACCGAGCAATCACTTGCTGTTGTCCTTTAATCATGACCTCGTAAGAGTGGCTCTTAAAGTTGATCAAGTACTTTAAGCTCTGCAGCTGCCAGTGAGTGTTAAATTTAAAGTGAGCTGACACTGTTCCATCCTGCTTGTTGAACACTTAGTTTTTAGCCAAAGTTCTGCAGTGTGGCGCTCTTAAGAGACAATTCTTAATGAATATCACTGTCTAGACAGTTAGCTGCTGTTTTTGTAATGCCTCACTTTTCTGATGTGCAGTGTAGGTGGTGGATGAGAGAGCAGCGGATAGCTGCTTTGCTGGATCAGCACACCCAGACTTAATTCAGTGCAGGGCTCTTGGTAGAACATGAATCCAAATGCAGCTTGTTTCTAAATGGTGTGCTGGTTTTTGTGGCCCTAACAATTGAAACTCTTGGATTCTCAATGTGCAGGAAGTCACTGGGATGGAACTGCCAAGGGTGACTGTTTCAGTGAAGTCATCTTCATGCATAAATGAAGCACTTGGCCAGTGCTGAGTCCAAGATTTAAAATAGAGACTCCAGAATGTAGCTGCTAATTTTATCCAATTTCATACAGTGTAAAGTATATGGTTGACTTTGCCTGTTGCCACAGGGTTTTTTATGTCATGTTGTGTAGCCAGAACATTTTGCCTGATCTGTGATTCTTCTGTAGAAATAAAAATTCATTGAGGAAAGTGCATTTGTTAAGCTGTTTTAGAACTTCAGTGTTGGTATGAGACAGTATTTTGGGACAAGTATGTAACTTGGAACTCCACACTTTTAAGGTGCTATTTCAGTTACAACTGGCCTTTTGGTTTTTCATTGGGGAAAAATACAAATCAAGTCTGATTGCACTTCTGCCCATTCTTTGCAGGATGGGATTGAACCCATGTGGGAAGATGAAAAAAACAAGCGAGGAGGACGGTGGCTAATTACACTAAACAAACAGCAGAGACGAAGTGACCTTGATCGCTTCTGGCTAGAGACAGTAAGCACTGTGACCTTACAAGTTGTGACTGAAGAATGTTGCATTTGTATTTAACTGGCTTGTTCTTTTCTGTGCCACACCAGACTTGAAACTTTTTGGCAGTGCAGTGTCCTGTAAGCTTTTATTGGTAGGCTGTGCTTGAATTGTGTTTTTTCAATAATAATACTCAACCTGATTGCATTCTCTTGAATATTGTACAAGTGGGCAGCAGTAGAGATCCCTCTACAGGGCAAATTAAACTTTTCCTGTACAGAATGGCTGTCGAGCTACTGGGAAAATACTTAGTCCTGAACATGATACCAAAATAAAACTGCTTAAACATAACAATATATTTTACAAGTAGTCCTTTAAGTGAATAGTTTCAGATTTTGGTCTTGCTGAAACAGGGGACCTTCAGATTTTTTGTGTCTGTACTTAGCACTAGGATAGACAACTAGCAGAGCAACTTTCTGGTGTGTGCCCTGTACAAATTTTTTTCAGTGTTACCTCTTTGGAAGGTATTTTTGAGTGGTAAATACAGTTCTAGAGATAATACATAGGGCTGTAAGTCTGCTGTAATAAAGGACATACCTGTGCTGTCTAGGAACTGTCAGAGTATCCTAAAACAAGTCTGGTGTCACCTGAGTTTTAGAGGCACGGATTGCTGACCAAACAATGCAAAGCATTTGATAAGAGAAAAATCTGATCTCTCTTTCACTGCTGTGGTAAGAGACAAGAAGTACTGCACCCCTTTGATGGAGAGAAATGGCCTTCAAGACCAAAGCACAGGTGTCCACAATACCAAAGCTACTAGGATATTTCTAGTCACTGTAGTACAGTTTGAAGAAAGGATTGAGCACTGTACTGTTGGGCAGTATGGCAGCACATGAGTAAATTACCATCTTGCTGTGTGTGTTTGGTATTTTCCCCCATATGCCTGTGAGTCCTAATTCATAATAGGCATTATGTATGGGCTGGGAACATGTAGACTTAAGGCTGGACTGGAGGGCTCTGCTTTTTAGTCAGAAACCAAAATACCTAGATGACTGGGATATGTGCTCTGAAACAACACCATCATTCCCAATTCCAGAAAGTATTGGTAGCAGACTTTCTCTGATAAATACCACAGACTCTCTCTTCATCAATTTGCTTTATAACAAATATATCTTTATAACCAAATGATCTCTACCACTCTTAACTGTAAACTAAACATTGAGAAGACTGTTTCCCCTGTGAGACATTTGTGAAGAATGCACTTGACCAGTGTATGCTGAGCATGGTTGTCATCTTTGCTTGAATATGTACTTTTCATCACTATTTGGAATGTGTGTGCAGTTTAAACTTAAGCATTTATGGCTTTGAGTACTGAGTCAACGTGAGCAACCTGCAGTTTTTTGCCTCACTCTTTACCTATGTGTATTCCGTTTCTTCAGTAGCACACTGTGATTTTTGTATTCCCTTGAGGTACTTAGTCTTTGCAGCTCTCACGGGCACTGAAAGACTTGTTTTGATTTATTCAAAAAGTTGCATGTCTGTTGAATTTCCAAATGTTACAAGTGAAGTTAATGGAAAACTAATATAGCAGCAGAGTATCTAATATACTGTGCAAGTGAAGTAACCAAGTGTCCATTTGGAGATTTAATACTTCAGTGTACAGAAGGATTTTTAGTTTGGCATTGGGCTAGATGAATTTTTTAACCACAAGAAATCCTCAGGTTTGAATATCTGGAAATTGCTTATGTTGCAAGCTGAAGGTTTCCCATATCACTTTCACAGATAGCATGTTGTACAGGGATGCAATGTGACTCTGTTCCTCTGCCACCCTGGCCAATTCCAAGTGTCACTATCAGAAATCTGAGAGAAGAATTGTGTTACTTGTGCTCTTGCACTGTTGCATTGGCATTACATGCTGTTCATTCAGGCTGAAAATACCACTTCAGAGTCTCTTTGAGCCCTGAAGCTTCCTTGAATTTGTTGATAGGAACAAACACTTCTTTAGAGAGCACTTGTCTGATTTGCCCCTGAATTGATGGACCTTGGAATTTAAGTTGCCCTTTACATTGCTGCTTGGGCAATATGTCAGCTATGAGGAATGAGCAAATGAGGAATGTAAATGCTTCAAATTTTGATTTGTCCACCTGTGTTAAATGCATGCTAGGAAAATAATTTCCTGTAATTCCTACCTGGTTTTGGGTTGGGTGAGAGGCAATGCTATAGAAATATCAGCTGTTAGAACTTGTAACTAGTGGGACAGGAGGAGAGATGGAAGGTTTAAGGGACAGGAGGAGAGATGGAAGGTTTAAGGGACAGGAGGAGAGATGTTCTACTACAAAGTTCATGTTCAGTTGTAACATTTGGAGCATCAAGATACTGCAATAAACAGAAAGTGATTGCTCTGTGCAAGTGAACATAAGCATAAAGTGTCATACTCAGCTCTCTGTGCCTGTGGAGCAGAGTTGTGACTTGAACTGCCACTTCTAACGGCTAATTTTTGTTTTGTAGCTGCTGTGCCTTATTGGGGAGTCGTTTGATGACTACAGTGATGATGTATGTGGTGCTGTTGTTAATGTTAGAACTAAGGGTGATAAAATAGCAATATGGACAACTGAATGTGAAAACAGGGATGCTGTTACACATATAGGGTAAGTAATGTGCTTGAACATCTGAAGCGTGAGAATGCATTTAGAGGCAGCTGGCTTGGTAGGGAATGTACCTCAGAGGGATGTAGCCTGTACAGAGCTGTATCCCAAGCTTAAGTATCTCAGGCCCAGATTATTTGCATTTTTGTGTAGCTTTTTGTGTGGGCTTATGTTGGTAATTTTGTAGTGCTGCACTGTCTTTGCTGTAGTTTAGAAACAATGAACACAAATTTAGGCAGTTTTCTCATTTCACGATGAGCCTTTGTACTCAGTACCTGTGCAAAGTGTAGGCTCTGCAGCCTGCCAGTTTGCTAAGGTAGGTGACCAGTTACAGTTGAGTGTTGCTAAGATTTTTCTCAAGCAAGTTGTGCTTACAGATAGGAGAGGAAAGAGGCTGTAAGTCTTAAGCTCACAAGGATGTCCTTGTACTTGAAAAAAGCTGGACAGTGATGTGATGTATGGTCTAGTCTTGATTCCAGTCAGCAGCAGTAGTCATCTGAGTATCATGAGTCTGTACTATGCAAAATGTGTGGTATGTTCTGCTATTTAGCAGGTATTGCTAAAGCTAGTTGGATCCTTACGCTGTTCTACCAATGCTTCACAATTACTTTCTGTTAAATTCAGTTATTGTAGGACACTTGAATAGTCACTGGTTCACATATGTGTTACTTGCAGCTTAGCACATGTGTCTTAGGCCAGACTTTGTAAGGCATAGCAGCTCACTAAGATTTGTCACATGTTGGGTTGCTCTCTTGACATGTTCTTCATTTGGGTCTTTAAGAATCTGGTGAGGCCTGCCTTGCACTGACAGTTATATTAGACAGTCAGTTTCAGACTTTAAAAGTGTTTAACAACAAACAAGCCAGTGTGGTACACATCTTCAGCTAGCACACAAAAAAGACCTCACATCAAACCTAGCAGGCATCAGCATTTTCAGAATGGTTGTAACCTGTGGCTGAAGTGCTAAGATTACTTCATTAGAGAGTGGTAAAAACATTAAGATTTTGCAAGTTGACTGGTATGATGGCTGTGGTGAGTTATACTGACTGCCTGCCATAGCTCCAAAGACAGTATGTCAAGCTTTTGAAAGCTAAGTTATGGGCCTCTAAACTACTCCGTTATGATTAGGACAAATTAAAAGCCCCCAAACTACCTTAGTTTTGGCAAGGTGTAGTTAAACAGGCTTGTTCTGTGGCTTTGTCTGAACTTGTAGCATGGTGCCTTTAGCCTGGCTTGTGTGTAAACGTGAATGCTGATTGTCAAGGCATAAGATCCAAGCTAATTTTTCTTAGCAGTCCTGTTGGGTTGCTGCCCGTGACCAGCACTGTAGTGCACTGGGGTGGTGAGGGTCTGCGTTCTACCAGTGAAGAAAAGGCAGCAAGTTTGTGCAGCTGAGGTGTGTGGTGATAAAAACTTGACTGTTCCAGGGAACTGCTGTTGCTCTTTTGTCAGGTGGCTTTATACTCTCAAGTATTCTGGAAGTGTGAACTGTGACTTTTCCATAGTAGACTTACTTCTGTATGTGGGAACATAACTTCTTGATGTTAATGGTATTTGTGTGAAGTGCAGCAGGATCCCTGTGCTCTACATTTATATAGGCCTGTTAATTATTTTTTGGGCAAGAGCTTGTCCAATTTGACATGGGAAGTCATTGTTCAAACAGAACTGCCAGCTGATCTTTAGATGGCTTAAGCTAGAAAATCCTGTTTCAAGTCCTTTACTCATTCTTGAGCAATCGTTTCTAAATAGCCAACTATTTTTATGAAGGTGTCAGCAGGTGTCCTGTCACTAATCCCTCCCAAAGGACTTTGCTTAACTTGTTGTTCTATTTCTTTTCTCCAGGAGAGTATACAAGGAAAGATTAGGACTTCCTCCAAAGATAGTGATTGGTTACCAGTCCCATGCAGACACAGCTACTAAGAGCGGCTCCACCACTAAAAATAGGTTTGTTGTTTAAGAAGACACCTTCTGAGTATTCTTTCATAGGAGACTGCGTCATGCAATCGAGATTTGGGAGCTGAACCAAAGCCTCTTCAAAAGCAGAGTGGACTACATTTAAATTTGATTTCCATCTAAGTGTTGCTAAGATTTGTGAGAACTCTCATTCGCCTTTGTCTTGTACCTCTGTGTTCAATTTTTTTCTATTTTGGCTGAAGTAACCATTATCGATCAGAATTTGAATACACTTCACCCCCGAACCCATCAATATTGTTCTGGCCCACTCTGTAGCAGGTTGGTAGAAACATTGCTATTGCGTAAAAGAAAAGAAATTGTTTATCCACAGTATTGAGAAGTTGCATTTCTGTACCTGCAGGAAATTCCTCTGTTCTACATTTGCATTGTATGCAGTATCATTTTGCTGGTTTGGAAAAGAGAATGGTGCATACAGTTTTCTAGCAATTCTTTTATACAGCATCATCTGTGCTGTAACCTGTGCTGATGGCTGCTAGATTAATTTATTTGTTTTCCCTATTTGATAACATTAGTGATATTTTGATTTCAGTTGTTTTTGTTCATGTAACATTTGGTGGAGAATCCAGGAATATTACAAAGGTGGAATAAACATTAAATTTTGTGCATTCTTTGGTAATTTTGGGGGTTTTTTTTGTAACACCGAAGCTTTGCTACAAATTCATGCATTTCAGTCAAATCAGTGATCTGTTTGTGTGATTTCCTAAACATAATTGTGGATTTTTTTAATGTAACACCATAACTTACATTCCTTACTAGAAATAGTATGTCTGTTTTTGTATCTTACGCTGTATTTTAACACTTTATATTCCTTAGGTTATTTTGCTTTGGTTAAAATGGCTCAAGTAGAAAAGCGGTCCCATTCATATAAGACAGTGTAAAAAAAACTGTAAATAAAACGTGTACAGTGAATTGTCTTTTAGACAACTAGATTTGTCCTTTTATTTCTCCATCTTGACACCAAGTACTTGTATACCCCATGTGACAAGGCAGTCTCCACTGTGGCTTCTGTTATGTCTTCAAGAAAGTCTGGAGCTGTAGTCTGTTAAAACTTCTAATAAATCTACTAGGTAGCACTCTAAGTCAAAGTGAAATTACATTGATGTGGCTACTGGTTGTTTTTTTTAGTGGTTGATCTCATTGGTAACAGTTTGTTTCTCCTCTGACTGGTTTATGCCAACCAAGTCAATCAAAGTTACGTAGAAAGTGAAGCTGGCTAGTTTTAGGCAGGGACTACCCTGAAAGCATTTGAGAGATTCTGCCAATTCCTGTATGAAGGTACAGGTAAAGAGCACTAGAGACATGGCTACAAAATAAAATGATTTCACTGTCTAGGTAATTGGCTGTTACATAATATCTTACCATGGAATGAACCTTCCATTAGTTTGGAAGTTGCTGTGGGGAGCTCTAAGTTTGCTTCACTTACAGTATTGGAGGTAAATTTTAAAGGCTGTTAAGTTCTCATTTTGAGCAGAAGGGTGAGAGGTTTTTTCTTTCTCTCCCTTTTTTAATTTAAAATGTAGAGCATGCAGCAAAGCCAGTCGTTTACTGCTAATTTCTCATGTTTTAGTGGGTGATGTACTGTAAGACCTTGGTAGGGATATGTAGCCTTTCTTTTGGTTAAGGCTGGTGCTTACTGGGGTTTTGATCTTTGATAGCTCCTTAAAGCGGGCTTAGTCATTGTGGCAGCGAAGGTTCAGTTGAATTGGGCTTTTAAATCTGCCTGATTATGGCACTGAAGACCTAAGGTGGACTTGAACAGTTTCTTGCACGTTTCGTAAATGTTTTAAATAGCACATCAGACTGTACCACAAAGGCACTGCTGTGCCCGGTAGAAACAGTTATGGGTATTTATACCTGCTGATGCTAGGCCTTTGGTGTGGGTCATTTACTAGGATAGGTGATGGATGTTGAGAGGGCTGTTAGGCTGTATGCATGCTGGTTTCTGTGGATTCTGGTGTAACTGATTGCATGCCCTGATCCTACAGGCAGGCAGAGCAGCTCAGGTTTAATAGAACCATTCACAGCAGAAATGGCAGTCTGCCTGATTTCCAGCTTACTCTGCTTAGCTTCAGCTAATCACTTTTGCAATTAAATGATTTGAACTAAATTTCTCAACTATTTCTGTTCTGTGTCATCAGCCTCAGCTGAGTACTGTTTATAAAGGCTTTGATACTTCTGAATAAACCAGTGACACTTGTGTACATGAGAGGGTGATGACGAATCAGTATCCCAAATGGTGATATTAGATTGTCTTGAGTGCTGTTTGGGAGGTCTGGGAGAGGGCCCACTAAAATGAGTGTAATTCAAAAACAGTGCTGCCACAGCATTGAGATGAAGCAGAGTGCTGTGGTGAGAGGTACATTTCACTACCAGATTAACTGGAATATTGGTCAAGGTAGCAGCATGTTCATCTAGAGAAGAGTTTGATAGTTCTAGTTGTTTGGGTATGGTGACAGGTTTTCAAGCCTGCATCAAGTTAAGCAGCCAACTGACTTGCACTGTAATATGCAAATTTCAAGTAGGTTAATTTTAGGCTCTTCACTACTAATAGGAGTTGCTGTGTTTATTAGAACACTTGAGTGAAGATTAAATTCTATAATTGCTGTATCAAATACATATTCTGTCTTTGCTTCGTCTAGCAATGAGTTAAACTTGGCTTTTTGCAACTTCCAGATTACTTTGTGCTACATATGAATGTTCTGAGTGTAATGGGGTCTATTCTGTTCTCATACTGTAGGAGAAATTGGAGATAAAACAGACACAGGCTCATTGAGAGGAAAAGGCAGTAAATAAGTTTAAGTGTCTAGTTTTGATGTAAAATCCTTGGTGTCATTAAACTTTCAGCTAGGTGGGCAGCCATTGTCCACAGTGGTTTTAGTAAGCCTGAGAAGACTGGAGAATAGATGTTTGCAGCATCTGCTCAGAGGTGGCTGTATGTGGTACAAAACCAGCAGAACAAGGAAAGAAGTCGGGAGCTTGGTGCATCCACAAAGGTGTGAGAATGTGACAAAATAGAGCTTGGGAAGAAGGTGGAGCAGAC
Organism: Phoeniculus purpureus; assembly: GCA_028565055.1. Lineage (NCBI taxonomy): Eukaryota > Metazoa > Chordata > Aves > Bucerotiformes > Phoeniculidae > Phoeniculus > Phoeniculus purpureus. Next base: position 25,604,172 of record JAOXOE010000405.1, on the reverse strand, counting down.
TGAGAGTCTGTGTTAACGGTGTCTGGGTGGGCTGTGCAGAGCTTTTCATTGTTACTGCCCTTTGTCCTGCTGCACTGTTCACTGTCTTGTGTTTCAGGCTGTCTGTAGCTCAGAAAATTTATTTTCTAATGTTATCAAAATTCTAGGAACTTTGCACAGTTGCTTTTGGTGAAGCTTGGACTAAGCTTAAAACCTCCATCCTATCCAAAGGAATCTTTTTTTCCCCCTACAGAAATGGTTAGGAAAAAGTACTCTGGACTCCAGGGGACTCTTAGCAAAAAACCATTGTGCTTCAGCCTAGTAAAGGACTGAATCTTCCCTTTGATGCTTGTGACCTTCTTTGCTTCCAAGAAGTTTCCCAGACTTCTGAGTCTGGGGCTGATGGTTTTAAAACTATATTTTAAGAACATCCTGCTCAAGTGCTAAACCAAGTAGTTGAACTTAATAGTTAAACCTGTAGAGCTTTCAGTCTGCCTAGCACTTAATTTTGAGATGATTTTGCCCGGTTAAGAATGGTTAGTGGTCTCTGCAAATATTTTTTTCTTGAATAGGTTTAAGTAAAAGTAATTTTTAATGCAGAATTTGTGCCTTTTTGTTTGTCTGTTTCTTGCACAATGTAAAGCTGACATCAGTAAGGAAACAGTTTATACCTGTTTCACTTGAAGATATTTCACACCTGTCTAGCCAAACTAGACTTGGCGAGCAGGAGTGCATTAGTAAGCTGTATGGAACCAGTCCTGGCTGTCAAGCGCACTTGCTGGACCTCTCCATCATCATTTCAAAGCTCCAGAAGCTTGAAGACTCACAATTTTGTTCTCTTTGTAGGACACTTGTCACTGTAGCTGCTTGGAGAGGCTTCCTGCCTTTTAGCTCTTGAAGTGTTGTATTCCACCAGAACTTGTTTTCAGGCGTCAAGCTTTGGCAACGCAGCAAAGCCTTTAATACGCACTTAAAATCCTTCCCTGTAAGGGAAAACCATGGTCACTTCTGCTCTTGCCTGGCAGTTTCCAAAAGGCTGTGGGATGCCCTACTAACCTTTGTATTTTGAAATAAAGCAGGTTCTGCTGTCCAGAGCTAAAAGTGAGTTGTGGCTGAGCACATGATGATTGCTGTGCTTCCCAGCCTTAACTTGTTATTTGTGTGATGCCTTAAACATAAAGATGTCTTAGCTGGAGTGGGTCTGTTGGAATCAGTTTGTTTGCTAACCAGTTCCCACCTGGATTTTTTTTATTCCCTTCTAGTAGTGAGTGTGTGACAAAGTCAGCCGTGAATTTGTGGGGTTTCTGACTGCCTGTGCTTTTCCCATCTCCTGATACTTTTCAAGCCTTATTAAAACATGTTTAGTAAAGGGGAAAATTACTGAATCTATAGTCACTGCTTTTTTTGGTCACTGTGATACCACGAAGGAATTCCAGGTGTTGCTAAGCCCAGATAAAGACTGACTTCTGGCATAATAATCTGTTTATGGGATTTTAACTTTTTTATCTCTAGCCATGTAAGTATGACAATAGCAAAAAATGATACTTGAAATTATGTGTGTGAATATATCCTGTATAAAGCAAAATGACTCCTCTATTTTTTCTATTTTTTTCCAAGTAGAAAACAACTGTTATTTCTAAAAGGTTTCTTTGGATGGCTTTCTGTAATGGACTTACTCGGTTTTGCTTACAGTAGGTGGTTTAGATCAATCTTTTTTTTCTTACGTTGTGTCTGTATGTTACTGAGGATTTGAAGACAACCTCGTAAGTAAGGGTGGACATTTTTTGAAGTAACGCTAGTTTTTGAACCTTATCTTCCTACATACATGCAGGATAGTTATCCCGGTGCATCTCGCCCTGAGCCGTGCATATGCGCAGAAAGTAAAATGGGAAATTGGAAGGTACTACTTGACTTCTGTAGCTTGAATGAAAATAAAGCTTCTGAGGAACTGAATGTCTCAGCTTCTTGACTTTGTGTGGATTATAGAGAAATGCAAATACAAATGGGTAAGGTACTGCTTTGAAATGTGTTTGCTCTAGTTTGGAGTTTGTGTGCAGCCAGGGGCTTCTGTAACTCAGCCTTGGCCTAAACAAACCTGGTGTAATGTGATTGCAGAAACACTGCTGACTGTTCTTGTTTACTCAGGCTTCCCACAGTAGGAAAGAGTGGTCTAAATATGTTTGTATAGTGATACCAGCTAGCAGAAAATTACAGTTGATCTAACAGCACCTCCTGTGTTCCAGCTGCTTAACATCAGTGGGGTGGCACAGTTAGAGAAGTTTACTGGGATTGCTATCTGTTAGAGGTTTCAAGGCCAGGAAGACACTATAGGTCTATCATTGCATGACTGTGCATGGGTTTGAAGTGGGAGTGTTCCTACATAGTGAGGAAACAGACTTCTGACTCCCAGAGGTGGAGATGCTGCTTCAGAGTCTCCAGACTAGAAAATTCATCCTTGAGTTCATTCCCTAAAGGCCAGGGAGAGACATTTGCAGTGGGCAGTCTGGGAACAGATGCATTCCAGATTGGTTGGATAGAAAAGAAAAAGCTTGAGACATCTTAAGTCTTCCAAAATGTATTGATAGAGGTGTAGTTTCCTTGCACATCTGAATGGGATGGGGATGAGGTTTGGAGGTAGAGGGCAGAATAGAGACTTACAGTCTCAGACTGAGAGTTGTTGAAAGGTATTTTGGGGAGAAATAAAAATGGAAGGTGAGAGTCGAGGACCTACAGGTTTAGCTGAAATGTAATTTTAAGGTCAAATCCCTTTGATGTAAGGAATTTGTTTTCCTTTGCTACTGCAGAAGTATCCCCAAGTCCTCAAAATAATGTTTGCTGAAGTTTGCCAGTGTGAAGTTTGCATGGGGTGAAGCAGAAAACTCTCACTCATCGCATTAAGGTAAGCGGCTGATAAAAATATTGCATGCAAAACAGGCACCTCACAGAACAGGTGTTGAATCAAAATTATTTGATGCCAGTTGAGGATGAATTGCGAAACTTGTTCAATCTCCACCATGTCCAAATTCAGGTTCAGCAACTCCCCAAGGCCAGGAGAATGCTTCAGCAGTCCAAGTCCAGTTGTAGCCGGGCCAGCCTGCATGCGATGAGTGAGGGTTTTCTGCTTCACCCCATGCTGCTCCTTTACTAAAGACAACAGGAATCAGATTTGTGAAACTGTTTTGTTGGACAGGGCAGTTCATATTTTCCATGTTGTAGTCTGAGCTCTCCCTGGAGCTTGAGATAATTGACTGCAAAGACTTTTTTTCACAGCAGAAGATTGAATGAACTTGCAGTTCTGTGCAAATGTCAGTGTGCAGCCAGGAAAGGAAAAGGGTGTTGCCCTGAACTGACCTTGCCCCAGTATTGACACCTGAGGAGACACTTGAGGAGCACACGGAGTTATCAGATGCATCTGGAGTGACAGAAGTAAAAAAGACAGGGGAAAAAAATCAGTTTCTATGACTTCCTGATAGTCTGCCTAAGTCCATCCAGGTGTTCCTGTCTATGCAGGGAGTGCTAGGGGAGAACATGCAATCCATGCTCTTCCCTGCCTGTCTTCTATCTGTGTCCTTGCAATACTTCAGTGAGAATTCAGTTGAATTTGAGATGTTGTAGAATGCAAAGCCAGTTGGATAAGCTGCTACTTAAGCCTTTTGCTTCTGTCATTCAGTCAGGCCAGGTGATTTATAGTATTTTTTTTGCAAATGTTAGTGAACATTGATGGTTCTTTTCTGTAACTTCAACCCCGTGGCTTCAAGTTCATTTGGCTTGTTCTTACTGTGGCGTTATCCATGCAGAAAACCCTCACTGACAGCTTAAAAAACTTAGCCTGTTGGGGTTTTTTTTCCTTTCAGCAAAGTTTCTTCTGCACTTTGTCATGAAGCAACATGTGGACAAACTATTGTGGTCTAGATTTTGCTATTAGAGGCTATAAAAAGGGGCAGGGATAGGAATGTGTGAATTAAGAATTTCGCCCTGGGTAAAGAAACGCCTTAGTAGCGCAAAACTGGCAGATACTGGGAAGATCCTGCAGAACAATGTGTTCCCTCAGGCAGCCAGTGGCACAGGTTAGAACAGCTCCAGTCCAGCTGGGCTTTCCAACTCCAGTGCCATCCCTGGCTTTTGAGCATCTTCCCTTTCATGCATAAAGCAGTGCTGAGCTGCTGAGGGAATGTGGCCACGTGTTTCCCTGCAGCAGACGGTGGATCACACAAAAGAGTGTTTGAGAGCGTCCCCAGGTGTGTGTATCCTGTGCAGATATGCTCTGCGCAGCGGGCCCTGTTCCTGCCTCCTTCCTCATTGAGTTGATGGGCTTGCCAGTTCAAATACTTGCAGGAACACGTATTTCCAGGTGCTGACCTCCAGCTATCATCTACCCTCAAGCCGTAAGAAAACAGTACAGTGGAAAATTTCCAGTGGTAAGCACTGGAAGAGGTCTTTCACAGTGGCAGGAGGCAGCATGTCCCAATAGAACTCCACTAGAAAGTACTGGTGAAGCAAGGTAGAGACCGGCAGTGCTTTCTCCCAGCAGTTGCTGTTGTGTGTGTCTGTCATGTTCTTAGGACTAAACGAGGCCTTCACTGTGCTTTCCCTGCAAGAAAGACTCGAACAACAGATTTGAAAGGATCAACAGAGCTCAGCTGCAGGGTTTGTGGCAGGAGTTTGCTTTTGCACTGAGCTCTTTAGAGAGCTTGTTTCTTTTGTCATGTGGCATAAGATGTGCAAGAAAACTAACTAGTTACAGAAAGTATTCCCATGCCTTGCCCCAGTGCAACACAGGAAATGCTATCCTTAGCTGCAGAGAACTGCTCTGGATTAGAAAGGTTAGATGCTTTTGAAAGTGTTGATGGCAGTTTTCAGCATCCAGTCTTCATGTCATCATTGATGTGACTTGCTCTCCCTTCAGAACATGAATATGATTTTTGTTCGTACAGTTATTACTGTGCATTGTGGTACAAGCAGGAAAAATGAGCTTTGAGTAACAACACTGGCCTGGGCTGACAAGGATTTTCTCTCATTTAACTTCTCTCATAGAGGACAGCATCATTAAAACACACATTACTCTTTTCCATGCTGGACTGTTTAATTTTTTTGGAGACAGTTTTAAAATAAAGTCCCTCAAACAGGGGCTTCGTTACTTCTAATGGAGCCACAAAAAAAGACACTTTATTACTTGGAGCATTCAATGCAGAAGATCACTTTTCTGGCTCGCTTGGGAGCCAGGAGCTCTGAAGTTTGTTTTCCTTTGGCACACACTGCCTTCCTGACCGTGCTTGTTTTAACCCTGGGGCTCACAGCAAAGGAGGCTTCTTATCTATTGACTTGGTTAAAATACTGACTTACTGTCCTGTTTCCAGCAGTAGCTAATGACAAGTTATTAGGAAACAGCTTAAGCAATGAAGTATGGTCTCTCTCTTCTAGGACAACTTGTCAGCTTTTGGCAAAACCACCTGCACTCAAACTGTCATGTTTTACAGCTCCTGATGGATCTGTCTCTTTTAATTTGGCAAGTGCCATTCTAAATGAAGTTAGATATTTTCATGACAGTTATGTTTCCAGCATAATGATATGTTGCAAGAAGGCAGTTCAGTCTCTGTTCTCTGTAGTACCCTCCCACCAACAAACCCGTCTCGGAATGAGCTTTCTGTTCCAATTCAGTCTGGAGGCAATAATGCCAGAACTACATTTTTAACAAGAGAGGGTAGAGATAGTGATCTTTGCTTCAGTTTTGTTTTGGGTTTTTTTTAAACTATGCTCTCTACAGATCCTGTTTACTATTTAGTTTGCATCTCCCCTTCAATTGGATGGTTCATTTGCTGAGTATTGGAAACCTGGTTAATAACTTAATGTCTTCCACTCTGGGCAATGCAAACCATGCAGTTACCTTGTGTTAATAAGTTTTGCCATGTAGCAGACCGTGCCTCAAGTGGAGTGGAATTACAGAAGCAGAAAATTGGATTTTGAATTAAAAGAAGCAACTCTTTCTGATAATTAGTGGCACTCTTCCAAAACAGTACTGGCTGCCCACCTCACCTTGTAAAGCAGACCAGGTTAGTTTCAAATGCAAGCCTTACTTTTGACCCCTGTAACAGTTGAATCATTAAGTCTGTGTTCAGCTCTGCCAAGTGAAATCCAGTTACTGTGCACTTCTCACTTGTCTGCTGGTGTCCTCTTTCAGTTAAAAATAAGCAAATTCTAATTGTTTATACTTGCAAAGGAATCTTCTCTCCTGTGCTTGTGTCTGTTGTGCTAGCTATTTTCAAGCAGTCCCTTGGGTTCTTGATTACTTCAGGAACCTTGTGACCTAATAAATAAAACGGCCATAAACAAAGCCAACTGCATTTCTTCCTGTCAGGCACTTGCATGGGAAAGAGAGTGTTAGCTGGTTCAGCTCTGTTGTCAAACAGCGGAGGTACTGAGTGATGACTTTTTGTGTAAACTCATCTTTTTCTGTTATGGTGAGGCAGTTCTGTAATTTCTCTCTCTTTCAGGGCTCTACAGACTGGGAACTGTACCAACCCCATCAGCAGGGCCCTGAAAGGCAGGTTCACTTGGAAGCATGAGGGTGTCTTCAGGCTACCTTCTCCTTAAACAAATAAAATGCTCTCAGGCTTTTGAGGTGTAGCTACAGCAGCTTTTTCTTTTAAAGCTTACCTTCAAAGGAATAATGGCTGTCAGCTGGATCCTGTGTTAGTCCGTGCTTTATGAGAAAGGGCTGAAGTGAGGGAGATGTTTGAGGATTTCTTGATTTCTTTCTTCTTCTGCTTGCTTTTTACATCCCCAGTTAAGATCTTGTCTCTCCTGGACGGTAGAATGGCAGACATGGAAAAGTTGCACGAGTGTGAATTCACAACAGTAGACGTTAGATGTGCCTGAGGGGAAGGGTCTCTTTTGATTGCTGTAGAACAAATGAATTCAAGGTGGAGCTTGCAGAAAGGAACTGCTGTTACTGATAAACACTAACATGTACAAACCCCTCACTTTCTAAAAAGAAAGATGAGTAACTATGAGAGACAATCGCCAGTTCCTGGAGTCTGCATTTCAGGTGCATAGTTACCAGGTTTGAGAGAGTCTGGTTTGCAAAGGACTGAAAGCCTCACCCTGGTGTAACTACTACAACCCTCCTGTGTGGAACTGTTAATTTTTCTCAGCCAAAGAAATGTCCTATCAGACTCTGATGGATAATGTTGCCTCCTGAAACTCCTGAGAAGCCTAACTCCTTTCTAGAAGATAGAGCTACCTCCCAAACTAATTGTGCCTTATTTGTGCATGAGTTTTACCAGTAAGGGAAGTCTAATGAATATTCCTCATCCTAGATCCATCAAATTCCCCTTCACACCTCTCTACTGTAACCTCTTAATTTGTAATCTTCTACAAAAACAGCAGCCTTTCTACCTATCAGCTGCTTAATATACTTAAAAATATATATTCCAAGGGCAAGGGGATACAAATCTTCAAAGATGTGGTAAAAGACAAGCTCCTGTAACAGAAAAACCCAGCTATAATCTACTTTCCTTTGGAAAAAAGCTTGAGGAGGAGATTGTAAGATTTATAGATGCACTGACAGTGCATTTGAGTTATTTCAACTACATCTGAGGACTGAAAGGTTTGTGTTATAGACCTAAATGTAGCCGAAAGGCTACACTAAGTGTCTTTATCTTAGGTGACATTTCTTAAGAGAACCCTGTAATGCAGTGGTGAACTCTGAGCACGAGGTTCAAAAGCTGAATGTGAATAGTGGATGTGACCGGTGCTAAGTCATGCTGACAGCTCCCCTTTGATGAAGGTTCAAAGTGTAACAGGGCATCTTTTTGCGCAAGGAATTAAGACTGAGGAAGGCCTGCAGGCACTACTGCTTCTCAGTTGTGCTTGTTGCTGAACCTGCTGCGCCAGCCTCTTAGCTGACAATAAGAGGAAGGATTTGGTGTCTGGTGTTTGGGGTTCTGATGTGCTAAGTAGGGCTTTGGATTTCTGACTCTGTGCATAACATCTTATTAAAGCAATCTGAACAGTTCCTCTGCTGTCAGATATTACTGAGTGTGTAAACAAATCTTCGTTGACTTCAGGGATTGTGCCCAAAGTGCGTGACTCCTGCTTGCTCTGGAATTTTCCCTAAATGTGATTAGGCATCCTTGCACTGGAGGAGGCTGCCCTTGTTGCTAAGGGACTCTGCAAACACCTTATACTACTTATCCATTCACAGTACACTCACATATGAGCTTATTTTCTTCTTGAAACCAGTCAGGTTAAAACTCAGTCATGCTCACAAAAAGCTAACAGAAAAGGGACATGAAGTCAAAATACAATTGTTTTCTCGCCCAAGTTTCTCTCACTTGTGGCATCTGCCACAGGATGGCCTCCTGCAAAGGTACATCTGCCACAGGAAATGGTTCCATGCAAAAGTTACACAGCAACGGATGTTCCATGTAAAGGTAGGTTTGCCCAGGGGAGGAAGGACACGCTTCCTGTTCTGATTTCACAGGCACATGGCTGGGGAAAAAAGATGTTGTTAGTGTGTGATGGTTCATATCCTATCAAGAATAGAGCTATTTGCACTTTTGATGTGAGTCATACAGGACTAAGCACTGTGTGGTGCCAGTCAGCTGTCTCATCCTGTTAGCTCTTGTAAAAATGCAGCTGGCTTGCTCTCTCAGCTACCTTGCATTAGTTATCTTCCCTTAGATGATACAAACCAAGATGATACTTTTTTCTTGCAGCCAAAGACAAGGGTCACTTTTGCAGTGTACCTGGCTCCTGCTGCTGTGGAGCTGTACAGCAGGTAACAGCTCTGATCTGCAGCCGCTGCGAGCAGTATTGTGGGGAAGTCCAGGTTTCAAAATCACCTGTATGCTTGACAGAGCCAGGTTCCCTGTTGGATATATTAATTGGATCTGACTTCAGCTTTATTTACCACTAGGCTTGTTTCACTGTTCCAGTTAAGGGTTAGCCCCTTCCTAGAGCACAACATGTGCTGTGAGAAAGAGACAGCTTTAAGGCTGTTGCTTAAACCAGCCAGTCTGCTGCTCTGCAAACAATTATTGCTATAACAAATAAAGCAACTGCACTAAAGATGATTAAAAGATGACTGTAGGGGAGCAAGGCTTTCTCTGTCAGACTCGTACTGTCTGTGACTACCTTCCAAACTTACGAAAATTTAAAACATCTTGTTACTGTGATGGGATCCATCTGCACGACTTATTCTGTCACTGTGTCCTCAAGCCTCAAATGCTCGTGATTTCATTCGCATGAGAATCACTGTTTTGGTTTGCAGCCCTGCAAGAAACTCTCCATGGCTCTGTGCACAAGGTGACTGGTCTGGATGATGCCTATCAAAGGGCTAGTCATATAGCTCTTGCCTATACTAGATAAGGTGTCTACCCCTAGTACTGAGTGCAGCTGGATCGATGAAGCTGCTGGTCCCACTAACGCTGTTTGGTCTGTATCAGACACTGATTTTAAGCCTTTCCAGATTAATATAAGCTTTTTTAACATGAGGTTATGCTGATGCCATATCGCTAGTACTCATGTCATTTGAAAAGCAGGGATCAAATTTGAAGGGGTCCAGCCTGTTAAGACTGTCATTCACACTTCCACAAGTGGGCCATGTTTACCTGGTGCACATCTGTAAAGAGAACACAGAGAAGAGCAGAATATCTTTTCTCCTTACAGTGACAGCAATAGAGAAGCTATGGCTTTAGGTTAGACCTGTCAGGATTCACCACTGCAGGGAGGTAAGGGGAGCAACTCTGCCATCCCCCCCTGCAAAACACATACATGGAAAAATAAAAGGACTACAAAGCAGATGAGGCTAAGCAATAATCAGCTTCCATTGGTTTAAAATTAACTAAATATCTGGTGGCAGTAGAGCTGAGAAGGTGGCTCAGGCTTTTGTGCCATGATGAACAGAGACATGACCTGCAGGAAGTTCTTTCCACTGTTATGCTGTCATGTCTGGCCTGAAAGAGCTTTCCTGGTGTAGTCTCCTGGCTGCCAGGATGGTTGTATGGGAATCAACCTGGTGGGGTTGGTAAAGCCTGTCCTAGAGCTGGTGGAGGGCTAACAACAGCACACTGCAGTCTGTCCTGTTCAACTTACTCCTCTAAAGAGAATGTCCTGTTGGTGCTCTTCTCCCCTTTCCTGTACAGCACTGTCAATGGGCTATTGAGTTGTGACTGAAGTGTGTGTTGGGGATTTTGAACCCCTGCCCACTGCACTATGTCAGGGTACTGGAAGCCTGTGCTGCCTTTGTCTCCTTGGCTCTCCTGCTAAGAGCTCCAGGGTTTCTGAACAAGGATGCTGTACTGCAGCTGGACTGTTTTTGCAGTCCTTCTGAAGACTTTGAGCTCACCCTTATCCTGTAAGCCCATGAAGAAAAAATGTGTTCTTGCCATATCACTTGACCCTTTGTCCAGTATGTCCTTTTAGCTTGGAGTATCTATATTGCTATCACTGCCCATGGGCAGCAAAAGGAGGCTGCAATCTGTGTGTGGCCCAACACAGCTCTCCGTGGGACTGAGGTTGTTTGTCCATACTTTGTCTCCTCTAATTAAATAGTTTTATTTGGTTTTGTGCTTAGGTGCCAGATGTTTCTTTAACATGCCTACTGAAACCCTGTAGTGACTTCAGTATGGATCTCCAGGCTGATATCACATGGGGCTCATATTTTGGGGTTGGGGTTTTATTTAGCTACTACTTTGCAAATATATAAATAAAGTTTTCCCTTTCCCACTACTGAGTGGTTTGGCCAATGATCTCCTCCTGAAATCACAACTGCATTTTCCATATTACACAGTCGTTGTGTTAATAGTTTACAGCATGGCACAGAGCTGTGCCTAGCAGGCTAGGCTCGCACTCTTGGTCTCTTCCATTGGCCAACTTGTGCTGGAATATGTAATGTAGGACCAAAAACCTCCACAGGGTGTGGAAGGCCTGTGTGAGAAGCATCTTTGACAGCATCTCCTCTTAGGCAGTACTGAATAGCATAAGGCTGTTTTCTTCTTCTAGCATTAGGGAGAGTGCAGCTGTTAAGAGACTGCATGATAAAAAGAAAAAAAGATAAAGAAGTTCCAAACCTTGTGAATTCAATTTAAATCCTTTCCTTACATTCTGGTCTGGTTAGAATCACACTGTTTCTGCAACCATCCAAGATTGTTGACCTTGCTCTCAGAGGCATCAAGAAAGAAAAGGAGTAAAAACTGGCACTGATCACTTTTTAGTCACCTAGAAAGAAGCAAATAGAACTCAGTGACATTAGCTAAAGCCTTGTTTGGCATCCCAGAGGCTGTGTTGTGCTCGAATAGCCATTCAGGGATGCTGTTAACCATCAGGACTGTCTCTGTGATGCTCCATTTTATAGACTATACTCTCGTGTTCTAGCTTCCAGTGGTACAGTTGGTGATTGTACATCAGGTCTTGGTTACAGAAGAAAATGTTCTTCTCTTGTTCTAAGCCCTTGGCTCTGCAGACTGGTTTAGTTTTGTACTTTGGTAGGAACATTGCCTAATAAGCTGTGTGGCAAAACTTCTACACCCCCAGCCAAAATAGCAAATATATTGATTTGCTCAGAGCTGGGTTTTTACAGGCAAACTCAAAGTTCATAGGTCTAGGTCATTCCTCTGTATCTACACAAGCTGGCTTGTGCTTGTTCCTTCCACTCAAGAAACACATCTTATTGATCAGTCCTCTTTAAACCCATAAAGAAGGATACTTCCTGTGTGCATAAAAGATACCAGATAATTATATTAAAGCCAAATAGTCTATCAAGGATATTTTACTTCATATGTTTTTCACTACTCAGCACACACTTTAATCACAGGAATGGACAGACTGATTGATTGCTTGGCTGGATCCCCTAGATTCAACACCTAAAAATAAATGTTTAGAAGTTACATAATCTTGGAGCTAAGGCTGTGCTCTGCCAGAAGTCCAAACTGGGCTTTGCTGCTCTGTGGAAGAGCAGAGTAGATCCTCTGAGAGCTGGCAACAATCAGCCAGACTTGGTTTCTAAAGAGACACCAAGAGTGAGCATGGTAGTCTGGGTCAGATCTTTGCACTGATGTCATCACCTGGTCTTTGGTGTTACTGGCTTGGTCCTATCAGGTTCATAGGAACACATCAGCATCCGTGCATCTTAAACTAGCCCATTCTGCACACATTCAAGTCACTTCTTTAGGAACATACTGATGGGAAGGGAAGGGCAAAATCAGGCATGCATACATGGCAAGCAATGGTACTTTTAGCTGCAGGGAGACTGTGCAAAGAGGACATTCTAACTGGTACAAGTGGATCCTTCTTTGGTGGTATTACTCAGTAGGAGATTTCCACAAAACTTGTGGTGTTTGCAGTGCTTGCAAGACTCTGAGAAGGAGAAGTGGGATACAGTTGGAAAGAGACAAAAGAGGGAAGGATCCTGGGAAAGGCAAGGAGGAAGGCCAGAAAGAAAAAAACCCTTTGCGGCTCACTCTAATACGGACATGAAGGCACAGTGTGCCCCTGAACAACAGTGTCACAAAAGCAACAGAAGTCACCAGTGGGAGTGGACACTCTTCTTTGTCTCTGCCTTTTAAATTTATTTTAAAAGTTAGTTCAATAGGATGGCAGGAGCATGAGGCAAACTGTTATTTATGTAGTGGGAAGGAGACATGCATGAGGACATCTGTTTAAGGAGCTGCTTCAAAAATAACCACAGGAGGGGAGTGTGTTTGCAAAGCACAGCAGACAACCTGAAGTAGAAAGTAAGACAGCAGTGGTGCTCTGAGTGCAGACAGCCCCAAATGGCTTGTGCACATTTCTACTCATTGCCCAACCACCCTGCCCTGACCCCAGTGAGTGTTTTGCAAATTGAAGGAGGTGCTGTTTCTGTATTTTCTTTTCTAGAACATTGATCCCTTCTTTGCACTCCTTCCTGACTGGTTTCTTATGTCAGCAGCTTTTAAATTCCAGTTTCAAACCTTTAAACAATGAGTACCTAAAATGTATTCCAGAGGAATGCCGAAATGAGTACTACTCCATCCCCTGTTGAGGTCCTGTTCACCTGGTGCTAATGGTCTGCGTATCTCATTTTGCCCTTGCTTGCTGCAAAGGGACTTCTGACACATCTTCATGTGTGTCTGCTTAGACTGCTGCAAGACTTGTCTGGGCTCATCACAAATCAGCTGGCAGACTGCAAGCAGCAGAGCTCAGCTGGGTAGAGTTTGTGACCATTACTACTGATACTTGATAGTTCTCTTGAAGAAATTTGCATCCTAGTCAGCATCTGTAATCTTTCTTCCAAAACCTGCCAAATGCTGGTGGGAACTGGAATGAATACAGTTATTCTTTCTTTAAGAACACCTGAGATAACAGATCCTTACACTGAAGGTACGGCATCTACAGAAAGAAAATGAAAGCTTGAGAAAGTCACATCGGACATAATGCAGTTGGTTATTATTTGGTATGCCTTAGCTTCAGGTTCTGACCTCTAACTGTAGATGCATAGACATGCTTGATGCTCCATGAATCACTCTAACAACAGTGTTATCAGATTGTCAGGATGATCCTGCAAGAAGATATTATCCAGTACTGAGAGCTAAGTTTTGTATGAAAAGGCAGCTCAATCCTCACCAGAAAGTCAGTAACCAGCATTAATTGTAATGGTAATTAGTCACTGCTTGCACTTGTGAATTAACAGAAAAGATCTGTGCTATTCCTGTGGGAAGTTGGAGTCATGTTCACAGCAGGGACACATCATGTAATTCCACCCAGACCAATACAACTTGTTTGGTCCTGTGGAATTCTTCCCTTGAACTCCTTTTAAACCTAGAAATGAGTGGTCACGCATTTGCTAAGCAGAAGACAAAGTGTCTTCACAGTTGCAAAACTATCAAATCAAACAAATTGCATTGCACGCCAGCACGATACTTAGATTGAAAATATATTCTAAGGCAGATAGTGACTCTGACTCTGTAAAACTTGTGTTGTGTTAGAAGGCTCTATGGCTTCCCCATGGAAAAATATTGCTGTTCTATGCCTTTCAAGTAAAATGAAGTGTCTAGGAAATACTGACTTACTGATACAGACACCAAACTTGTCTTAGACCACAATTCTTTACCTTACTCCATGTGGCAAGATTAGCAATGAGATAACTAATGCAACTACAGTCTTCAGTGTGTTGCCTAGGCATTTCTCATCTGTAATCACTCAGACTTGCATTCCTTTTTCCCTGGAAAATGTCAAAGAATTCATAGATCAAAAAACATGAGTTGAAATAAGGACAGAGGAGCTGGATTTAAGAAGCAATTGAGCTGAGGAACTGGGATGAGAGCTCTTTACTTGGTGGAAAGTATAAACTTCAGAGTCCATAAATATACCCCGAACTTCTCAAACTGCCTGCACTTACTAGCATTAGGCCTGGACAGTCTTTGGTGAGAAGTCTTGATATCTTAGAGACAGGATTTAATCATTTGTATGGGACTTTTTCTCTGATATCAGCAGTAAATCAAAGTATTGTGCCTAATGTTATGAAGTGCCATGCCACTAGAACATTGCTTTGTCATTGACATACTGTCCATTGCTCCTTTAACTTCAGCATCTGGGATTCCTGAGGGCTGGTCTTAGCCTGAGGGCTTTACTGCTTTACTGAGGCTAAGGCAGCGTGCAGTAGCTCCACCGTCTCTGCGTCCTCTGATGAACTATAAGCTAACAGAATTTGAATAACTGCCTCGCCATACTGCAAGGAAAGGTGATATCGCTCCTGATTAGTATTGCCTCAGGCTTTTGTGCCAAAACATCACACTGGAATCTAGTGCTGACTGGTAACTTACAGTGAATTTAAAGTGCTGTCACAGTCATTCTTGCTCAGCTTCCAGACCTAGGTGGCCAAGGCATGTAAGAAACGATCCACAAGAGATGGCACAAAGCCAAAGGATGAGTGGTTCTTTAATTCCTATTTGTTTAGGATGGGAAACAAAATGTGTTTGTAAACCAGAGGCTGCTGCAGGTGTAGAGGACTCTGTTCCAGCTGGCGTTCTGAAAGATCAATTACCTACATCAAAGCTGTTCTGCTGCATTTGCTGTCTGGTTGCTCATTTCTGAGGCTGCATGAGAACTGTACACACAAAGTGATTTACAAAGAACAGAGTTCTGTATTCAATACCCTCTTCAAGTGAGCAGTGCAACCATTAACACCAGATGTCCTAAGTTTTCCTTAAGCTGATCAGATGATGAGACAACGCCAAATGCTTTTGACTTTAAAATGACACTTGGCTATGATAACACTATTCTTGATGGAGAATGCAAGTGAAGTCACAGAATATGATGCTATAATAGAAGTATGTTTCATTTCTTTTTCAGCTGTTAATGAGGAATGAACGGATAGGTGGGTAAGCCATCACAGACTGTTACTGCATTTATCAGAGTAAATATATACCCTGCAATATTTTGCTCTTGCCTGTGAAGCATTAAAATGCTAAAGAGTGCTGTTAGTAGGGTGTTATGACAGCAATACTATAAATGTTTGTACAGGTTGTCACCAATATTTGAAGCCACTTGTGATGCACTTTTACTCAGGACAGGACCTACACATCAACTATCTAATTAATCACTCTTTTCCTCTCCCTTCCCACACCTTGCAAAGACAAAGTGTCAACAATACATGACAGACACAAGGATAACATTAATGTGGTTAAACTATACAGTCATGGTGTGCCCAGGTAGCACAAAAGGCCAATGGCATCCTGGCTTGTATCAGCAATAGTGTGGCCAGCAGGACTAGGGAAGTAATTCTTCCCCTGTACTGGGCACTGGTAAGGCCTCCCCTGGAGTACTGGTGGCAGTTCTGGGCCCCTCACTTCAAGAAAGGGATTGAGGTACTGGAGTGGGTCTAGAGGAGCAAAGAGGCTGGGGAAGGAACTGGAGGGAAAGTCCAATGAAAAAAGGCTGAGGGAACTGAGGATATTTAGCCTGGAGGAGACTCGAGGTGGACCTTATCCCTCTCTACACCTACCTGAAGAGAAGTTGTAGACAGGTGAGGGTCAGGCTCTTCTCCCAGGCAACTAGTGACAGGAGGCCTGGGCCTGAAGCTGTGCCAGTTGGATGTCAGGAAGCACTTCCTCATGGAAAGGGTCATTAGATATTGAAATGGACTGCCCAGAGCAGTGATGGAGACCACATCCCTGGAGGTGTTTAAGGACAGTGCCATGTCTAGCCAATGTGGTGATGTTAGGTCATACGCTGGGCTTGATGATCTTAGAGGTCTTTCCTGTGAAATTGTATAGAAGTGTTGCATTAATTTCTCCTTTACCAATAACATGGTGTATTTTCAGTGATTCATTTTAGCACAAGCTTTTTCTTTTCAACATCTACCAAACCTGAGAGACAAATATTTCCTTTCCTCTCAAAATGATTGAGGCCCCATAATTAAAACGAAGCCAAAGCTTAAACCAACGACTATCTTGTGTAGTTCTAACAATGCCATACCTTAGAACTGAGCTAACTTGCAGCCTTGTAGAGATAGGAAATGCTAATTATTACAAAGCAGCATTGCTCTTAATAGCTGGTTCAGGAAACTCTGAAGACTTGAAACACAGAAATGCTGCTGTTCTGCAGCAAAGAAATGCTGTTAATGCCAGCCCGTGTGGACTCTTAAGCCCAGGCAAGCACAGGAGCACCACGAAGCCACGTAACCTCACAGCGGGCAGGTTCGGCATAAATTCAGGGTATGTTAGCGCTGTCAAACAGCCCAGCTTTTCCTGTGCGGGCGGTACGGGAGGAGGTGACCTGAACGCGCCCATTCACAACAACCGCTATCCCACAGTTACAGTCCCGCTCCTCCTCATTACCGCGGCCAACCGCTGCTGGCTCTGCTCGCCGCGCCAGCCCTCTGCTCCCCAGCACCAGACAGCCCCCGCCACTGCTCCCTGCCCTGGCATCGTCTCCGTACCAGCTGTCGCGGGGCACCGAATGCGAACCGCGTTGACCTCGGAACTGACAGGTGCCCCCCGCCCTCTCCCCGTCCCCACGCTGCCCCGCGCCCTGGTGCCTAACCGAGGCGGCGGCCGCTGTAGCAGCTGCCCGCCGCGACCCCCCCGCGACAGACAAAGACCGGCGGGTATAGCCCCCACCATCACCTACCGATGGGCGGGGAAGCGGAGCCACTCCGCAAACCCTCCCCCGCAAGCCGCGCTGGGCGGTGGATTGGCGGAGCGCGGTGCCAATCAGGCCGCAGGGACGCGCAGTGACGCGCTTTTCCCCGCCCTCCCCTGTTCGGAGGCGGCGGAGGGATCGCTGCGCGAGCGAGGCATCGCGGTTCCCTTAGGGCAGCCCCGCGTCGGGCTGTGGCGGCCTCGCGGCTCAGTCGCCGCACCTCCGACCTCTGCTTCCCCCTGGTCCCCTCCTGCCGCGAGCAGCCGGGGCCTCCTCCATGCGGGAGAAGAGGAGGAGGAGGAGGTGGGAGCTGCTGCTCGCCCGCCGTTCCCGGCGCCCGGCAAGTCGGAGCCGACCCGCCGCCGCGCCGATCCTGTCGCATCTCCCCGCGGCGCGCAGCCGGCGCTGAGCGCTGCCAGCCCTGAGCCCTGCCAGCTCTCAGTCCTGTGAGCCTTCAGCCTTGACAGTCCTGAGCCGCGCCGGCCCCAGGCGTCCCCTTCATTTAATTTATTCATTTCTACCCCCCACACCCCGCTTTGGTTCTCACTCTGACTGCGAGTAAAGCGTCTTCATGAGCGCAGAGGATGTCCGGGAAGCACTACAAGGGGCCTGAAGTCAGTTGTTGCATCAAATATTTCATCTTCGGCTTCAATGTCATTTTCTGGGTAAGTGGGCCGGTCGCTCGGCGCTTCGGGTCTTTCTCAGCCGCTTCCTTTCTCCCCACCTGCCCCTGCCGCTGCCGGGCTGGGCACGGTCGGGAACGGTAAACCGCGGGGCGCGTACAAGCGGGGCCCGGGGCTCGTGCGTGGCCGTTGGGCGCGAGGCTGGCGGTTGGGGGTTTGAAGGAAGCTCTCGAGGGCTCCCCGAGGCCCGGCTGCGTGTGGTGGTGTGTCTGTGTGCGTTCCTGCATCTCCCGAGGCTGCCGATTCCCCTTCCCCTCCTCCCGGCTTCTTTTGTTGTAGGTGCAAAGAGGGTTCATTGATTTTATTTATTTATTTAGTCGTTTTCTCCTCGTCCCTCCTTTCTTCAGCACTTCTCTGTTTTTGGGGGCTGGAGAAGGTTGCAGCTAGACACGCAGGCCTGAAGAACGCATCGATGTCCATGTTTTGTTGTGCCAGTATCTCCATTAAATAGCAATAACTAAAAAATCGCAGCTGGGTTTGTTCAGAGCAGCGATGATTACACAATGATGAGGTTGTGTACGGCATGGGTTTATTATGATTAGCTGTTAGCATGTAGCATTCCCACCCACCCCCAAAGTACAAGGCTTGGTTGGGCACTTGCTGGGATTCCTCGCTTTACTGCTTCATCTCCTGGCAGGTCCCTGTCTTCTTGCACCGTTCTGGCTCTAGAGCAGGCAGAACTGTGGAGTGAAATGGAACCTAGTATTTCTAGCATCTTCTCAATGTGTTGGGTTTGAAAGAGAAGCAACTGCTCCTTGCTGCTAAATTTCATAACCACAGAGGGAGGATGTGAGCATTCTCACACATTACAGGAACGTTGAGGTTTTATCACTACACAGAATGTTCAAGTTGGACAAAGGCTCTTAAATGTGCAGTTCCCCTATTTTCATGAGGTAGTCCATTTAGCAGTGAGAAACATGCACAAACCCAGGGAGGGCAAAGTGTTTTGGAGGGGCTTTGAAGGCGAGTGCAGTACGTATTTGGTGTAGTGCTGCCTTTGGGTTGGCAAGGGTGGGAAACCACCTTGAAGTTTTCATGCATGAAGGTGGAAAAGAATAGAGGGAATAAGCCTTTTAACGAATTCTGGGCTTGTGGTTGTCATCTTGGTGAGATTAGAAGCAGGTTGGTTACATGGCTGGGAAGTATTCATAGCTAACCTTATCTCTGTCTTTCTGTAAAGTAAAAATACTTAATGATGGTGTTTTGGAAAGATGAGAGTTTTGATTTCAGTCTAACACTAATTAAAGTAAGCTGCTAACAAGAAGTTGACTGTGGTTTTATGTCAATGTGTTCTTGGCCCAAGGTTGACCTGTGGAGAAGAGCTGTTGTAAGCTTTATAGTAATCTGATCCTACAGTAGCTGGTTTTACTGTACTGTTTGCCCATTTTTCAGTGGTGGAGTTTGCCATGCTTCATTTTGGCTGTCTTTTTCATTTTGATTCCCCTCAACATATGTTGTTGTGAACACAGATGTTTCTCAAGAGGGACTGGAGTAGTGTGAGGACTTCAGTGTTTGACCAGAATGAGGGAGATAATGGTGAAATACACACAAAGGCATTATCTTGCTTCTTCAAGCACTGTCAGTGTGTAAGAAGCTGTGTACCTTGTGATTGCCTTCATCTCCGAAGGTTATTGTGCAGATGGTGCAAGTGGAGAAGCAGTATGGTTCAGATATTTTTGTGGCTAGCTGTTTTCTGGTTCCTGTGGGGTTGATGCAGATTCAGCATAGTTTTTGTGTGATTCCTGTGCTGTAGCTGAATGGATTGAAGGATATCTTGCCAGGAAACAGCTTTTTACTGCTGGAATGCTAATCTGTAGACCTGAATGTTTTGCCCACTCTGTCGTTTGCTTGAAGCGCAGCCCTTGCTTACAGATTTTCCCTTCTACAAAATGCAGATGGTCTGGTTTGTGTCCTTGGCTAAGCTTCTTGAAATCCACAAAGACAAAGCACTTTAGAAGAGTTCAATCATTTCTTCAGAAAATTGTAATCTCTTTAGGAGGAAGCTTGCCTTTATCACCATGGCTGTCATGATTTGGAGTGAAAACATAGACAGTAACTCTTGTTGTATGCATTTTAGGGTTATTTTTACAAAAATAATAGCAAACCCTTTGATAGCCTGTTGCAAAACTGGGCCATAAAAGGTGTAAATGAAAATGGCACGTTTGGTTACCTTATCACAGAAAATGATAGTCTAACGTAGCTACTAATGTGGTCGTTGTGAATAGACTGAAATGATGAAGAGGAGGTTATCCTATTAACCCCATGACACTCTCTAGGAATCTCGCCAACATATCTCACAGTCTTCGCAGGGGCATTATTACACTGTGGTTTTAACACAACCTTTTAACATTTTGACATAAACAAATGGGAAAATGGCTCTATTCTGCATCTTAAAACAAAGGAGTAAAAGTGAAGAAAACTGATTTGGAAAGATAATGGTTTTGACCAGAAAATTGTCAGTGCCTTGAGCAGAGGAATATTACAGATCTGCTTAAATTATGTGGGAAGTGATTGTACAGGCTACTTAGACTGCAGGTTTTTAATAAAAGTAAGAGCTTTATGCAACAGAATATGGATCAGGTATCAGACATTTTAGTCACTATTTTGGGTTTATGCTGGTCTGTTTTCTTTCGTTAAAAAGCACAACTGAATTGTTAGAATTATCATAGAATCATAGTATCATGTATGTTGGAAAAGTCTTCAAGATCATAGCCTAGCAATTAACCTAACTATACCCACCCCAGCGCTAAATCTCGTCCCTAATGATGGATATAGGACAGTTGCACTCTAATGCTGGATGTGCAGTTGTAACTAAAGGTGACAGCATGCTCTTTAGGGGATAGTTCTCAGTCTTGCACCACTCTAGGTAATGTGTTCCTGTCTAATTATATTTCATACTGTTGTAGAAGACAACATTGTCTGCTGAGTCTATGCATAATTAACATTCTAGGTATATTTGCATGTTTAATTTTGTTGAAAATTCACTATTCAAGTTGGTAGGTATGCTGGAAGTGTTTGTTCAGAAAAAATTAAGAGATCATTATAGTGTTGCGGAAAAGGAAAGGTCATTCAGCAGATGCTGAACAGTTGAGAAGTAAGATCAGGTAGGCACAAATACTTCTAAATTAAAAGTCAGAACTCAGTATAATGCTTCTCTTTCTATTGTTCGACGGTTTTGCTGATGGTTGTTTATTAGGACACACATCTGGACTTAACATGATTTGCACAATGTCTGTGTGAAAGTACCATGTGCATGTGGCATTTCCTACATGTCTAAGCTTTTGGAATAGCCAGTGCTTTTTTTTATGAGCGTTTATGCCTTCGTCTAGGTAAATCATGTAATCCGATGTAGAGAAGAGCTGCAGCCCTGATACAAGGGAATATAAAATGTTTTTCTGAACTTTAAGAAAGCAAACGGTGCCTTTTGGCCACCCCCCCCCCCCTTAAACTTCCATGCAGAGCAATGACAAAGGTACCATGCAAAAACTAAATGTAGAGTACCCTGTATCTCAAAATGCAAGAACCATTTTCCCTTCTTTCTTCTTTTCCCCTCTTCTCCTTAAGCAAGACCACTTTAAAATGACTTCTAGTTCCAGAAAAAACTATTTTAAATTGCAGTCTGTGCTTTATTGTACCTGACGGAAACTGTAGACAAATGCTTTTGTTTAACTCAGAATTCCAATCCATGCTTGGTTCTACTGACCTTAGCTTAATTGAAAGATGTATGAAGAGCACTGACACCTCAGAAACCTTTGCTTTATTTGATGATTCATTGTAAATTGTGAGATATGCTGGGATTATGAGACATCAGCATATTACGAGTCATAATTTGTGTTCTAATTTGCTTGGCATCTGCTGATTTTGATGGCAGCCATATGGGATTCTAAATAGTCTTCTAAATTACAGGAATATAGTGGAAAGAAAACTGAATAAGGTTAAACATGTGTGTTATGGGAGAAGTGTACTGACCTTTAAGGGACAACAAATACACTGTTTATTGAATTCTGTACGTTGTTGACAATTTGTTTTTTGAAAGGCTGGATGATAATTTTCTGAAGCCAGATGATTTTTAGATATCTAAAATGAAGTTCTGGTTATGTAATTTCCCAATGCCACAGTGATTAAAAAAAAAAATCAATTTAAAGCTTGTTCCTTCCAGTTTTCAAATGCATTCAGTACCATTTGATTTTTAGAAAAATCACATTTGAAAAAAGCTCTTGCAATGGAAGTGGAAGCATTCTGTTTGCTGTCCTCCCATATTTATAATCAAATTTTTTTAAATGAGTATGGATAACTAAGCATTCAGAAGTGGTTTTGCAAGAAACAGAACAATGTTTGTTTTGGAAAAATACACTAGTGTTTTGTAACAGTAAAGGCAGAGATGTATATGTTGATGGAACAGATGCATTGTTGTGAGCTTGGGATTTCTAAATTCCTCAGTGTTTCAGATGTAATGCCAGTTTTATAAATGTGTATGAAAATATATGCTGGCTCCAGGGGACTTGCTTTGGATTTGAGAGGTCATTCTTGGAATAAAAATGTTTGTAAGAAGTTTCACCCAGTGGCACATGTGTCTCAAATTATGAAGAGTTAATTCTGAATCTTTGCTGTGCCGATCAGAGAGAAGCTGGTGTGTGTGAAATGCACCCAGTGTGTACCTGTAGGCAGCCCCAACAGAATACTTCTGCAAGTGAAATGGTTTGTGTTTGTATATGCAAAACCAAGTTACCTTTGGCCCTAGTCCCAATACCAGTTGCATGTTGATAATGCT
Source organism: Phoeniculus purpureus (assembly GCA_028565055.1). NCBI lineage: Eukaryota > Metazoa > Chordata > Aves > Bucerotiformes > Phoeniculidae > Phoeniculus > Phoeniculus purpureus. Next base: position 25,581,618 of record JAOXOE010000405.1, on the reverse strand, counting down.
TTCTTAATAAAGGCAACAGTTCTATGGTAAGCAATACTGAATTTGAAGGAGAACATGCTACCTTAATTCAGTAAGACAGTCTGTTCATGACAAACTCTTTGGTGTGTTTATTATGTATGTACACGTTTAGCTACAGCCTATGATGTCACAGGCATACAGGGAAAGCAAGCGTGACCTGGGCTGAAGAAAAAGACATTTTTTTTCAAATGGGAACCCAGAAGACATGTTTTAGAAAAAAAGACTAGTATTTAATTACCCTACTTTTATTGTACTAAAGATATCACATAAAAATGTGAGCGAGAAGGTTGCTGGATTTGTTGGTTTTTGGTGGTTTTTTTTTTGTTTGTTTGGTTTGGCTTTTTTATGGGGGAAGAATGGAAAGACGGAAAATGTAGGAACTTCTGTGTCCTCTCCAGTGGATGTGATTTGGAAAGTATATATGTAAGCTGTTCTTGGCACTCTCTAAGACCTTGTTCTGTAGAATACAATTATCTTGAAGTACATCTTAGCAAACTTTATTCTTTATTTCTTAGACTCATTAGATGCCATAGTCAATGATTAGTAGAGAATGAGTAACTTGGGCTTATATGTAGTGAAGCAACACTTCATTTTCCTTTGAGCCCCGTTCCTGCAAATAGACCTCTTGTTGAAGAAGCATTATAAACTGATTTGCACCAGGTCCTCTAGAAGTTATATTATTTGAGCAAGAGGTCGATGTGTGGTTAAATACTCGGTTTAGGTACTTCAACAGCGTATACTCCATTAATCAAGGGTCCTAGCCTGTGCCAAAGATTTGCTGCAAGCTTTTAGATTGTACCGTTTTACTTCCAATTGAAAACTTGAAGTGAGAGAGGATATTTTTGACCTAAAGAAATCTCCTGACCTAGTTCTGCCAGTTAGGGAATTGCAATCTTAAACTGTAGGACTGTTCTGCAGAGTGGAATCAGCCTTTATAAGTTGTTTTGCCCAGCATACACAACATGTTTCTCAAATGCATGGCTTGTAGCCTGTCAACAAGACTGTAATTGTTTTATTGATGTGGGCAGGAGCAAGGAGCTGAACAGCTCATGAAGTAACCCAGCTCTGTTAGTGATGACCCAGAAGTCGCTGTCAGCATTAACCATTGAAGTGCCTTGCAGCATGGTGATGTTTTTACCTCTTCATTTGTTAATTTGCCATTAACATTAATGTATGGTGACTTTGTACTCTTGTAGCAATTCCCATCTCTTTTTCTGATTAAAAATGAGCAATTATTGTTGCAATGCAGTGAAGAATTTGAACAAAAAGAAGCTTGTCTGTTTTTTACCACTTTACTGAATTGAATTCCACTACAGTTTTACAGTGCAAAATCCAGGAAAACATAAATTAGGCCTCAAACAAGTGAAGATAATCTGTTTCTTTTCCAATGTATTAATGCGTGAGTTTGGAGAATACCCCACTTTTTGTGATTGTGATGTTGCCTCTGCCAAAAAATAGCCACTGTAATCCACAAAGGAGAATATAGATTTCCACTGACTTCAGCAGGACTTTTTAGCGGTATAAAGGTTGGTATGGGAGGTTGTCAGTGTTGGCACAATGCTTTGTGTAGCTGCATCTGTAATATACACAAAGACCTGGAAAAATCAAGCCTCCCCCTTACACTGACATTTAGAAATGTCATTAACACTGAGGCTTTCACTCAAGGGTGCTTGGTGTGGAAATCTAACTCAGGTTTGCTGTGATCTCATAACCTCCAGATGGCCTGACTTGAGGAGATGCTAAAAACAGTCAGAAACTACTCCCTTAGCTGTATAAAATAAGAGGTGAATGGCAATAGCAATGTTTTTAATACGCATCAATCTTCACATCAGATCCTTCACCTAATGTTTCAACTTTGCAGTCACTTTCCTCTGGACAGCATTTAGAATGAGTATTGCAGTGCACCACAGAGATTCTTATGAATGAACTGTCAATTTCCCACAGAAAGGGGAAAAATCGATATGCCTCTTCCAGGCCTTGAAAAACCCCTCTGCTCTGAGTGAACCCTTCATTACGCCAAATAATATTGAAAATCATTTCAAGTAGAGCTCCTTATGCGTGATCATGGAAGAATTTTTCCTTTTTACAACAAGGCAAATACATTATTATGGAAGAAATAACCATATGGCAACAGGTACAGAATAGTTTTGTCAACAGCAAAACTTACGAAAAAAGTGCAGAAGTCGGAACTTCTGCCTGTGTATGTTCTCTTTCTCCTCAGTAGGCAAATAAAGGTATTTCTGACAGTGTTTGTCTCTTTGTAGTGTTGTATTCAAAGAAAAGGTCAAAAGGAGACTAGATACCTTGAGATACATGAAATATTTTGGGTTTGTGGAGGCTTCTGTTTTCTTTTCCTGGCCGTGGTGTTAAGGAGTTGAAACTGGAGCATATCTACTGTCATAGCTCTGATGAGCTACTGTTATAGGGTAATGAGTATGGTATAAATGAGACTGCAAGGAAGCTTGCCTCGTCCACCCTGCTGGGTGTTTCCTAGCATTTCATGAAAGTCCAGCTTAATTTACTTGGATTTAAGGGCAAACGTTCCACTGATAAGGAACACTTTTTTCCATGTTGGGATTTTTAATGTGTTAGGAGGGTAGACTTTCAACTTGTCTCTGGTGCCCCAAGCAATGATGCAGCAGCACCGTGTGTGGAGTGTCACCCTTAATAGAGCCACGTGGTATCTATTATTTCGTTAGAGCCTGCATCACAGGTTCTCCCTGTTTGACACCTTCGCTTTACATACTCACGCACGGGGCGTTTGTTTACTGTGTGAGGCTGGATTCTGAGCGCTTCACCTCTCACTGAATTGCGTCTCTTCTGCTGTGTTCTATATTCCAGCCAGCTGTGATTAAAAAGAACTTGAAGTGGGTGTCCTCTCTGTGCTGTTTATGTATAAAAGCAGAGACACTGAGGAAAGAAGTTCAGAAAATATGTGACAGAGATTTTGTTGTTTCATGTCAGGCTTCAATGAACTGTGTGACCTTATGGAAGAACTTAAGTTTGTCTTTGCAGTACCCTTATGGTCAGGGTGTCAGGCTTGAGAGAAAATTTGGAAGAAACAATTCATACCGTTGACTCCTACCAGCTAAGGAGGAAGAAGGCATGCAACTATCCTGAGCTGCTCTTAGATGGGCATATACTGTGTTGTTCTATTATAAAACAAAGCAAGGGCTTAGTATTTTTTTTTCATTTTAATTTTTTCCATTGATATGTGGAAAAAAAACCAGAAGGGTTCCCTTTTCCATGTGGGTAAAAGATAGTGTTTCACAGAAGCTGTCTTGCTGACTGGCACTTTATGTGGGTATATGTCTAAAAGAATGTGTGAATTCAGTTCAATAATAATTTCATAATAGATTAAAATAGGAAAAACTATTAAAGTTAGAGGCCCTGTTTTCCAAGGAGTTTTCTGATTAATTTCTAGTTGAAAATTCAGCCATGTCACTTATGTGAAGGCTACAAAATATGTCTGTATAAAATATGTATGATTACAATTAAAAAATAGCTAAGGTCTACTTTTTAATCAACATTGATATCACACAAATCCTTTTGTTTCTTTCCCTTTCTGTGGGCATCCAAAAGGATGTGAAGTCTTGCTACTTTCCTAATAGCATAATAGCATCTTTTTTCCTCTCTGAATGTTTGGGAAGACTTGTTTCTGTAGTGGGACCACTTTCTGCCTTGGTTATGGCAGTAGTTTTATGATTGGTTTTGGGATATTGCCTTGCAAATTCTAGTGTTAAAATGAGAGCGAGGGGCTGCAAATGGCAGCTGAAGCTGACACAAGGCTGCAGAAGCTAATGTGTTTCTACAGCTTCAGGAGACTGAAAGCTGTCAGTTACTGGACCTGACAGAACTCTCTCATCTGGCTCAATTTCTGTTGTCTTGTTTTGGCTGCAAGAATTAGGCATGGGAAGATGGTATGACCATCTCCTCCCTTCCCTGTATAGATCAATTTAAAGTTAATTCTACAAGTGTGTCCTGTTTAAACTCTAGTTTAAGTGGGTTTGGACTATGGAGTACACGGAGGCATCAGACATGATGCTGTGTAATAGTTATGTCAGTTCAGTGAAAACTGTTATGTGGACCTAATGTGCTTCTTGGGATGCTCCTCCAGTACACTTTGATCTTCTCTATTTTATTAAGATTTATGGGTGTTACCTGTTTTCTCCTAATTGCTCTAAGATATCAGAAGAAGAAAGAGAGAGTAGTGATAGTCAAAAACATTTATTTTAATGTGAACTTAACTTATATTTTAAGTGGATAGCTCCATCATCTACATTTCTGGTTTATTTTCCTTCCCATAAAGGCTCCAAACATGGTGCTTCTCCCTATAATAAGCTACTTAATTGGAGGAGCCTACTGGAATGCATAGTGAATGATCTTTCTGAAGAGAGTTTGTCATGATTATCCATTCCTAAGTAGTATATTTTTATGATCGCTTTATTGCAAACAAAAGGTTTTTAATGTGGAAATACATTTATTTACTGCATATGTGCATACAGAGTTATATGTATGTGCATGTATATACACAATAACACTGCTTGAAAAAAAAATAAATTCCTGACTTGTTAGAGCAGAAGTTCAGTGACTTGTGTGCCTTAAAGCAGGACTTGAAGGGACATTAAACCCACACAACTACTGTTATGTGCAAACAGACTTTTTGCAGGGATCTTCCTTTTACAGCCACTGTAGAATACAGTAAGCTCTGGCATCTTACTGCTTTTGCTATGCAGTGCTGAATGTGGTTTAAAAATGTTGCTTTCTTTTACACATAAGCAGTTTCCTTTGTCTTACAAGGTATTTTGTTGTTTTGAAGATAGGGCTTCTGCCTGGGTAGTCTAAATGTTTGTGGTGGCATCGGAATCAATGTTTAATTCTGCAAGATCTATTCCATGCAGCTGGTATGTTTGGTTTGAGACTTTTTTACATGGTTTACATCCTTGCTGGGCTCTGCTCCTTTATTTTTCCCTAAGCCACTCTCACACCTGTAGGAGAGGATGTAGCTCCTGAGCAGATGCAGTCCATAACTTTCCACAGTAAAGAAAGCCAGTAGCAGTCTTGTTGAAACTGGTACTGAAGTGTCCATGCCACTAGCTGGTGACCGTGTTGTGGCTTCCGTCTGGCCGTTCTTGTCTTCTATTGAAGGTACTCTCCTATGCCACATAGACTCATAACCCCATCAGTTGTTGTGCCGAGGTGCTTACCTCTGGCAGGCAAAAGGACAGGTGTGAGCAATGATAGCCTTTGCCCTCAACTTTATCTGAACTAGAAATTTGTGCATGGGTGGGATTTCCAGTTAACAGACTGTTATCCAGTATTTTATGTTGTTTTAAATGTCATGCCTATTAAATGACAGTGATGATACACTCAACTCCATTGTTGTGGTTTTCTTGTCAATAGTATCTGATTATTGCCTGGATAAATTACTACGGCTCTTGTAAATACCTGATTTATGCTGACTTTGCCCTCCTTTCAGTTTGTGCTCTACTTCAGCTTGCAGACTCTTCTCTCTGTTCCATTCTCCAAGGTAACTGGCCCTTTTTGTGTCTCACTGTGTGTCTGTGCAAATTTTTGCTCCTCTCATCTAGAATGTATCAGGTTGGTAAAGCATGACCTCCCCTTGGTGAAGCCATGCTGACTGTCCCTAATGACCTTCCTGTCCTTGATGTGTCTGGAGACAGCGTCTAGGACAAATTGTTCCATCACCATTCCTGGGATGGAGGTGAGGGTGATGGGTCTATAGTTACCTGGATCCTCCTTCTTACCGTTTTTGAAGATTGGAGTAACATTTGCTAACTTCCAGAGCAGTAGGTGTGGTCTGTCTTGACTGCAGTAACACATTTGACACAGTCTCCCACAGCATTCTTGCAGCCAAACTGAGGTAGTGTGGACTGGATGATTGGGTAGCGAGGTAGATCGTGAACTGGCTGCAGGATAGAAGCCAGAGAGTAGTGGTCAATGGGACAGAGTCTAGTTGGTGGCTTGTATCTAGTGGAGTCCCCCAAGGGTCAGTACTGGGACCAGTCCTGTTCAATCTATTTGTTAATGATTTGGATGAGGGATTAAAGAGCACTGTCAGCAAGTTTGCTGGTGACACAAAGCTGGGTGGTATTGCCGACACCCCAGCAGACTGTGCTGCCATTCAGTGAGACCTGGATGGGCTGGAGAGCTGGGCAGGGAGAAATTTAATGAAATGTAACAAGGATAAGCGTGGAGTCTTGCATCTGTGCAAGAACAACCCCAGGTACCAGTATAGATTGGGGACTGACCTGTTGGAGATCAGTGGAGGAGAAAGGGAGCAGAGGGTCCTGGTGGCCAGCAGGATGAACATGAGCAAGCAGTGTGCTTTTGTGACATCCTGGAGTGGGTCAGAAGTGGGGTGGTTACTAGATTGAGACAGGTTCTCTTCTGTCTCTACTCTGCCTTAGTAAGACCATATCTGGGGAGACTGGACTAGATGATCTTTCTAGGTCCCTTCTAATCCCTGATGTTCTGTGATTCTGTGCTTGTGGTGCACAGGAACCCCTGCACTGTCATTCCAACGCTCTGAGAGGGCTTTCTACAGGGGCAGTTTTCTAGGTCTGTTATCACAGAATAACAGAACATTAGGGATTGGAAGGGACCCTGAAAGGTTATCCAGTCCAAAATCCCTCTGCCACAGCAGGATCACCTAGATCAAGTTGCACAGGAACATGACGTCTCCAGTGAAGGAGACTCCACTCCGTCCTGGGCACCCTCAGTGTGAAGAAGTGCCTTCTGATATTGATGTGCAACCTCCTATTTTCCAGCTTACACCCATTGCCCCTTGTCTTATCACTAGGTAACACTGAGCAGAGCCTGGCTCCATCCTGCTGACACCCACTCTTCACATATTTATGAGCATTAATGAGGTTAACCTAGTAGTCTATGGGAGAGTAGAAGGGAGAAGTGTTAAAGAAAGGACTTGTACCATTTTATAAGGCACTTGTTTGTATTTGACAGGTTCTCTTCGTAAGCATCATTTTTCATAAGCATTTTGAAATAGCAAGTCTAATTGTTGGTACAAGACCTTTCAAATAAAACCTGCAGAGAGAAATTTTAGTTGTGTCAAACGATAAAGTTGATGAATACCAAACCTGTACATACAGCTTGTCTTTGATGCAAAAAGGAAAAAAAAGAATAAAGTCATACCTTAGCTTTGTGAACAGGACTGAGAAGGCCGCTAGGTTGGTAAGGTAGTACTTAATCTTGATGAAGCCATGCTGGCTGTCTTGAAACACATCCTTGTCCTCTGTGTGCATTAGTGCATCCTTCTCAGAGGATCTGTTCCATGATCTTCCCAGACAGAGGTGAGGCTGACAGGTTGGTAGTTCCCAGAGTCCTCCTTTCTACCCTTTTTCAGAATGACTGCAATATTTCCCTTTTTCCAGTCATGAGGGACTTTGCCTGACTGTCAGGATTGTTTGAGTATCGTGGGGAGTGGTTTGGCAACTACATCAGCCAATTCTTTCCGAACTCTGGGACGCATCTCACTGGGTCCCATAAACTTCTGTATGTTCAGGTTCCTCAGGTGATTGGTGTTTAACTTTGCAAATGTAATCTTCTGCAAGTGAGAAGGTAGTCATGTTTTGTCTGACTAAAACCTGCCTTGTTTTCTATTCTGTCTCCTTGTGGCCTTTCGGGTAGCTATTTTTCTGAAGTTATTGTTATCAGAGCACCACTCTGGGAATTTTCTTGTAATTGTTTCTCTCTATTTTGTTAATAGAGGTTTAGTTTAAAAAATCTAGCTTGAAAATAAATATGAACAGAAAAAGGCAAACCAAAACAAACATGTTCATAGAGGCTTTTCAGAACTCACAGAAACCAAACTGAGGATCAATAATTCAGTGCCTTCCCTTGCTCTCACCTCATCCACTTCCTGATGTAGTGTTAATTTTGCATGAGCCCCGTGCACAGCTTGCCTTCATCCACTTAGGGCTCTCAGCACTGTAAGTGCTCAGGCTCTTGTTACAGGCCTCTGTACCAAAGCAGCTCCTATTGAGTTCAATCACTTGGCACCTGCACAATTGGTTTCCAAGCAGTATCTTAACAAAAAGTGGGATGGTGGAAAAGCCCAAAGAGATCTCCCAAACAAAACAATGAAAAGACTTAAAAAAGACCTGGAGCAATTACTTCAGTTGCTTCAATAGCTAAGAGCTGAGGAAAAGGCTGATACAGTAGTCTAACCAAAAACTTTGGCAAAGAACGTTGGAGTCTATCAGGCAGTATTTCCGATCATCTTTGTCTCAGAGTGAGCATCCTGTCTGGCCATTCTGATGCTTTAAATGAAAGCTTCCCCTTAGTAGCAGGAGCTGTATGTGACTCTAATGCTTGCAACATTGAGGGGAAATTAGCTTTTAAAGCACGTGGATTTCATCCACATCAGACAATTGTCTCTTCTGTCTAGCTGCAGAGTAGTGGTATGCTGGTATGAAATAGCTTTACATGTGGTGAAATGCCTCCCAGCACTAGTTTGAGTAGGTGGTGTGCCTTGCCACCAGTCTAGTTAGCAAGCTGGTCGGTCACCACTATTGGTTTGTATAACTGGTGAATAGTAGTACCATATTGAATACTGAGTCCTGCTATTGCCAGGCATGTACATCATAGCAGCAACTTAATGATAAACCTATGTCTGATGGAGCTACTAATGCTTATCTGTGGAGTGCCAGTACTTATGTGGTCTACCGTTAGCCACATAAGAAATCACCACATGTTATTAATAGCTTCTGAACTTTAACAACATCTTAGGCTAGAGATAATGGCTTCTGCATGAAATAAGTTCCATTACTGTGGAGGGGGTCTTATTGGGTAAGCTAATGTGGCAGGTACTCTGTAAGCACAGCATAACAGAAGCTATATATATAAATCAGGCCTGAAAAATCAGTTTATAGCTGAATGGGAACTGAACATCTCGGACAACTTTTGTATATGCTTTTGGTGATTGATAGAGAAAAAAGAAAAAACAGTCTGTCTAAATGCAGAACTTGATGAATATTGCATTTATTCACTACTGTTAGATTTTTCCCAGCAGTTTATGGTCATGCAATATGAGTGAAGTATTAGTCTGTGCTCTTACCAAGGGTTTCAATACTGTTAAAGGTAAACAGCAAAAAATCACTTTTCCTTTTGCCTTTAAAGAAGGCTTTAAAGGAAATGGAAAATGGATTCTTATAGATGGCTTTAAAAAAGGAAAAGGCAAGATTAATGTTCCCTCTTGTCATACCACCAAGGGAGATGAAGAACTTTGGAGCTATTGCACTGAGTGTTTAACTTGCTAGATTGTCATGCACCTTCCAATGAAACGTTAACCTATGGATCCAACAAAATGCTTCAAGGTTCTGAAGGAGATGTGCTGAGCCTTGCCTGGATTCAGTGAAAGGAGTTCCTTAAGTGAAACAATCCCATTGTTTTCTCTGGTGTCTTAGGAAACAATCTGTTGGTGCCCTTACAAGTCTATTTAACGAGTTGAGGATAAACTTTAATAGTAAGGAGCTGAAAAAATGTTTCTGTTGAAGGAAGTCTCAATTTCTGCTAACTTTGTGTGTGTTGCCAACTTCTAAATACCTAGAACATTACTTATTTTTTAAATGTACTGTGTTCGTATGGAGTAAAAGATGTGATAAGAAGGCATATTTTTGAATAGTCTGTAATTTCCAGCTGGGATCCCATGCAATTCATACTTTGGAGGTTTGATGGTTTTATCTTAGAGCACTTTTCAAGATGGTGTCTTTGCCAGCAAAACCAGCTTAAAACCATTTTTGTGCCAAGATATAGTGTGAGATACGGCTTCATAAACCAGTTGAGGAGTGGTGAAGAGTGATGTGGGAGGAATGTGGTTCCACCCAGATGAGGATGTGACTAGGGGAGCTCAGTAGACCATTTTGCTACAGAAATGCTTGAGTTAAAGCTGTGTGGTTTTTTTTTTTTTTTTGGAATGCTCTCAATGTCAAACACTAGCCCTGCAATTAATATTTGGCATAATTAGGCATTTCTGTGGACAGACCAAATGTGGGGAAAAAAAACCCCACTGTAGGCTGAACAATGTCCCTGGGAAGTATTTAATCTTAATTAGCTCTGCAGTCTGTGGATGTGTTGCTATTTCCCTATTGTTTTTGAGGTCTAATACCTTTTCTTAACCCCAGACTGAGTTAGGAAAGCCTAAATAATGAAAAAGTATGTTGAAATCTGCAGGGCCACGGTTATTACAGAAGTAATGGAAATGAAACCATTAATGTAGATAAAGATGTGTGGAATGACCCAGTGTGAGTTTGCCTGGATTGGTATTTCTGCTGTACTTTACTGAAGGATGGTAAAGATGTGTTTGCTTTTTCCTGAGCTTTGGTGTGAACATGTGTAATGAAAATTCTTCTTTCTGACTTAATTTGAAATAATACCAAGTGGTCCTTGTAAACTGTTATGAAATTTCAAAATTAGTTCAGTGTTCAGAATGAGAATAGAGTGAGATTATGAAATTGTTTTGTGAAGTGTTCATAACAAACTATAATCATTGGAAAAGAAACCAGGAGCAAAACAGGTAGTACTCTTAAGTTTCAAAAACAATATTGGAAGTAATTTTATGAATTTTATTAAAGGTGGCTCGAAAATTTCAAGTAATTGTTACTTTAAGATCATAGAATTAAAACATTCATTTAAATTAGATGTAAACATTAACAATTCCTGTAGTAAGTGGCATTTTGCATTTAAAATATAATTGAACGTTTTTGTATTTGGATAGTACAAGAATGAAAGCTTGCACAAAGCTGGACTGAAAGTTGTTTTGAAGCTTTTATGGTGATGTGTTCTTAGTTGAGTTACCCATTCTTCTCTGACATCTAACATCACATTTGGGTGGAAGCCTTTCCTGATACAGAAAGGAAATAGTGGCACTGTCAAGGTAGTAATTAAAGAACCTGTTCAGAAATGCAACGCAGAGAACATACCAGTGATCATACTGGACCAAACAAGAGATCTGTTTCAGGTAAGTATCCTTAGAACAGTGGCCAGTGATAGGTGGTGAACAGTTTAAGAACAAGGCAGGTAGATGGTGATAATTTTTAGGGAATATACTCCAAATTCCTAGCCTGTTAAAGCCTCCATTGGGGCCTTTGTCCTCAGTATTCCCAGATGGACTTTTCTTTGTGAATTGTCTGGTTTGTCCTTGAATCTCTAAGTTTCTGAAGTATGTGACATCCAGTTGTCAGTTACACTTTTCCCTATTAGTTTTGGCTTTCTTTTGACAGAGGTGGGGATTCCAACAGGCATGTAGTAAAGCATTCTGCTGCATGGAGTCAATTAACTTTTATGTTCATCTGCTTTGCTTCTGTAAAACCACAATGAAAAATCTGAAGAATGTAGTTTGAAACACCTTTCATCTGCTTCCCATCATACCCTGCCCCTGACTTCTTCACACAATACTACTGAGAAACAAATTTTGGATACGTTCCTTTTCAGTAGTTCAGATGGTTCAATTACAAATGTTGGAGGCGCTAAAGTCAAGTAAGTGTACTCATCCAAGGCAACTGCAGCTGGATGTCTCCACAAAAAGGCTTGCTGCTGGGAAGTGGAGTTGTAAGTTTCCAGATGGTGACCTAGTTGGATCTTTGCATAGCTCCTCTGATTATAATAAATTAACCGCTTTCAGACCAAGCCATGTTTAACAGCAAGATACATAGTTGACAGCTGCCTGCAGTTCTGTCATGTTTCATTCTTTTATCCTTTCTAAAAGGAAGAAACAAGCAACCTTACACTCTGAAAATTTTTATTTAGTTCTACTGTTGGTTTAGGGACCAATGTTGTACTAAGAGGGGTTGCATCAGATAAGTAAGTGGGCAGAGAGTACAGTGTGGTCATTGGTGCTGTGTGAGCATAACATCCCTAAGTCTCTAAGGCTGTATTATAGCCCAAGCAAATTCAAGACAAATTTGAAGAAGTTGTCTTAGACTGTACCACAGCATTTGCCATCTGGTAAATAAAATGTGAGGCTTTTCTTGTTTACCTGCATTGTAATTATAGGAAAGGAGGAAGATCGTAATGGCATGGATGACTACTGCTATTTACTGGCTGACAAAGAGAAGATGAGAGAGATAGCAACATAATGTGATGATATGACACTGCCCAAAAAATATCAGATTAATTAGAGCTGGCTGACTATGCAGATGCTGACTTCAGATAGAAGCTAATTTACTAGGCTTGGAAGGGAAAAAATAACCTTAAGAGTTGTAAATCTTCTTGTTTTACTGAGAAGGAATGAATGAGTGCTTCTGAATGCCTTGTTCCCAGGGCCCAGATCCATGATCTGGTCCCAATGGGAATTTGATTTCCAGGTAAACAACTTTTTAGTCTAAATTCTTGTTGCTATGGGAAGTCTTTGTGGTGAGGGGAAGGCCTGAGAAAACCGGTTTGGTAACTGTTCATCCTGAAATCTGATTTATTTGCTGCATGGGAACCTATTTTAGAAATACTTTGATGAAAACTTCTTGGACAACAGAACAAAACATTTGGAGGCCTAGTGTTTAAAGGCTGCTTTGTTTAGTTGGTAGTTGGGTTTTTTTAAGTCTTTGGATGTGCTGTTCTGTGTTTTGTTTTTTTTGAGTTTATTTTTGTTTTGAGAACATTTGATTTGTTTCTGCATGTGTGTGTGTGAAGTAACTGGATGAATTCTTGTTTTCTTCGTGGCAGCAAAGAGAGGTTACCCCTGCTATCCCCAGCTTGTGCCTACTGTGTTTAATTGTGTTCTGCTTAATGGCCCCAATCTTCAATATGAGAGATTCTACTGAATGAGAAACAAACCCATCCTGCAAACTGGATTTAATGCTTTAAGCTAGGTATAATCCCAAAGGTGTAATTGCTAAAATAATATGGTTCCTGCTAGAATGAATAATGTGAGCAGTGTGTTAGGATGCTTATTTTTATAGATATGACATATGTTTGTGTGTGTACATTTTTTTTTTTTCTTCATGGTTCTGTTTTTCCCCTTTTGCTCTATACCAGCACAGTTGAGGCTTGTTGAAGAGGACAGCTTTTGCTCTTACCAGCCAGAATCTGTTTTTTGCAGTGAGGGGTCCCTGCTAGGGAAATCTTTTCCTGCCGTCTTTTTTCTCTCTGCAGGGTAGCAGGCGCATGGATGGCCCTCCTGTGTGCTCCACTGACTGCCAGGCGTTCTCTACTCTTCGTGCAGCAGCTGCTGCTCCTCAGCCTGACTGAGAGAGCATAAATTAAAATACAAAGGTCTCCTGTGGCCACTCTTGGCTGACAGTGTAATGGCAGATCAGACCTTCCTACATCATCTTCACTTTCTTCTCCTTAAGAATTTGCTCTGTGTTTGTATCGGTCATGGTCTTTTACCACAGGGCTGAATAGGAGCCGTAATCCAGTTGCTCCAATTGTTTTATGTGCTTGAGTGACTGGAGCAGTTTGTGAAGAAAAAAATTAGCAATGTGCATTTCATCAGAAAGCTCAAATCTTTATTCTTTTTTTACTCTCTCTGAAAAAGGGAACTATTTTTGTGCTAGTTATGGCTGCTGAAGATACAGGGCTGATTCCTGTCCTCATCTCCCCATGAAGGCAGGCAGAGTGTTAGAAACAGCAGAATCATTGTGTTGCCATTGTATGTATGTGACTGAGGGCATAGAAGCGAGTAGAGCGTTTTCTCTGACGGTTTTTTATTTTCTGGAAGTGTGTTGTCTTACAGTGTTCCTATTGGTTTTTAACTCCCAGTGGGCAGAGGAGGAGGTACTTGGTGGTTGGGTGGAATGCCACATAATTGACCATGCAGATTTCCTGATCCAACTATGAATGCGTGGTTGTTTTTTTTTTTTTTTTGGGGGTGGGTTATTTTGTTTTTATTCTGTGTCTCTGACATAGCAGATGCACTTTGTCTTAATGTCCTTGTATGTGAGGCCACTTCCTCGTAGGTGATATGTGGAGGCCTGTATCTAGTGGAGCACCCCCAAGGGTTGGTACTGGGACCAGTGCTATTCAATCTACTCACTAATAATTTGGATGAGAGATTAGAGTGCACTGTCAGTGAGTTTGCTGATGACACAAAGCTGGGAGGAGTGGCTATGCTGCCATTCAGTGTGACCTGGACAGGCTGGACAGTTGGGCCGGGAGAAATTGAATGAAATATAACAAGGGCAGTGTACAGTGTGGCATCTGTGCAAGAACAATGCCAAGTACCAGTAGGTTGGGGACTGATCTGTTGGAGAGCAGAATATAGGACAAAGAGACCTGGGGGTCATGGATGGCCATGAGCCAGCAATGTGCTTTTGTGGCCAAGAAAGCTAATGACATCCTGGGGTGAGTCGGAAGTGGGGTGGTTAGTAGATTGAGAGAGGTTCTCCTCCCCTCTACTTTGCTCTGGTGAGACTGCATCTGGAATATTGTGTCCAGTTCTGGGCCCCTCAGTTCCAGAAGGACACAGAGCTGCTGGAGAGAGTTCGGTGCAGAGCCACAAAGATGATGGAGTGGAACATCTCCCTAATAAGGAAAGCTCGAGGGAGCTGGCTCTTTTTAGCTTGGAGAAGAGGCAACTGAGGGGTGGCCTCATTAATATTTACAAATATGCAAAGGGAGGGTGTCAGGAGGACAGAGCCAGGCTCTTATCAGTGTCATCCAATGATAGTACAAGGTGCGATGAGTGTAAGCTGGAACATAGGAGGTTCCACATAAATATGAGAAGGAACCTCTTCGTGGTGAGGGTGACGGAGCACTGGAATGGGCTTCCCAGGGGTTTGTGGAGTCTCCTTCTCTGGAGGTGTTTAAAACCCATGGACATGTTCCTGTGTCATTTGATCTAGGTGATCCTGCCGTGGCAGGGGGATTGATGATCTAGGTGGTCCTGCCATGGCGGGGGATTAAACTACCTGATCTTTCAAGGTCCTTTCCAATCCCAAAGTTCTGTGATTCTGTGATGTGGTGTTTGTGAGTAGTAATAATATTTTTATTAACTGTGCCCACCTCTTCTCTGCTTTATCCTGCTCTTAGCCCCACAGGCTGATTTGGCAGCAGTGTTTAGCTCATGCTGAGTATTGAATGCCCTTCTGAAAGGGCAATTGTTCACATTTTTGTTGGTCCTATTGTCCATTTCGGCTGTAGTCTGAATTCCAGTGTCTTTATGGGGAAGAAATTAAACTGACTACTATTGAGTTGATTTTTTTTCCTAACCCTTCTTGAGATTATTATTACTCTTCCCCACTGTGAACAGGAAAATCCTTACTGTATTTACATCTCCTTGTGTTGCAGCTCTTATCACAATGGATTTATTTTTGAGGTGTTGTCAGAATTGGAAGGCAGACCTAAGGAAAAGTATTTCAGTAAATGATTTCTCTTTAGTCCCTGAAAATTCTGTAATATGACACATTGTTTGCTTTCCATTTGTCTACTTGTCAGCTAGTCCTCAGTGCAAAGTTAGTCTGCTCCTCTAGCCACAGATCTCTACATCATGGATGTGGAGGTTCTCCCTGAATTGTGCAGTGACTCTATGTTTTGTCTATAATGTAGATAAGTTTTTTTGGTTTTTGCAAACATCTTTCTGATTTAATCATACTGCTTCTTGAAAATAGTGTGAAAACTAATTTGAGTGTAATACTATTGATGCCTCTATGAATTAACTTCCTCTTATTTTCAGGAGATAAGTCATGAAGGGTTTTCCAGCCATCTTGTTTTGTTTCTTCAAAACCAAGATCTTTTAAAGTTGATTGGACTCTTCCCTACCTCAGTCCTTTTCTGGTATGTCGTTGTGAACTTTTAAGTTCTGACTGGGCTGCTGGGGCATTTAGTTAAAGTACTGGTCAGATTATTTGCATCTTCTGAGTGTGTTCTGTTTTCCAAAGCTCTTTGATGAAGCTAAATGTGGCCATCGAATTATTTTTTTTTTTTTTTTAGCGTTATTAAGGCCTGAGCTGAACAAGGATAGAGACTTCAAGGACTTGCAGAGTCTTACCTGCAATCAGTAGCACTGCCTTTTCTGCGAATAAAGTGTCCTAATTTGCAGAGGTTTGGTTTAGATGAAAGAGAATTTAATACAACTTTCAAAACTAGTGTGAGCTATGGCTTCAGACTGATGTAGGCTGCTAAGAATTTCTCATTGCTAACAACAGCATACTGAAGTCAGTGTTGGATGTTAATGAGAGGTTTCTAAATCATGTAAGTGGTCTATGAAAACTTGCTCTGTTTTTAAATTCTCCCTTAAAAGTTTCTTAGTAATTATGGATATTGTATAAGTGTATAGTAATGCTTGGAAATAATGGAAGCATCCATGGAATTGCTGTTCTGTCTAGTACTAATTTGACTTAATAGGAACAAAATGCCATTACTACTTTCGTAATTAGATTTATTTTAATGTCTTTGAGTGAAATACCTCTGGAATCGACTGAGTGCTTTAACTGCTTACTTGCTGCTTAATGAAACTGGCCTTGCCAAACTGCGTGCTGATGTGGTAGCTGCTTCTTGGGGCTTGGTTTTTTCCTCTGAGTATATTGAGAATCTGGAATGTCTTCAGTAAGGCGTAATACAGATGAATGCAATAATAGCATGCAAGAGGGGAGAGGTTAATGTCCTCATATCTTTAGTCGTAATTTTGATGTGTGATGTTTGTAGTGGCAGCAAGATGGGATCAAAAGATTCTCCTCTTTAAACTTGATGCTCAGGTGAACATTCTTCTAGGTCCAGTGGGAAAAATGGTCCCACCACCCGCTTTGGGTGAACTGTCTTAATAATTAAAAAATAAGAGCCCACCCTGGAAAAGTTCTTTACAGTAGCTTCTTTAACCTTTAACAAATCAATTACTCTTACAGCAGATTGAAATTTTTATTCAATAGCCATCAAACAGAATAGAAGTGTCTTGCTGTTAGGTTAGGTGAGGGGTACTGTAATGGGATTGCATGTAGGGAGAGTGGAGGATTCACTGAAGAGTTCTGAATAGTATTTGGGATCAAGCTCCTGTCTCTGCTCCTTTGTCTAATTTCCCAAATCTGGAAATAAGGAGCAAATGCAAATGGTAATGCAAATAACTGTCCTAATTCAATATGTAGACTATCCCATTTTGTAATACTTAATAATATTCTGCATTATGGAAAACCTAAAAACATGCCTAAGCCTACAACATTCCTAGGCACAGCTGTGTTTTATTAAATTGTCTTGATTTGGAGAGAGGGAAGAAGCAGGATTTGCTTCTGCTGCTCATTTTATCTCATTGATTAGGCAACTGAAAGCTACCTTGGTGGTGGGGCAGGAGAACAATACTGTGCAGGTAAACTGTTAGATGAAAGCAAATGCACACATTGTGAGCAATGAAGGTGGTTCTTTTCTTCAGTGAGTTTAGTACTATTAGTAAGTTCCAGACGAATACTCCTGTAAGCTGGCATCTTGTATTTCTGTGTTATGTACAGGAGGATGACTGGGAAGGTAACCATCCGTGCAGCATCCTTGCTGAGAAGCTATGGCAGGTTGCATCTGTTGCCATTGGCAATTGCTTTCATGGTAACCCCAACTGATATCAACCATAGCACATTTATGATGTGAACTCACCAAGTAGTATTTTGGTGGAAGGAGTCCAGGCTGTGGTGAGGTACCCAGAAATGTTGCTGAGGACTTACAAATTTCATTTCAGGAGTTGTACCATTCTTGTCAGCTGACAGTGTTAATTTCATTTTTTGGATTGGAAATTGTGTTACCCTTGAATGCATTTTTTGAACTGCTCTTGCTTGACTTGAGGATTTAGAAGATTTATCTTTGTATAGTGGTCCCTGTTGTCTTTCCTGGATGATCAAACGAATAACATTTCCCTGAACTCTTGGCATACCTGTGTTTGTGTTACACTGCTCAGACTCTCTAAATGATATCTGCATCCTCTTCCTATTTAATACCTATCAAAACTGTTGCCAGGGCTTCATGAGGACACCTTTGATGTTTGTGCTTTTTTCTTCTGCAGGCTGGAAAATGAGTAAACAGTGGTACCAGTAGTACTTCATAGACTGTAATTGCAAGGACTGTAGAAGCAATAGCCAGTGCTGTGTGTGTAAAATAGCACTGGTGTGTGTGTAGTGTGGGGGGGGTGTTTTTTGTGTGGGTTTTTTTTTTTCTTTCTACCCTCAGTAATGACCAGTGTGCTTTTGTCACAGCTGTCTGTTTAATACTAGCTGAAGAGACTCTTTAAGCAGTAACTTGGTGTCAGAGAGGGAGTGTGTAGCCACAATGTGGAATTTATTATTCTGTGAACTGATACTGGTATGACTCAGCTGACAGTTTTTAAGCTTGCTGGCACGGCCCCTTCACAACATAAGATGCTTTGTTCATTTGGTATTATGCTAGGTGATTGCCATGCTTTCAAACAGGCTGATTATGAGATTTTGAGTTTTGCGAGGCTTGGTTTGGGTTGACTGCACTAGCTGGTTTCCTGGGTACTGGTGCAGGTGCTGTAATAGTATAAATCAGGCTTCTTGTGAACAGATGTATTCTTGAAACATCACTCAGAGTGTAAAAGGATAGCTTGTGCTCTTCTGTTGCTTCATACAGCAGCAAGGCTTGGCCTGGTCGATGTGTTAAGAAGACAATTACTCTAAGACTAAAACTCTTATGGGCTACAGATAAGCACAGTGGAAACTTGCCTAGAATTTGGTGTGGTTTTGGACTGGAATAATAGGCTTTGGTTTGGTGTGACTTGCTGTTGGCAGTGCTTTGCTCAGAATTGGGGAGGCTGTGCAGATAGCTGGCTAGTCAGAATACACTTGCAGTAAGAGGTTTTTTTGGCATTAAAATGTTCTGTTTTCATGCTGTAATGTATGTCCTTCCTTTCTGATCACGCATTTGCCCCTGAAAAGCAATGTACTTCAAAGGTGTCTGTGGATAAATACTTAGTTTTGAGTACTTTCTGAAAAAATAATCCTGTACCTAGAAGTATGATTCTTTGCTCCATTGAATGAAATATGACTGACTGGTGTGACCTAGTTCATTTGCATATTTAACATACTGGGTCGTTTTAGTCTTTTTTTGCTTGTTTCCTAGGAAACAAATGCTCTGGTGTGGTAGAGAAAAGCTGTTGTGTGGAGACTGCTGCCTGTCTGAAGCATTGTTGTTTTGGAGGTGGAAGGCTTTAAAGGGGACAGAGCTAGAGTTTTCAGAAACGTCTCTATTAACCAAACTAGCACACGGGTGTGTTTCACACTGCTGTACAACTCCTCAATGTATTTGTGCTTTCCTTAGTAGGAGTACCTGTGTTGTAATGACTTACCTACTGAAACAGCTATATGTATCTCCATTCAGACCATACTGAGAGGAACTGGGTAACAAGTATAAGTGATTATTTCCTGTGCACGGCATATTTCTAAAAGTGCTTCTTTTCTTTAAATGTAAAAATTGTTTCAATAGTTGTGCTGCAGTGTTTTGGACGGGGATTTTTTTTGTTTTTGGGTTTTTTTACATTTTAGACCAACGTTTATTGTTGCAACATTAAAAGAAATAAATAGAATTGTTGCAATTTTTAATTTGAAGCTGTGATGGTGGGAATGGTTTTGTAATGGTAATGTCAAATGAGTGGTGAAAGAAATCTTAACAGAACCTGGTTCACTGGTTGAACTGGCTGGTTAACTAATGAGAATAGTGGTGGAATGTTGAGTTTTGAGAATACCGACCAAATTAGAGAAATAATAAGGCTTTTGGTAGTGTTTTTACAATGGACCATGAGTTCTTAGCTTTGGAAATTCTGCACAGTCCCTTTTGGTCTTTCTACAAACTGGTTTTCAAAAATTGTGCAAGTGTCTTAAAACAGTATCTCTTGCAATTTATGGCTTATTCTGTTTCTGAACTGCTTGAACTGAGCACATAGCATGTGTTGTCTGTCTCTTGTGTATGTACGTCACTGATGTCCCAGTGGTGTGGTGCTGTGGTTTTGCTGTGGGTGGATGATCCTGCCCTGTGTGCACAGGTGCTTAAGATGAATAGGTTGTTTGCATCTTCACAGCTAGGTACTTCATTTTTTTCTTGCTGTACTTTCAGGTGTTTTTGTGATAGTTTTCTTTTTTCGTAGTCCACAGTGCATTGAGAAGGGAATAGTGGCAGGAAGAAAGAAATCCATATAGCTCCACCATTCCCTGCTGAAGCTTTATGTTTGCACCAGTTTATCTAGCTCCTTCCTGAGGGAAGAGCAGGTAGCTAACAGTAGCAGCAGTATATGACCATGAGCCTTCTACAAAAAATATGGAGGTGTGCTAGGATATGGAGCACGGTATGTTACTTTTGGGTTTGGAGTCCATCAGAGTTAATTCGTTATTCATATTTGTCAGTAAAATGGGTATAATACATGGTACTGCTGTCCCTAAGGGTTATAGCGTTCAAAAGGCTGAACACCTTTTGATAGTAAACTGCAGTGAAGGCTCTTGGTAAAGTGGAAGGGGTTTATTTGTTTTTTAAAAAAATATGTGAAGTTTTGAAAGTAATACTGTGCCTGCAGTGCCAGAAGTAGGAGTAAAGGGAAGATGAGGACTTAATCAAGTACATCTCTAGCAGTCTAGCAATGAGTCTGTGTGATAGTGGCAAGGTCTTCTAGATCATAAAGCAGCAAACCTATGATGCTATGCTGCTGGAGGCTGGAGATCTCTTGAGCTCTGCTAAGAGAGGGAGTTGCTCTTTGTGGCTGCTGCCTCAGCTATTACTGGTTATTACCGTTGTGCAGACAATGGGGGTGATAAAATGGAGAGCTTTTGGTCTAGCTTTGAGCAAGTACAGTCACAGCTCTGTGAAGGCTCACTGTGAGGACATGTGACATGCAGAAGTTCACACCACTACTGTGTGGTGTTTGGGACATTTCTGCACATTTGTAAGTTTTATTCACAAGTTTTTCCTAATTAGTGTTGGGGAAGTCACCTTCATACTGCCCTTACAAAGCAATGGTATCTGAGCTTACTGTAGAATGATTTAGGTTATAAAAGACATTTGAGATTCTAGAGTCAAACAGTAAACCAGATGCTGCCAAGTCCACCACTAAACCGTGTCTGTAAGTCTGCATCTACACTATCTTTCCTGGTGGGTTCCTAAGACAGAGCATATTTTCTGAAGGAAAGGAAATTTCTAGTTTTTCTGAAATTCTTTTTGGGTTTAAGGGGGGAGGTTCAGGTTCTGTGTGGTGAGTTCTGCAAATGAATCAGATGGTGGTCTCACCAGCTAGTCATGTTAATTATGAAGTGAGTATCCCCTGTGAAAGAACATGGGTAACTGACCTTGCTGTGGATGTTTAATACCACCATAAGCTGCTGATCATGAGTACTTGTTTCTACTTGTACCTGATAAAAAGATGACTAAGTGCCAATAAAGATTTTACACATCTTTGGGATTTTCATGTGCCAGCTTTTCTGAATTGATAGTACGCTATACTGTTATACTTCTTTACTGGTAACCAGTGAACACAGTCAAACTGAAACCAAATCTGAAGAGACAAACAGTATTTTTAGAATTCCTCTAAGTGACTGATTCAAGTTCTTATAAGAGCAGCTGTACGTGATGTGATTTTGACCTCTTGCAAGAGCTGTGTGCCAGTGGAACTGTTGATCTTCTTGGCAGAGTTTGTGCACATCAAATAAGGCTTTCTAAACAGCTAGACTCAATAGCAGGCAAAAAGTTCAAGTTTCAACACAAAATGTAAAAAGCCCTAGTTCTTTGAATGTCTTCAACATGCGAATAGGTTTTTTAGCTTTAAAGACTGGAGAGACAAGAAATAATCTTTGTGTAGTAGGTATCTTGAAATAGTAAAACATCTAGATAGTATGACCAAAACCAGCTAGTGCTGATCTGTCCCTTTGCATAGTAAATACTTGTCGTATGAATGAAGAAACCATTAATGAGAGCTGCTGGTTGGCTTGCTGTTCCACACTGACTGTGGGAGGAGAGTATTGGGGAGAACTCTGCTTTGACTATTCAGTTAGTACTCACAGATGCATCAACTGAAACTGTAGAAATGGAGAGGCTAAGAATCTGATAGGGAGGATCTTTCTTGCTATTACAGCTGGGATTAAGTTAAAGCCTGTATGGAGTTAGTGTGGCAAATTTTGTAGGATGCCTTGTCAATAACAGGCGTTCCTGTTCTGTAGGCAAATTAGTTGGCACTTTCCAAGCTATTTTCTTTTAAAATTCTCTGTGTCCTCCCCCATCCCAGTGCTCGTCTCTATTGTCTTTCTCCTGGTCACTTTTTTAAGGAAGGCAGGAGATTGTGATGATTGAAGTGAAAATTGCAAAAAGGGCTGCAACTTCTGTCTTTGCATTGAACAATCTCATATGTTGGATCATTAACACTTTATTTCTTTTGTTTCACTTCAGCGTGTTTTTTCTTAATAGTCTGTTGCATGTACCCTCATTGCTGCTCTTAGACCATTTGTATGTGGCACAGATGACTGTTTGACTCCATTGAATTTAGCAGCAGTTCAATATTTATTGATAGTACAAGATAAATTAAGGTTGATTTATATTAGCAATTACTGATTAACCACTTTAAGGATTAGCAAGTGATTAGTAAAGTATGTTGTAATGAAACAACAACTTTATTGCCTATTCAAGAATGGCATGATTCACACTACCTCACTACAGGATATCCAAATCGTAATATGTATGTTTATGCATGACACAACACACAAACCGTACAAACACAGACAAAAATATTTTGATCTCATGAAATACAGATGCTGATGTTCAGGAAAGTAACTGTGTAACATCAAACACCTAAACAGGTAGAGAGGTGAGTAAAAGAGGCTAGCTTATGGTTGAAGTTCCTCCCCATCAAGTTTAAATACTTACAACGCACTGACATTACTCAAATGGCAATAGTTGAGATTCAGGGAGTTGTCTTGCCCAGGCTTTGTGTAGACTATGATGACAGATGGTCTGGGGAGGAGTCGCAGCTCAGGGGAGCTGCTGGTCACAGCCTGCAGTGATCCAGGAGAGCTCAGAGAGTCTCAGTATTGCTGTTTATAAAGTCCAATATAATTTACTTTTGTCAAATACTTTTCAGTGTTATCAGTTGCACATGCATGTGCAGAACTGTTAGGCTGTTAGAGGTTCAACTGGTGATGGTTATTGTTCCCAGGCAATAAGACAGGGTATAGGTGTTCAGTGTGTGAAGGGGTTCTGCAGTGCACTAGTACCCTGCTTATGATCTCTACTTGGTCGTCAGGAGTCACTATTTTTTGTTATTGCCCCAAAGAATATCTTAATCTTTATGAGGGATTATGGGGAGCTACAGTGTGTTAAGGGGATGCCTTAATGCTCTGGTAACCTTGCCTTTCATAATCCATATTTGACTTTCCAATGGGTTGTTGTGTGACCCAAGGAGGGGAGTTGAACCCTTTACTGAGAGGTGCGTGAAGAGGGGAGAACTGTACCACTACAATATGCGAGTATAAGAACTCAAAAGTGTAGTGTATTTGAGGTGCTTTTGTAAAGTAGTATTTGACTGTCTGTGAACGCAAAGTAAAGACATTCTACTGTGGGACAACCAAATGTGTCACTGTCAAGGGTTAAAAAACTTTGACAATATTAGCCAATTAATTTAGCTAAGGTGCTAATGGTTCAAAAATAAACAATACAGGGAGGGTTATGAATTGCAGATGAAACCCAAAACTTACTTGATTTGAGGAAAAAGGCAACAAGATGTTTAGTTCATCACATATAAAGACATAGACACAGAGGCATACAAAGATTCATCAATGTTCTTACATAACCAAGTCCAAACCTCAATGTCCAACCCCTAAAAAAGGGAAAAGACACTTCCAACTGTTACACCTTCTGTATAATTGTGGTGTCCATGAAAGTTCAAACTCAACGTCCCTTAGTATCAGTAGGCGTTTTGAAGTTCAGCTCTCTGTTCCAGGAGCTTGTGTGACGGTTCTCCATTTCCAAAATGCCGATTCCTATGGCCACAAACAACAGGGAAACTGTTGCCATTTCAGCAACCATGAAAATCCAGATTAAGTTTTCGTTCTGCTGATCTGAGGTTTTGCCTTGTGTTAGTCACCACCTTTCCATGGCAAAATGGCTGCTGCCCATATAGCTCAGTGCCTTGTGCATCCTTTCTGCAACACAAACAAGAAAGAAGTGAAGATGGAGCCTTCATGTTCCTGATGACCTATTCAAAGAAGAATATTTTCCAAATGTCTAAACTAAATTTCCCCTGGCACAACCTGAAGCCAGTTTCTCTTTTCCTATCACTCGTGAGTAAAGGCCAACCCCTACCTCTCTACAACTTCCTTTCAGATAGTTGTAGACAGCAGTAAGGTCTCCCTCTCATCTTTCATAAAGAAGGGGCAGATGGGTACATAAAGACACTTACTCTAAATGCCATTCCACCATGGTTGCTGTATTGCAACCATGATGATTTCCCTTTACTCTTCCTTCTGCTTGTTACCAACTGTAGCTTGATAAGGAAAACTGAAGTGGCCTTCCAGGCTTTTTCATGAGCTGTATTCATAGCCTGCATCCATAGAGATAAGGGAAAAGCCCAAAGGACACTCAAATGTGTGAAATGGCATTGTAGCCTAACTACAGGGAGTTTCTGAAATCCGTTAACTTTAGTGGAGGTGAGACGTCTTCTCTAAGGTTTGGGAAAAACAGATGCTCTGAGGAAATGGAAGGTGGTGGCCAACTGGAAGAGTATTGTCAAGCAGTGGCTGCTGCTATCCCAGGTTGGTGTGAACTGGCACTGATGATATGGGAATGTGTTCTCGCAGTAGCTGTGGTGTTAAGGTGAGTCCCATGGCATGGAGTGACTTGCTCTTGGCAATGGCTACTGGAAAACATGACTTTCCTCCCAGAACTTCTCTCTATGGTGTTGAAGGGCTTTGAGACTTTTCTCGTGTGTACTGATTCTTTTTGTTTTGTTCTGCGTGAAGGCTGCAATCTGTTGATCTAAACTTTAGTTGTGCCAAGTGCTGTGTGTGCAAAATAAATGCTTAAGTGTTGCATTTGAGTCACTGTCAAGTATGTTCTTGTTCCTGCAGAATAGATCTGCAAGACAGCAATGAGGTGTGACATATCTGCTGCTTTAAGCCTAAGTATTTGATTATTAGGATTCTTAGGCTGCAAATATTTATGTAGTAATACTGTGTTTTTTCCTGGTGTTGCCAGTGCATTCAGTAACTGCTTGCAGAGCAAAATAGAAAATCCTGTCCCTTTTAATGATGTTTGGTTTGTTTTGAGGAGCATCCTTTCAGAAAAATTTAAGCAGATTTCACCTAGCTGTAATGTGAAGTGACTGACTGTCTTGGTGGCGGAGTCACCATCTGCTGGTTAATTGTACTGGCATAAATGTTGGTTTGACAGATTTCTCATCTGTAATGATGAAATGATACAGGTTGCAAATGTACATAAAGCTGTCTTGTCTTTTCCTTTTTTAACAACTATGTAATTTTTAGTTCCAGTTTAGAGAACAGCTAAAGCAAGGGTAGTGCTAGTGCCTTGAGGAAGAAGCATCCTCTGTGCAAGGGTTGAACAGGAGTGAGCAGCAGAGAGGCTTGAGATCTATTGACAAGATTATTTGCATAACCACAGACTAAAGCCTGCCCAGAGACGATGTCTGTATGTGCACACATGTGACTTGAAAGTAAAATCAGGATCAAATGTAGGAGAACATAGTGGAGCTAGTCTGTAGTGTTGTTATGGTTTTCTGTCTAGCTAAACACAGTAGTGCAGCAGATTTGAAATGGTAGAAACTTAACAGGCTTATTTTGCCTGCAGATGTGATAATTGATGGATGTTTGACAAGTTTATTGAAGACTGGCTTTCAATGGCAGTACCAAATCAATGTTGCTTTAGTTGCTTTTTAGCCACCTGTAGTTCCTTCATGTCCTCAGCTTTTTTTTTCCTATCCATTTAATGCCAGCTGCTTGCTGCAGGACTACATAATGTGGTGTTTATGTAGTCAGGAGGAAAAAAAGCTGTGTATTAGTACAATAGTACAATGAACTTTCATTTCATTGCATTTCAGTAGATAGCAGTTCTCCATACCATGTGTGTCTTTGCACTTAAGCATTGTTGTGAAACCTGCTTTCAGATGTGACCTGCATTGTTACTTTAGACCTGCAGAGTAGCATGTGTGGTTTGGGTTATTTTGACCTGAAATTTCTGGGGAGGTTTGTGACTTGTTGTGTGTGGTTTTTTTTTTTTAAGGCTTTCATTATTACTTAATCTTTCTTTTCTTGGATAGTAACTAGTGCACATATACTTAATGGGATAGGGCAGAAATGCCCTCCTGCCTCCATACCATATTATCAGCATTACAGGGAAGAGAATTGATGTTTTGAATCTATTGCAGAGTAGATGACATAATCAACAGCAGTTGTAATCATAGAACCTTAGAATGGTTTGGTTTGGAAATGTGAGGTGGTCTAACGGCACTTGGTGCCAGGTACAGAAACTAAAGTGGTTGGAGTTGATCAGTGTTGGGTGGAAAGCACTGAACTGTGCGGTTGACTGAACAGTGGCACTTCTGTGTGACAACTCTTGTACAGACCAACTGTATTCTTCAACCTTCTCTTGGCCTACTGGTAAGAATACAGAGCAAGTAAAGTGTTAAATGTGTTATTGACCCCTTTATTCCATTGTGGTCATTCTGAAATACTTGGTCCACAACTACCAATTTTTCTTGGTAAGAAAATGAATATATAACTTTCACTGTGAGCAGTAACGGGAGTTCTTGCGAGTACCACTTTGCCCAGAGGCATGGAATACGAACCTGCCACAGAGGATCTGGTTTTACATAGGAACTCTTACAGCAGTTACAAGTTCTGAGTTGTCCTCTTTCAGAAGGACACAAGGAGTGGTGGAGAAGGCAGAGGAAAAAAGTAGCTAAGAGTAACTGAAGCATATCTTAAACTTCTGATCAAAGGAAGGTTGCAGCAAAGCAATAGGCAAAGCTGTGTATGATGAGTTAGCGAGAGCTCTATACCCTTGAAGAGTTAGCTGAACATGGGAAGAAGTGGCCTGGCTTAAAAGAACCTGCTGGTAGAGCATTACTTGATATTTGACTCTGTCATGTTTCCCATGATAGGAATAGACTTCTTATGTTGCAGCACGTAAGCAGGATGAGAATGTGAATCTACTACAGGAGTTGGTGAAAACAACATATGTTTGATTTTATAAAGATTTAAAGACAGATGGTGACCCACAGGAAAACTCTATAACAGCCAAAATTCTCTTACATCTTTTTATAGTGGATGTGATAATTACTCATAAGTAGCCACTCCCTTAAATCTTTTTCTGTTTCATAAATAGTACAGGGATCTAGTTTAGCCTCTTAAACTCTTGGGTGAATTTGTTCTTTAAGCATTCATTTTGTTTTCACTTGCCTTGTCATGCCTAGTCTTCCCTTGCTCTTGACAAAAGGCTTAACTGATACATGATTCTGTCCAGTGAAGTGAAACAAAGCTCAAAGTGGCATCTCTCCCTTACATCTATCTTTTCTTGGATTATTTTCTTTACCTCCATGGACTCCCTCTGTTTCACTCCACCTAACCTCTGTCTGAAGGGATTAACAGTCCCTTAAGAATGCTGTCCTGTCATCTGCCTTGGAGGAATGGAGAACAGAATTAAGATCAGTTTCCTGGGAACTAATGGCTTTCATCCAAGATTTTACTTCTATTTCTTCAGCTCTCATTTTGGCTGTTTCTTGTGTGACCCAAGTGGATTGGGAAGTTGTACACATTGCTGGAAAAGAATTTTTTAAGAACAATGATGAGCTGGACAGTTAGTGAAGCATCAGTGTAGTGGTCCTGATTGAACTGACATCATGACTATCTGCCTGCTTGATAGTGTAGTTGCCTATTGTTGAGAATTTTCAGGAGTCCTTTCTTCCCTAAGTCTAAGCCTTTTCAGTATCCAATAGCTCGTAACCAGTCTGCTTTCTGTGTTCAAGGGGCAATTTGCCAGCTCCGTACAAGCCACAGGTTGCTCCTTGACTGGCATCATCTTGGGGCAGAAGTGACAGAGAGAAGATTTTTTTTTTCTAGCATATTATAGGTGACATTAAGTAGCCTGGCCAAGATTAAGGAGATGTTGAAGTGGTGAGGGACAGAATTATGCTCACAGTATTTTACATGATGCTAACCAAAAATAGAAGCTTACATTGAGCACAAGCCAATCTGTCTGCAAAGTGTGCTGCTTATTTAAAAGCTGCTTTGTGTGAAGCTATATCCCTGCTTTCCCCAAAGGAAGCATTGATAGCTTCCTTGCTAGCTATGGACCTAGACCAATCAAAACACATTAGGTTTTGAAGAAGTAATTATAGGAAATAGAGCAGCAAAAGTACTTCAGTAAATGCCATTATCGTTTCTCAGCTGGAGAAGTACTAATATTGAGTTCCTCTGGGACACCACACTTTATTCTTAGTGGTAGATGAGGCAGTCTGGCCTTTGACAATTTTGGTAAGTTACAACAAAGTTCCTCATAGCAGCTCTCAGAACTGCAAAGTAGCATAGGGAGCTGGTGTTAGCTAGGTGATAACTGTGAAAATGAGGTTGCCTTGTGTGATCCTGTGCATGGAGTAACTTGCTTTCATGTTTTTTTACAACAGTGGTATCCCTTTAGAGCAGTCATGTGGAAGTTGATCAAAGGCTTCTGCTTGCTGGGGCTGTATCTGTGCAGGCAAGGATTCTGGATAGTCTGCATCCACCTGTGAAAGCACAGATGTGGGGGAAGCATTCTGGAGTTTTGGAGTAGTGGAGGTGGGGTGAAAGAGGCTTTTTTGTAGCCTTTGTAGATTACCAAATCATTTCAATTAATCACACATGAAGGAAAGCGCCTCTTCTGAGGTTAGCCAACTTTCTGACAACCTATCAATTTAGAAATTCCAAATTATTAAAGCTTGCAAAGACAGGGTGTAACTTTTATTTTTAGGGGAAAGTGTTACCCTAAATTTCTTGTTATTCCAGTATGGAACTGTTATTTTGGCTGATTACATGGTTAAGTTTTTTATTTTGTCTTTGAGAAGACATTCAGATCAGATTCTGGCTCAGACAAATTGAAAAATTAAATGGGACAGGATCTCGAGCATCCCAAGCAAGTTTCCAAGCAACCAGACTCTTGATTACTCTGTGGTGATAACTTCCATAATGGTACACAAAGAAACTTTTTTATCTCTTGATCTGGATAGGATCAGGAAATAAACCTTTTGTTAAGTCGCTAGGACCCTTGGAGGATAATAAAGTTTTCTAGGTCTAGTATGTTCTTGTGCTTTAAAGCTTTAAAAAAAAAATCTTCTTTCACATTACCAGTTTGGATTTTTAGCTTATTTCTAAACAGTCTGACGGTGTGTATGACCTGTGTGTTAACTGTATAATTACTCTGAATCAGCAGTGTCAGCTACTCATGAGATAGTAGCACGGTGCTGTCTTTGCTCACCTGTGTAACACAGCATAGCTGCTTTTAATGCAGCTGATGAGTGGATTGCCCTTGAAGCCCTCCGAATTTACACCTAATGTGTCCACAGTTATGCAAGACCTGATTAATGTAACTCACCATAAGAGATCAGCACTTCCACTTATGTCAGATTGTAACGATCAGGTAGAACTATGGGGTCCTACCGCACGAATTTTTGCATCAATAGTTCCTGGGATAGGCACAGCCCATGCATTGACGACTATTTCTAAGTTGGCTTGTTGGATGGTAAAACAGTCAAATGTCACCACCCAAATTTTGTCGGAGTGTTTTGTGCTATCAAAATATCATCCATATAATGATAGAGAATAGCCTTAGTCCATTGTTTTCGTAAAGGCTGCAAAGCAGCATCAACATACAGTTGACATAATGTTGGGCTGTTACGCACGCCTTGTGGTAAAACGGTCCACTCAAACCGTTGATCTGGCGATTGTCGATTAAGCGCGGGCAATGTAAAAGCAAACTGCTTCATATCGTCCTGATGCAATGATACTGTAAAGAAACAGTCCTTCAAATCGATGACTAATAGCGGCCAGTTTTCTGGCAACATTGCTGGATTCGGTAAACCAGGCTGTAAAGCTCCATTTGTTTGTTCACTGCTCGTAAATCATGCAAAAGACGATATTCACTCGTCATTGTTTCAGTGGTACTAATTGAGCAATCCTTTGTCCTTTTGTTACAGTTAGAGGTGGAAAGGGTGTATGAGCCATGATCATAATTTTGCCACAAAAGTCAGCATCTATTATCCCGGGCAAAATAAACAGTCCCGCCATTGATGCAGACGATCGTCCCAATAATAAGGCACCTACAGATTTGTTTTGAATCATAATAGGTCCTTTTACTCCTGTGGGGATCTTCTGCGGCTGTGTTGTCATGAAGGTAATGTTTACTGCGGCTGCCAGGTCCAAACCGAGGCTCCCCCTTGTTGCTGGCTGGAGGCGGTTGTTACAGGGTGTGCTGCAGCAGCCACTTGTGTCTGCGCGCGGCTGTTGCTGGTCGCGCTCCCTTTGAAGTTTCCCGGACGTCTACGACATGCCCCAGTATTGTGGCTATCACTGCGACATTTTTGGCACCATATGCCTGCCGCACTGTAATCTTTCCGCAGATGTCCCAGGCCACCACATCGATAGCATTTGAAACGGCCAGAGGACAAAGATCGTTGCGATGCTGCTGCCATTTGAAGGGATGCAAGGGCTGCTAACACTTGATTTTGAGATGCTTCTGCCTCTTTTTGTAGCCCCACACCTAATTGTTTAATTGCATCTACTAAAAAAACTTGTTGTCCAGTGGGTATTGAAGCTATCTTTTCTAAAGCCTCCTCAATAGACCAATTTGCTCCCAATGAATTAAGCACACTGCGAGTTGATGAATTACAGTTTTGCAGTGCACATTGTTTTAACATGGTCCCATGCATATAGACTGGAACCCCAGCCTTGTCTATAGCAGCTGCAACCCTATCCACAAAAGGACCAAATGCCTCACCTCTACCTTGTTTAAGACTCATATACAACGGTATTCCTCCCGGCTCTTTTACTTTGTCGATTGCATTTCACACTAATCGCATTGCTTCCCGAACCCTATCAGGTCCCATCAAAGCTTGAGCCTCTACATGCGTATAATTGCCAGTACCTAATAATTCATCCATTGTAATCCCATGTAAAGGATCCCGTGGTTGACATTGAGTGGCCACAGAGTTATTTACTTCAACTTGCGCACCAAACAATAATTGTTGGTGTTTAGTAAATACAAGTTTAGCAATGCCACGCAAATCAACCGGTAATAATAACTGCGTATTCCACAAATAATCCAACATTTGTTTAACCGGTTTGCTTGTAACCCCAAATTGAGCAACTGTAGAGCACAGTTGTGATAATAATTTCCAATCCAACTGGGTCATATTCGCATTTAAACCTCCTTCAATAGATTGATACACAAGTGGACCAATTAAATCTGCTGTAGCTTCTATGATTTGTTCATCCCCAAGAGTCATTCCTTCCTTTGCCAAAGCTGACCACATCTCCCTTCTGTCCTTTGCAAGTGT
>JAOXOE010000405.1:25477158-25550026 GCA_028565055.1 Phoeniculus purpureus | reverse complement strand
GCAAAAACTTATATAATGTTTAACTTCAAGGTTACTGTGTCCTTGAGACTCAGGCTCTCTTGCAAGGCCTTCTGGAAGTCATGCTCTCGGCTGCAACTCAACAACACCATGGCCTTTCTCCTGAAGCCATCCTTTAGCAAAACTCTCCACATTTCCCCCGTTCTCTTTTTGCAAGAGTAAGTTTGCCTGAGTCCCAAAAACTGCTCGTTCAATCATTTTTCTAATACATGTGATTAAACAAGGTAAACATAAAACTAACAACAACAAAACTCCTCCTATTCCCAAAACATACATGACAACAGTTCGAAGCCACGGTCCTAACCCTAAGGATGACAACCAATCGTCAAGTGGGTTATTGACTACCTTAATGTTGTCAGCATGATGTCTCAGCCATGAAATTTGTTTTTGAATAGATTGTGAGTTAGAAGGAAGGTTGAAACAACACATTCCTTCATAATCATCACATCCATGGCCGTGAGCTAACAACAAAAAATCTATGGCTGCTCTATTTTGTAAAACAGCATGTCGTAAGCTATCCATGTCTTCTGATAGCTCCGACAAAATTTGGGTGGTAACATTTGACTGTTTTACCATCCAACAGGCCAGTTTAGAAGTGGTAGTCAGTGCGTGGGCTGTGCCTATCCCAGGAACCAACGATGCAAAAATTCGTGCAGTAGGACCCCACAGTTCTACCTGATCGTTACAATCCGACGTCAGTGGAAGTGCTGATCTTTTAGGGCGAGTCACATTAATCAAGTCTCGCACAACCGTAGACACATTCGGTGTAAAAAATGCCAGCCTTCCCAAATAACAGGGTCCACCACGTGCATATCGTGGTATTCCTTGCCAAGCTCTATCTCCACAAATCAGATACACATTGCGAGGTAATGCCTTTGCACTATCATTAGCCCAAATTCTAACTTGTTTCCTTCCCCATCCATAGGCATCTCCACCACCACACATCTCAGAGCTACTCCAAAACGGATAAGTTTTGGACGTAAGCCAATTTGTTTTGTCATATATGCTCATCCGATAGTCTCCAAACAGCACACATCCACTTTCTTGTGATGTCTTATTAAGCATCCTGCTACCTAACAGCTCTATTTCTTGAGGATCCCAGGGCAATGAGTGGTTTAACTTACTTAAGAGCTGGGCCGTACAATAACTGTTGTTATCAGTTGCTTTACAATTTCCCTTGGTCAATCCCAAAAAATCCGCTCTGTTAAATCCTGGAATCCCAATCAGACAGGTCTTAAAAGGTTCAGTAGCAGATGCCAAAGCCAAACAGAAAGAATTGGTTTTGGTTTGATTCGCCCATGTTACCCACAAATTCGCTCGTGGATCAATGTGTAATGATGACACCATAGAACAACCAACAACACAAATAAAAAACAACATAATTCAAATCATAAATCAAAATATACACAAATCAAACTACAATATTATATATCACTGTTCTTCTTCTAATTCTGTCTCTTCACTTTTTCCTTCACTTTCTTCTTGAGAAGTTGGGATTACTTCATCACTCGGAGTAGACTTCAACGCCGGTTTTGTCCATCGCGCAGGAGTCCACTCGGAACCTGCAGGGGTAGAAACACAAAGATATCCCCTTCCCCAATAAATGACTTTAGCAGGTCCTTGCCAAAGTCCTGTCCTCGGGTCTTTATATTTGACCCAAACCTCTTGTTGTTTTACAGCGGTAGATTCTGGACTAAAATGTACCACTGCTGGAGGAACCTCTACATCCCCAAAAACACAAAGATGGTTCATTACAAATAAAGTTTTCATCAACTTTTCTTGGGGGTCCTTTATGTCATCATATTTTTCAAGATAACGTTTTAAAGAGCCATCCGCTCTTTCTGCAGTCGCTTGTCCAGTTGGAGAGTGAGGTATTCCTGTCACGTGTTTAACACCCCATTGCTGTAAAAATATCTTCACTCTTTGGCTCACATATGCAGGTCCATTATCTGTTTTCAGTTGCTTTGGAGTTCCCATGACAGCAAAACAACTTGTAAGATGTCTTATTACATGCAGGGCCTTTTCTCCAGACTGTGCTGTAGCCCAAATAAACTTTGAATATGTGTCGATCGTCACATGAGCAAACTTCAAGCGACCAAAGCTACTGACATGGGTAACATCCATTTGCCACAAATCGTTAGAAGTAGATCCTCGTGGATTAACTCCAAGGCCTAAGCCTACTCCACCGTTATGATTGCTACAGACAGGACAAGATCGTACCATTGCTGTAGCTTCAGCTTTAGATATCTGATATTCTCTTTGTAATCCTCTAGCATTCTGATGATAGATAGCATGAGCTTCTTTTGCTAGATTCTGTTGCGGCAAGGGAGAGGCTTGTGACATCGTTACAAGCTTGTCAGCTCTGTCATTGCCTTCTCCCAAGCCTTCCTTCCATTTATGACTTCTAATGTGAATGACTGCATAAGCATGTTCTCTGAGCCTCACAGCTCTTTTTAATGATGTCAACAGTTCAGAAAGTCTTTTGTTCCACACATCTTTAATAGCAGCATCTTCTATTCTTTCCACCACTCCTGCTACATACAGGGAGTCTGTCACGATGTTCAAGGGGCCCTTTAGATTTGTTAAGGCCCAAACTACAGCTAAAAGTTCTAAAGTCTGTAAAGAGTCATCTTCTCTGGCCTCAAGCAGCTTGTGTTGCCATCTGTTTTTCTCTTGCCATGCTATTGCTGCTCTTCTTGATTTCTTGCCTGCATCAGTATATGCTGTAGTTGCACCAAAGATAGGTTTCTTTTCCTTCTTTGGTTTTACCATCCAGTCTAATTTTCCCAACCATTGTAGCGGAGGTTTAAAGTTATTCTTTGTTATCAAGTTACTACCAATGCCAAGAATTGCTTCTTGTGACTCCACACTGTTGTTCAAATACCATCCCAGTGTATCTTTCTGCATTGGTCATTGTATCACATCAGGTTCTTTTCCATCAACCTGTAAAATCCTTTCTCGTCCTCGTTTTATTAAATCAGCCAAGCGTTCAATTTTTTTGATATAACGTCTTTGTTTGTTGTAAAGGCGGAGATAACCATTCCAACACCCGTATCTCCCCCGTTTTCTTTTCAAGTTGAGTCAAGGCACCCAAAAGCGATGATTCTCCATTCCAAACTGTCAGTCCAATAGGAGAATCAGCTTTACGGCGATGCACACTGCCTTGAGTAACACAGTCCGTTACGTGTTGTAGCGCCGTCTTTTGAGAGGGAGACATTTGAACTGGCTGCAAGGGATCAGTTCCCTTTAACAGAGGTCGTAAAGTTTCTGAAAGTTCATTCGGGATTCCTACTATAGGCTTCAGCCACTGCAGGTCTCCTAATAGCTTCTGAGCATCATTCAGGGTGCGAATTTGAGTCTTGAGGATCAATTTCTGAGGGGTTATCAACCGTTCAGTTAGTGTCCACCCCAAGTATTTCCATGGTGATGTTCTCTGAATTTTCTCAGTTGCTATGACAAGGTGAGAGGTAGCCAAGATGGCACAAAATTCCCCTAGTTGTTGGTCTGTGAACGGAGTGCTTTGGGCTATCAAGATATCATCCATATAATGATAAATAATAGCCTTAGTCCATTGTTTTCGTAAAGGCTGTAAAGCAGCATCAACATACAGTTGACATAATGTTGGGCTGTTACGCATGCCTTGTGGTAAAACCGTCCATTCAAACCGCTGATCTGGCGATTGTCGCTTAAGCGCGGGCAATGTAAATGCAAACCGCTTCATATCGTCTTGATGCAATGATATTGTGAAACAACAGTCTTTCAAATCGATGACTAATAGCGGCCAGTTTTCTGGCAACATTGCTGGATTCGGCAAGCCAGGTTGTAAGGCTCCCATAGGCTCCATTTGTTTATTCACTGCTCGTAAATCATGCAAAAGACGATATTTGCCAGACTTCTTTTTGGTAACAAAGATAGGTGTATTCCACAGACTAGCTGACAGTCTTAAATGTCCTTGTTGGTATTGTTCCATAACCAAATCATGAGCATGCTGTAGACTTTCCCTTTTTAAAGGCCACTGCTTTACCCATACAGGATCATCAGAGTTCCATCTAATGGGAATTGGGAAAGTCCAAGCAATGGCCACTAGCCCAAAGGGTGCTCATTCGTCAAAACAACTCCTAATTGGGCTAGTACGTCTCGTCCGATTAGACACTGCACCGTAGGTGGTAGCTGTACAACAGATAATACAGCCGTAACTGTTGTTCCTTCTAGAGTAATATTCAGCATCGGCGATCTGCTGGCAAGTGTCAGTCCTCTAACACCTGTTAGACTAGCAGCAGACGGTTGTAGAGGCCAGTTGCTGGGCCAAATAGCAGGTGCAATAACGCTCGAATCGGCTCCAGTGTCTAATAATGCTTCAAGAAAGATGGTCTGATCATTATACGTTATTTGTATTCTCTTCTTTGGTCTGTCATTTAAGTCCAAAGTCAAGAGGGTAAGACCTTCTGACGAGCCAAAACCTTTATCACCTCTAACTTGATCTGTCACAGGTTGCAGTCCACTCGTCAACTGTTCCAGTGGCACTAATTGAGCAATCCGTTGTCCTTTTGTCACAGTTAAAGGTGGAAAGGGTGTATGAGCCATGATCATAATTTCACCACAAAAGTCAGCATCTATTATTCCAGGCAAAATAAACAGTCCCGCCATTGATGCAGATGACCGTCCCAATAATAAGGCACCTACAGATTTATTTTGAATCATAATAGGGCCTTTTACTCCTGTGGGGATCTTCTGCGGCTGTGTGGTCATAAATGTAACATTCACTGCGGCTGCCAGGTCCAAGCCGAGGCTCCCCTTTGTTGCTGGAGGCAGTTATTACTGGGTGAGCTGCAGCAGCCACTTGTGTCTGCGCGCGGCTGTTGCTGGTCGCGCTCCCTTTGAAGTTTCCCGGACGTCTGCGACATACTCCTGTATTGTGTGTATTGTTGCGGCATTTTTGGCACCAGATGCCTGTGGCACCACATTCTTTTCGCAGGTGTCCTAGTCCTCCACATCGATAACATTTAAAACGTCCAGAGGACAGAGATCGCTGTGTTGTTGCTACCATTTGAAGGGGTGCAAGGGCTGCTAATACCTGATTTTGAGAGGCTTCAGCTTGCTTTTGTAACCCTTCACCTAGCTGTTTGATTGCATCTACCAAAAAAGCTTGTTGTCCGGTAGGTGTTGAGGCTATTTTTTCTAAAGCCTCCTCAATGGACCAATTTGCTCCCAACGAATTAAGTACACTGCGAGTTGCTGAATTGCAGTTCTGCAATGTACACTGTTTTAACACGGTCCCATGCATATAAACCGGAACCCCAGCTTTTTCTAAAGCAGCTGCAACCCTATCCACAAAAGAACCAAACGTCTCATCTCTGCCTTGTTTAAGACTCATATACAGCGGTATTCCTCCGGGCTCTTTTACTTTGTCAATTGCTCTTCGCACTAATTGCATTGCTTCCCGGACCCGATCAGGTCCCATCATAACTTGAGCCTCTGCACGCGTATAAGGACCAGTACCTAACAACTCATCCATTGTAATCCCGTGCAAAGGATCCCCTGGTTGACACTGAGTGGCCACTGAGTTGTTTACTTCAGCTTGCCAATGTGCACCAAACAATAGTTGTTGGTGTTTGGTAAATATAAGTTTAGCAATGCCACGCAAGTCAGCCGGTAATAATAACTGCGTATTCCACAAATAATCCAACATTTGTTTAACTGGTTCACTGGTAACCCCAAACTGAGCAACTGTGGAACGCAGTTGTGATAATAATTTCCAATCCAAGTGGGTCGTACTTGCATTCAAACCCCCTTCTTCATTAGGCTGATACACAACCGGACAAACTAAATCTGCTGTGGCTTCTATGATTTGTTCATCTCCAACAGTCATTCCTTCCTTTGCCAAAGCTGACCACATCTCCCTTCTGTCCCTTACAAGTGTTTCCACCAATTTCAACTCAACTTTAGAAACCAAGTTGTTGAAAGAACACTGCGGTTCCTGTGCTGGAAGCGCTGAGGGCTCAGGTGAGCTCTCAGATTCACTTTTATTGGCAGAGTTGCGTGACAGAGGGAGAACAACAGTGGATACAGCGGGAGGC
Organism: Phoeniculus purpureus; assembly: GCA_028565055.1. Classification (NCBI taxonomy): domain Eukaryota; kingdom Metazoa; phylum Chordata; class Aves; order Bucerotiformes; family Phoeniculidae; genus Phoeniculus; species Phoeniculus purpureus. The sequence continues at coordinate 25,543,931 of JAOXOE010000405.1, read as the reverse complement.
AAAGGGGTTTGTTGAAACCATTGCAGCATATCGTATACCTGATCTTTCCCGTGGGCAGCAGTTGCCTGCTGAGCGGCTTTCTTTTCTGCCTGGTACTGTAATAACTCATTTTGTATCAGTTTCCATAACTTTGCCATTTTCTTCGCTGTCTTATCATCGTCTAATACCAGCTCCCACAACTTCCCCCATATTTCCGCCACTCGGATAATTCATGAACGGTATGCGGGTTAATAAAGAACCCTTTCTCATACCCATAAGTTAACAACCCAGGCAGTTCTTTTTGTAAATCTATTCCTTTGATCTGCCTTTTCTGCAAAAATGCAGTAAATAAATCATATGCTGCTTGCCTCTCCATACCTATTCGTCAGCGCTGTTGCAGCCCCTTCAAAGGCATCGGCAGCACGTATCGGCTGGACTCGCTGCTGCGGTCATCCAGGGCACGGTGCTTCTTTTCGGCACTTACAAGCCGTCCCGGCTGCGTAGGACCCGAACCCTTTGTCACTCCACCGTGGTCGTCAATCGGTATTCTTTCTCTCCGATTGATTGCCTCGAGCGGATCACGTCGGGGTCACCATTTGCGGAGAAATGACGGGAGACAAGCACACCTGGTCGTGTTCAGCAAGCCTCAAACTTTATTACAAACTACTAGCTCTTTTGTACAGTTTTTAATAAGGTTCATACATATTGCAAAAGCCAAGCTCACAATTGGTTAGTTTGCTAAAATCAACTCCTCCTTAACAACCCTGTGCTTATCTCTTGTTTTTATAAACTTTCGGTTACAGCCTTAGCAACATATCCTGGTTCTATTGTTTTCAACATCCTGTTATTTCAAAATCTTAGATAACGTTTAACTTCAAGGTTATAGTGTCCTTGAAACTCAGGCTCCCTTGCAAAGCCTCATGCTCTCGGCACCAGCTCAACTATGTCATGGCCTTTCTCCTGGAGCCATCCTTTTGCAAAACTCTCCACATTGGTTGGCATAGAGTTCCTTTTGCTTCAAAGCTCCTAGCCGTATAGTTGCAGTTTCTTGTTAGGGGCCTTAGTTTCCATGTTCATCAACTCGCTGACTTCCTTTTCTGATCAGTGGTGTTTGGTATGGCTTGTTGTCTTGCTTGTTTTTACTTCCACTATTACTCACTTCACTTTTAATAGGTGTGTTAATATATATACTCAAGGATTAAAAATGCTGTTCTGTGGAAAGGAAGAGAAGTTTCAGTCTCAGGCCTAAATTATTTTGTATGCCTTTTACTCAACTTTTCAGGGTTTTTCTCCTGCCCCTCTAAGTTATTGTTGGGACTGATTTTTTTTTTTTTTTAATGGGACATCTGTTCAGTGCTATTCCAAGATGATTGGAATCTAAACCAGTGATATAAATAAGTGCATTTCCTTTATAATGGAGAGCTGCTCCTGATCTTTTTTCCATGTTCTGCTTAATTTCAGCCTATTAAAATGAATCCAGCATTCTCAGTTGTCTTTTTATATGGAAATGTGGCTTGTGCTTCAACAATTGAGTACACGAGTCTTGCATTAAAATCTCAGGGGTTTTGGGTTTTTTGTGTGCATGTCTTACTGAAGCCTATATAGGAAATGAGGAGTATTCTGTTCTGTATTTGTTCAGTTTGTCATTCTTTGGCTTGCTTAAGTACTCTTTGTATAGAAATCCAGTTCCAGGGAAACATAGTTTGTATTTATAATACTATATAAATATGTTTTACTTGTTTGATTTTTGGAAACGGTTGGAACGTATGGTCTGGTTCTTCACTCTAAAGAATTCTTAAGTTATTGTTGAATTATTTGCCTGTTCCGTGTCTTAATGGTGCTTGATGTGTTATTTGCTCTGAGAGATCTGTGGCTGAGAGTAGGACACCTCTGATTAGCAGAAATCATTGTTACTCTTTGGAGTCAGTTGACAGACCCTGCTGCAAGACCTGGGAGAGCAGTAAGACCACTAGGGATCCACCAACCAGGAACCTCCTCCCAGAACTTCTAAACATGAGCTCTCTACTGTTACAGCTTCTGTGTCAATGACTTTCTAACATAAAATGGAAAATTGTACATCTTCCCTGTTGCTTGTTACACATACTAATTACATGCTTATTAATTAGTCATTTGTTGCATTATGCCCTATAAAGATGATTGTGGTGCTGAGGAAAGCATTACTGATGCTGACAGTTGTTCGCCGTACAAGTTCAATAGAAGATTGCTTTCTTAGACATAAGATTGCTTTCTTATCTGCTAATAATTACATCAGCTCCCTAGTATGACAAAGTGATAAAATACAGTTGCAGCAAACTGACTTGTGATACTGTCAGTGCAAGCCTTAAAAAATACTAAGGCTCCAAGATAATTTTGACATCATTTAAGCTAACATTGTGAGAATATGGGGCTACTAATTTTTATCTTGTGAAAACTGAACCACGTAAAACTGAGAATCTCAAGTGATGAATAACAAGTCACATAGAGAGATAAGTAGCAACTACTTACAGCTTTGTGGAAAAATGTAATAATTACAAGGTCCATGAAACACCTCCAAGAATTGATGCTTCTCTGTTTTGAGGATTTTCATTTTCTACTGTTGAGACTTGAGGACAGTCTTTTGGCTGCTTCAAGTAGCATTGCTCTTTGTTAGTCAAAGGAATTGTGTGGTGGTACCATGAAGGAACAAACACCAGTTTCTTTGTCAACAGGTAGGAAACCCCGCTGGCACTTCTGCTGAACAGATGGAGGTTCATTTCTTTCTTACATGAAGGAGATAAAACAAACTGATAAAAGTTTGTTTTCTTTGTTGGAGTAGTCTGGGAAGATGTCACTCCTCTTCCTCTTACTGTTCTTGAGCAATAAATCCTGTCTGGAAAGGTGTTGCTGTTCAGAGACCTGCAGATTCTAATTAGTGAGCGTTGGAGTGGCCTGACCTATGCAAGATTAATGTGTGTGTTTGTGTGTTTGTTTATGTACATCTGTAAAAACAGTTGCTCTATTATAGAAGTTCTTCAGCACCTCTTGCTTTCTTTTAACTGGTTTTGCTTTGACTTTCCATCAGGCTATATGGTTTTTTTTCCTTTAAAAATTGTCTTTTTCATTAAAAGGAGTTATAAATAACTGTAGCAAGTGTCTTGTTTGCAAGTTACCTTTAATTTCTTGTAAGTTAAATATGACTTACTATAATGTCACTTTCCTAATAGCATATTCTCTGATTTCTCCATATGGTGTAGCTTCTTTGCCTCTTTTTAGCACTAGGAATCAGATCTTAGAAATCAAACCACTGATTTCTTCTGCTATAGATTATTGTATTGTATGGAAGGTACAAGCTTTGTGAGGGAAAGCTTATAAATAGCAGGTAGTTGGGATGTGATTTGCACACCGCTGTGGTTTAACAGTTGTAATCTATTTAACGATTTTAGACCTTTAACACCCATGATTCTTAAGCAAATCTATTTATTGTCTGTAACAACTGGAAGACAGGTACTTGCATAGTCAGGAAAATGCTAGTTTGGAGGGAAGCACTAGCTCGCTTTCCAACCTAGGGACAAAAATAAGATCATCAGATTTTTCAGTGATCATTTGCAACATGTTAGAAATGTATTAAGTCTTTTATATTAAAACGTGAGGAAAAAATATTCAACTTAAGTGCTAATTGCACTAAATGATCGTTGCCTTTCAACCCCTAACATACTGTGATTTTATCTAGATCCTCTGTAGTTTGTTAAAATAAACTTGAAGTTATAGTAACTGTTACAGAAAGACTTAACTGTGCAGTTTTCCTTCACCCTGTTAACAAAACTACTGAACAATATGAGACATAGGACCTGGACACCGTCCTTCCATTTTGACAATGAGGTGTTAGTAATTACACTCTCAGTTAACTTTTTCTCCTCGTTTCTGCTGTTGTCCTAATAGATTGACAAAAACTGCTTTTCCCAAAATTTACTATAAAAGTGTCTTAATCAAATTTCTGCAGAATCCTCAGTACTAGTTAGTCTTGCTGGAGGTAATTTGGCCCAGAATAAGTACAAGAGATCTTGTGTAAGAATAGGAATCTTAATTTGTATATTGACATTAATCAAAATAGCTTTGAAGAAACAGCTGCCAGTGTTTGTCCTCAAGGAAATTTTGGATCAAAATGCAGTGCATGTCTGTAATAAAGTGCAGAGTGGAAGTGGTGTCTTGGTACATGAAATAATAATAGCCTTCTTAATATCTGTCAGCTTTTACAATTTTCTTTGCCTGCCTATGTTTGTTCTCTGAAAGGAAGGCAAGAAACTACTATTCATTATCTGGCTTGTTTCAGAGCCATTATAGATTTTGGAAATTTGATAAATATCTGAGTTGCTCTGTGGCTTTTTCAAATGGAGCAAGACTTGCTAAAGGTTTGCCTTGGTACATGGCAAATATGAGAAAGCTATTCCTGTCTACTCTGAAAGGTAAAAAACTCCGTAAGCTAAACTTAGTTTTAAGGTACGCAGATTAAAATCCTTTTGATTGACTTCTCTGGGTTCCATCTGCAGTCTCGGCTCCTACTAGCTTAGAGAAATTCCCTGATTACTTTTTTTTTGGTTGTATCTGAGGGTGTCAAAAATATTGCAAGGAGGCAGTTCTTTGTCAAGTCCGCACTTCAGATTACTCAGGCAGGGGCTGGGATGTGCAGTTTGCAGCAAGCAGGCTTAGCTCCATTGCTCCCTTGGGATTCCCTGTGGCATTATTAGACTTAATTGTGTTGATCCCAAATGCACTTTAATTAGGACAGGCAAAGATAAAAGGTACTAGACAGCACAAGTCACACGAACCCCCTTTATCTTGCTTTTTATGTTTGCTTTATTTTTCTTTTCTCCCTCGTTTGACTCTCAGGCTTTTATTAAGAAAAAAACTGAACCAAGGGCTGGAAGCCAGACAAGGTAATTGCATCTTTTAAAGTATAGCTGTCTGCTGTGACTAAAAGGTATCAAAACAACCTTTAATGTCCTGATGCTGGTGAAAGTTTGTCAGGTGTGAATGGCTGATAAGGCTACTGTTAGGTTTAGTTTTTCCTGGTGGCTTTTAAGACACCTACCAGAAAAGATGGGCTTCTGAATTTTGCTTGTGTCTGCTATTTTATTATTTTCACCAGATTATTTTTGTAATCATATGTCAACAGTGCCACTTTGTTGCAGATGCATTTATCTCCTTTTTCCTTCTTCAGTATTGACTAAATTTTAGACTTCTTAGAACAGCGGATTTGAAACCTATTGGAATGGTGTAGAGTTGAGACCTAACAAGTGTTAGTAGAATGGCTAAAGTGAAACCTTTTGCTAAATGCTCTTTCACATATCTTCTTTTTCTTACGTTCAGTTCACTGTGTTGAAGTGGAACTGGACCATCTGTAATCTCCCACAGATCCCCAAATTCAGCCTCATTTAATTGAACAATAGGAAACCAGTGTTTCATCAACACTTTTGCATTTGCTGAGCCTGAGAAACATTTTTTTTTCACTCTGTACAATAGGTTTGAGGCAGACCTTGGCCTGAGGAATTCAGTCTATTTAGTCAAGACAAAAGATGATAGGAAAACATAAGGCACAGAAGGAACGTGACCTTAGCAGGGTCTCTTTGCAGGTCAGTGACAAAACCATGGCAAGAACTTGAGTTGTGGCTGCTGTCTCATTGCTCAGTCAGCCTCAGCTTGCTGTGGCACTCTTGATGATCTGCTTGTGACGCATGTACTGAATCTTGAGCTTCTCATCAACCTCATGGAGGTGAAGTAATCATCTCAGTTAATCATCTACTGTATAGCTTCAGGTCTTTAGGTTTTGTTTTGAAACCTTTTTGTAAGTTTGAAGACTAGTTTGGAGTAAGTCTGTGTTAATTTGGAGAAGGATTATAGGCTCAATGATACTAAGGGGGTCATTACACTGTCATGGCCTGTAGTGTCTGTGAAATTTGGGAGAACTTTAATCAGCAGGTTACTGACACTACATGGCAAGGTTTAGGATGTCAATAACAGTTCATGATCTTAGGAAACTAATAAAAAGTCCTGATTCAGGTTACTATTGTTAAAAAAGAAGAAAGGTTTATCTATATTTTCACACTTGTTTTTACTGTGAGAGGTGAAGAAAATGGTCCCTTCTAGGACTTTATTCAAGCTTTTTATCAGCAACCGTAGTATTGTACTGCTACAATATCCAGTTTTGCTAAGTGTGCAACAGTGTCTACATGTTGTAATGGTCTTCGGTCATTTCGTCTTCCAAAATTATTACAAGTTTCTTTGACGTAATAAAGGTTTAAACATTATGAATGTAGTTTTAAGTATTTGTTTAACGGTGATGAACTCTTAGGCTTTTAAAATGTACTGTATAACCACTGTACAGAAATTAACTACATGCATCTTTATGCCTGTAAAACTGAATAGGTCTCACTTTGTAACATGTTAAAATGGATCTTAGATTAAAAATAGAGAATCCTCATCCATACATCAAACCAAAATGCATTTTGCTCATCATCCTTCTTCCAATTAAAGCCATGAGAATATCTAAATTGGGAAAACCTCTCTAAAAACAGCTATTTCCTGATAACTCAGTGCTTAGTGGCCAATGTGAAGTTGTGATACACAACCCAGAGCTGAAAGGAGCTTCTGGATTATGAAAAGTAATAGATGAGTGCAGAATTACAAGTACAGATGGCCACAGTTACCACACATAGCTCCTCTGGAATTTCAACACCAGTCTCTTGTCCTTACGTTGTTGCCATTTCCTGCTTCATACCACAATGAAAACTGTTTGAAAACAACTTGAAGAAGCAGCTACAGCCTTTGTTCTGTTGGTCTGTAAATGACTATAGAGAAAATAAACCTAGCAGAACCAGACATGCTGCTTAGTGTTAAATTCTCTACTTAAGATTTACAGAAGAAATGAATAACTGCTGAAAAATTGTTACTTTTTGTGTTTAAACTTATTTCAAGTGCTGAGTTGCCTGTGCTACCCTTACTTTGAAAGGAAATATGTTTACTATTTGTGGTCTAATCCCCGGTTAGCTGAATTTGGTGGTAGGATACATCTTTAATAATAAGGATTGCAAATTAATACCAGTAGATAATACTTTTGAATATTGTGTATTCTAAATGTTAAATGGAACATAGGCATATTAAATAGGCTTATTTTTAGCTCTGTTCTTCATTCAACCAAACATAAATAGATTAGATAATTATGCTCCATGTTTTATAATGGTTTTGTCTTTCACATCAGTATTGGAAATTCCTTAGCTGAAACTTCATAAGAGGGCTTGGCAGAATTACTAATTTCAGTGATAGAATAAAGCAATGATATGTAATGAAATATAAAGTGTTAGGTATTGCACTTTAAGTAAATGTTCAATATTACTTATTAGGTGTTTTTCTGTGACTTGTAAAATACAGTAAAAGATCTGATTACCATAAGCTTTTCTTCCTCCCCTCCCTCTATAATGGCACCAGTGTGTTGCTCCTAATCTGTCTTTGTAGAAAATCTATGTGATTAAAAAAAATACAAGCTATGCAGTTTCATTCAAGTGTGTCCTATTTATTGTATTGTAGTATAAGTTCTCTCACTAATAATGTAGTGAAGAAGTCCCCTTGCTAATTCAGTAAAAAATTCTTGATATTATTAATTATACTCCAAGTTTCGACTTCCTCTTTGTGGAGTGAAACTGAGCAATTGCTAGGAAATATCAAGGGAGATGATTCTCTGTGCTGTGTGGCACTCAGCTTCTTCAAAGGGTGTGTCACTGAGAAGTGGATTAAGGGATGATTTGTCTTGTTTAAAAGCACTGGTGACTTTTGAGCTCGTACACATGCTTCTGTCAAAACTCTTGCATAAACAGAGAGGTGATGGGGACATGAGGCTGTGTTTTAAATGTATTCTTGGCACTTATTTTTCAGTAGAAGAATCCAACGGATGTCAGTTTTGGGGGTGAAAGAAACTTATTTATGTAAGGAATTTTTTTCTATGTAGATTGAATAGCAGTGACAGCATTCAAAAGTATTAAAATAACTTTTTCTACATTTGAGTGGTAACAATTTTATGTAGCTCAGTTTTAAGGTTCCATAGTAGCCTTTATTAAAGGCATGGAAGGGATATGTGCGATTACAGCACAGAATGTCAACCACATGCTGGGCTCCATTAACAAGTGTCACCAGTGGGTCAAGGGAGGTGATTCTACCCCTCTAGTGATACTCTCACCTGGACCACTGTATCAAGTTTTGGAGTCCCCAATAGGAGAAGGACATGGATCTGTTGGGTTAAGTACAGAGGAGGGTTGTGAGTATTAACAGAGGGCTGGAGCGCCTCTCCTGTGAAGACAGGCTGAGAGAGTTGGGGCTGTTCAGACTGGAGAAGAGAAGGCTGTGGGGATGGGGACCTTATAGCAGCCTTCCAGTATCTGAAGGGGACCTACAGGAAGGCTGGAGAGGGACATTTACAAGGTCAAGGGGGAATGGCTTCAAGTTAAAAGAGGGGAGATTTAGATTAGATTTTAGAAAGAAATTCCTCACTGTCAGGGTGGTGAGGCACTGGAAATGGGTTGCCCAGCTTGATAGTGGATGCTCTATCCCTGAGTAGGTAATGTTCAAGACTAGGTTAGAGAGGTCTCTTAGCAACCTGGTGAAGTGGGAGGTTTCCCTGCCCATGTCAGGGGCATTGAAACTGGAAGATCTCTGGGGTCCCTTCCAACACAAACCATTCTTTGATAGATAAAGTACAATAGGTGGTGTGTTAATTTTTGCAATGAAATGAGGTATCCTGCTAATGAGAGTTTACCTGAATGCTTACTGTGCAGCTTAGCATGCCATGTGTTGAATGCACTAAAAATAGCAGTAGTTTAGTGTAATTCCACAGGGAACTTTCCTCAGATGAGTGATTTTCAAGGTCATTGAACACAGGCAGAAAAATCTCCATTTATGAGTTTAACTGCAGTAAGTATTTGGAAGGACTCATACACTCTAAAGAACGGAAAAAAAGGAAAGGGAAGGAAAAAAGAAAAAAATACCTCTGATATTTAGGAGGTATTTATTGATGTCTGGTATTTTCTCTTTTGGAGCCGGAGAAATATTCAGATCAATATGAAAAATCTTACTCCTGCAACAGTGTACCAAACTGCTGATTTTGCATTTATTAATATATCTTGTGAACCTAACAGACTGTATATTGGCCAGGAGAACACTGTATGTGGAGTTCTGGGTGCAGGCATGTGGTAAATATATCCATATATATGCATATACATATTTGACTTATCTGTCTGTATTATTGTCTTTCTTCTATATATCTGAAGTATTGGCATGGATTACTTGAAATGCCCTTGGTGGCCGGATTTGGAAGAGTGAATTAAGTAGAAAGTATATATGCCAGAGCTTAGGCTGAGCTGTTAATTGTATTGCTTCTGTCAGTTGAGATTGACTCATAGAGTAAGCTGTCCTTTTACTTTGGTGCAAACTTGCAGTGCTGTCAGTCCTGTCTGAGTGAAAATCTGCATAGCAACACAGGGAAGTAGCAAAAAACCCCTCCTTTGTGTTTGTCTGCTCCAGTGTATAGGACATTCTGTGGGGAACTGAGGGCCTTTGGTTTTACTCCCCCAGTTATTCGTGATTTGTACAGCAGAGGTAGAGCATCAGGGTCTCTGTAAGTTACACTGGTCAGTGAAGTTGTTGAGAAAGGAACTGATGTACTGAATAAGCATATAGGAGTATTATGATACAAAGTGAAACAAATTATTTCATATTTACTGGGAAAGAAAAACTAAGGGAGTCCTTGAATGCATGAAAAGAAGGGAATCTGTACCTGATACACCCTTCTTTCTCCAGGAAAATTGTCATCTAATATGCCTGAATTTGGCAGGGGAGACTACCATTTAAAAATGTAAGCTGTACTGATGCAGGCCATGAAAGACATACAGGTAGCTATTCCGAGATTGAGAGGTGAGGCAATTTCAGTTAAAAAAATGATTGTTTGCATTTTAAAGTGACAAAAGAGATCTAGTAAGGCTGGTAGGTATTCTCATAAACATTTGGCTTTCTAAAAGAAAGGTTACTTTTAAAGAGGAGTCGCAGCAGGTGGCTTCAAATACAGTGGTACTGCTTTTAGCTTACTGATTTGCTGTTATGAATGGATAGCATCTGGATTAACAAAAATGTATCAGTTTACCATTATGGGTTTTTCTTCTATGGATTTAAACTTCTCAGTTTAACTGCATGTGTAGAGACATGTTTTAGTGATGACCTGATGATGCTTGGTCTGTGGTTGGACTTTATAATCTTAAAGGTCTCATCCAACCTAAGAGATTCTGCAGTTCTGTGATATATGGTAATAAGTTGATTCTCTTAAGCCAGATATCATAGAATTAGCAGTTATAATGGGGAGAATTTGCAAAAGGCTCCTGTAGTTCTCAGCTAACATTGAAGTCAAAAGGGAAATCAAAGAGTTGTACCACAGCTTTTAGTATGTTTGTATATCCCAATTATTGTGCATTCTCTGCCTGGAGGACTAACGATTCCTAATTTTTCCCTACATGTAAAAAAATGTTAATTTTTTTCAGTTCTATTTTATACCTCTAGATTGATAATAGATGCAGTGTCTTGTGGGGACAGACAGTCGGCTCACCCAGCAGCCAAAACCAATCTCTCTTAGTCACTAGAAAAATTGTGGAGTGTGGGCTTTCTCCTTCTGCTGCTTCTTTCACAGCTCCAGCCTCCACACAGCCTCATGGCTGATCAGAAGATCTTTGTTTGCGCATAAATGTGATTATGTTGGTTGAGAGTGCAGGGGCTCGTTTTACAAAATGGGACTTGTAAGTTCCTGTAGCACATCCTCAGAGAACTGCATTTTGTTAGGAGTTATGTAGGAGAAGCAAGAGTAGGAGTACTGAACAAGTTGGTGATAGACTACACTGACAATGTAGAAAGCTATGGGATATAGATTTGTTGCCCTGCATTGTTACATAAACATCCTATATATTGACTGTAGGGGTGGGGCAGGGAAGTAACCCCTTTCCTTAATTTGAGGAATATTGCTTCAACATGTGCATGGTTTTTCCTTCTGTGCTGCCTGAGGTCAGAGCTGCTAGTACTAATTTGTGTATTAAATAAAGGAAAGACAAAAAAGCTACCAGTGATGAGTCTCAGTCTTAACATGCTGTCCCCCTTTATGTGTTTTAAATACCCTGGGGGTGACTGCTGTAGAGTAGGGTTGCTTGATTCAGAGTATTGAGAGGGAGGAGCTGACACACCACCCTGTCCTTGTTTGTTGTTTGCCCATTTGGCAGTGACAGAAAGAGTGCAGAGGTCATGTGAGTGCAGCCAGAATAGTGTGGCAGTGCCAGGAATGCAGTTGCTTTACACTGGGCTCCTTTCATGCCTTCTCTGTGAGTAGAGGTCAGTGCTGTACCAAATGTCACAGAATTAATTTGGGATTTTTATGGAGAGGTATCAGAGGAGCTCCGCCTGCAGCTTGAAATTCTTTTGCTTTCAGGGTAGGTGGGAAAGGCTGCTCACAAATGGTTGAAGGAAGGCCTGAATGGAAGGGTATCCTTCATGCTGGCAAGCCCAGATGCATACAAAGTGTTACGGGTCCGTGTACAAAAATCCTGGGAAAAGTCAGTCTTATTGCTCTGTGTTGATGGGGCACAGTGGGAGCTCATGTGGGGGTTGTAGAGGGTATGCTGTAACTCGTACAGCTGGACGCTGCCAGTGTCAATGTGACGTTTGAAATAGGGACTTGCAAACATTCTGCAGGCTACAGCAGTGGTGTTGGCCATTTTGGGTGGGTATGGAATTGAGATACAGAATTGAGGGGAAAATTACAGAAAGCAATCACATTCATTTCGAAAATGTTTTAGTAAATGTTGCAAAATCTTATTTTGCCTTTCTGCATATTCCATCAACTTGATAGCTCACAGGCTGACGCATGTTTCCAGTGAATACATTTTCAGCTTATAGCAGATATTTTCTTGGTCCTTAAGTGTATGATAGTGTGTTTGGATTGTTAAATTTCATCCCATCTGTATGTTCCATATGTTCATCCCACCTACTGCTCCAGTTTGTTGTGGTCACCTTTCTGCACTATGTGAAGGAAAGGACAGGAGGTACTCTTGAAGGCTTCCTGCTGATAACTTCACAATTATGGTGACAGTTTGTACAGTTGTGTGCTGCTGAAGACCTTTCCTCCCACTCTTCCTCTGGTAGCTGAGTGCAGGGTTAGCTGCAGTGTTTGTGCAGCAGGGGAGGACCAAAATTACAGCTCTGTTCCTGTCTCCTGGTGTTTCAGCTCAAATGAAGAAAGATCTAAAAGTATGCAAATACAAATAAAGGAAAATAATTAAGGTACTTAAAAGGTTTCTTACATCATTGTAGCAGATAAACTACAGCACAAGCTAATGGGAAGATTTCCCAGGCTTAAGTGTTTTGAAATGAGAACGAAGGCAAGCAGAACATTTTGAGTATTCCTGGGCATGTTAGCTGAGATACAAATAGCTTCAGTTGCTTAAGAAGGAGGTCAGTCAATGTAAGAAACTGATATCACTGGCATTCTTGCCTTGAGCATCTGGTGCTCCAGTGAGGGGGTCTTATTGTGAGAAATTGTTAACACTTGCATTCTGCTTCAAGCATTTGTAGCTGCTGGACAGGGGCTTATTGTTCTGACCAGTCACAGCCAACAGTTTGTCACTTGTACACCCGATGCTTTCTGTAAGCATTGCAACAGTCTATTTATGAGTGGCATCTCACAGGATGAGGTGCCACCCTGCCATGACTGAGAATACCTGGAGGAACTACCCCTAGACACCCCCGTTGACCACTAGACCATATGCAGTTCCAACATGAATGTTCAGTAACCATGACAACCACTCAAAAACCAAGATGTGCCCAGTGAACTTGGGTGTTGTAAAGTTTGGCACTTGCTACCCAGGAACAGTAATTCCCCCATGAATGCCAAGAAGACCTGCAGATCTATGAGACCATTAGTAGACAATCACTGGACCATGGCAGTGATTACAATTTTGCTTGCTGTCAACTCTCTACCTTTCATCTCTCTTCTTTCTTTTCTCCATTTATCTTCTGTCATCTTGCCTCTCAAGAATATTTACAGTGTTAAATAAATTGTTGGTGCCTTCCTAATACCTGGCCTTGTTTGTGCGTTAATTCTGATCTCTGTAATAGATACTCATGATTCATGAGCTGAACCTAGCCACCTGGGCTAGCTGGAACACTTGGGGTTCAGTTTTCCTATCAAGTTCATAAGATGGCTGCTATTACCGTATAGGCTCTGACCAGGTTGCGACAGTAGGTTAAATTAATGAGAAACAGGAAAAAGATGTTTAATCTGACTTTTTTGCACAATTTGTTTTGTTGTTTGCATTTACTTATTGACAGTTAGGGGGCTAAGGGAAGCTTTACAGAGGAATCTAGACAGGCTGGATTGATGGGCCAAGGTTAATTGAGGTTCAGCGAGGTCAAGTGCTGGATCCTGGTCTTGGTTCATAACAGCCTCATGGTAGGCTACAGACCTGGGGATGTGTGTCTGGAAAGCTGCATGTTGGAAAAAGATCAGAGGGTTCTGGCTGACAGTTGAATGAATATGAGCCAGCAGTGTGCACAGGTAGCTAAGGAGACCAGTGGCATCCTAGCTTGTGTTAAAAATCATGGGGCCAGCAGAAGTAGGGGGAAGACTGTTCTCCTCTACTCAGCACTGCTAAAGTTGTACCTTGAATATTGTGTTCAGTTCTGGGCTTCTCCCTACAGGAAAGAGATTGGGGTGCTGGAGCTTGTCCAAAGAAGGGAAATTAGGCTCATGAAGGCTCTGGAGCACAAGCCCTATGAGGAGCAGCTGTGGGAACTGGGATTGTTTAGCCTAGAGAAAAGGAGGCTGTGGCTCTCCACAACTATCTGAAAGGAGAATGGAGTAAGGAGGTGGATGGCTGCGTCTTCATGGTGACAAGCAGTAGAAAGAGACGAGGTGGTAGCAAGCTGCACCAGGGGAGGTTTAGGCATAGTGTTAGGAAGAATTTGGTTTTGTGCTTTTGCCTTTGTTTTCTTAGCAGTTTTGCTAGAACAAACATTTCTTGATCTTTCTATCCTTGATTTTAATATTTACGATGATAATTCTGCTATTGGGATGGTCAGAAGGCTTTCTGAACTCCTCAGCTAGAGATCTGCTTCATTCAGTTTGCGCCCTAATGTGTTGCTCTTGTGTAGTATGCCTAAAGCAGTGCTGTTACAAGATGACTTTGTGGAACTCTCAAAGATGGAGTTCTCCATAGTTATCTTCCAGTTAGTTCATCAAGTCAAATATATAGTAGGTTTCACCTGAAAGGCTGGAGTGGTGTGACTGTTACAATGGGAAATGGCTAAAATTGTTCATACTTCTGGCACTCATAACAAAAACAATCTTTTCTCCTATAATGATGTACAGATGGGGATTGAAACGTAACCAGTGTTTACATTTTTACGATTAAATGGTTGTTTTGTGCTGCTGATGTACCCTGTGCTACCTTGAAACCCTTCTGGTGCTGAGCAGAAAGTGAGAAAAATTGAGGAGCTGGAGTTGCTGGGCCACATAAAAGTGATGGGCAAAAGCAGAAAATCAAACAAATCCAGTTCTCTCTGCATGGTGGTTGGGGTTTTTTGTGGTGGTTTTTGTTGGTTGGTGTTTTGGGGGGATGTTATATGTGTATGGTTGGATTGATTTTATTTTAATATATGACTCTCTTTGGAAACTGAGATGTGACGTGAAGACTTTCTTTTTAACATCATTCTGATGTTTCCAAGGCTTACTTAGAAATGGTCTTGAGGTCCTTCCCTCCTTGGTATTGACTATCTACAAGTAAATGAGGAATCTTAAAGCAGCTGTTCTGCTTGTATATGTACAGATAAGGGAGAAAATGAAATGATCTGGTTGGCTCTCATGCTGTGTCTGCAAGTCATCATTGCAATACCAGAATATCACCTTCATCCTGGAAGAGCAGTAGGCACGGGCTGACTGACTGACTGCAAGAGCACAACTGTGCAGCAGGAATGTCTTAGGCAGCTTTATCCACTTTTTCTCCTAGGGAGCCGTATGTATGTACTGCAACTCTGCATCTCTAACATTTTCTAATCCTTGTTTTCTTGATGTATATTTTATATCAGAGTTGGCAGGAGGGATCAGCTCTTAGTGTCTGTGCGAACTTAAAGAAGTGGAACAGGCAGGGGCAATAGAATAATCAGGAACTATAGTTTGCATAAATTACGCAGGTCAAAGCGGCCATAAGATCAGAAATAAAAGCTCACACTAGCAAATTAGCATTTTCTGTATAGGTGTTGGTCAAGCTGAAATTATATGAGAAAAATGGTAAGATTTCAAGTTCACTACAATACAGACTATGTAGTTCCACGTTTTCAATGCGTTTATTCTTAAAGTGAGGTCACTCCCCTCAGATGAAATAGCAGTGCTAGCATTGTATGTATCTTCAGCACAAGCCCAGCGAAGGTGTTGGCAGCAAAACCTCCCAAGGCTGCCATATTGTGTTAAGCAACTGTGGTGAGAAGAGTACCTTTACAGAAGCATTTTGCCAGTACATTTAGTCAGCCCTGGGTGCTGCTTTTGAGAATGACAAACAACAGAGGTGCTTTTGATGCAGTCTGGAAACTACACAAAGGGTCAGCAGCCTGTTTCATGTAGACAAGCAGCTGTTTTATAGCTGCTTTTTTTTTTTTTCACTGCCAAACTGTGTAACATTTGCCTAGGAATGAAACCTTCAGGTAAACAGCCTTGTGAGCGTTTGTCACCTCTGGTTTATTCCTTGTCACTTCTGTTTGAAAAGGAATTAAAAACACTGTTTTGTTAGCTTTGCCCCCTACCAAGAACTGTTGTTGCAGAAATTACAGATCACTGTCAACTCATGCAAGTTTTACTTTTATTGTATTTATTGCATTCTGGTTATTATTATTAGTGGATATTAGATACCTCGTAGTATAAAAGTAGCTAATAAAGCATTAGTTAACTTTGCCTTAAGTAAAAATTTGGCTGAATTTTGTGAATTGCCTTGTTTAGCCTACATCAGGGTCATAAAAACTTCCAGAGTTGGTAAGAAGCAGCGCACTGCAAAACAAGATTGGTGAAAGGCCTGGAGAACAAGCAGGAGTGGCAGAGGGAACTGGAGCTTTTTAGTTTGAAGAAAAGAAGGCTGAGGGGGGACTTCATCATTGTCTGCAGCTACCTGAAATGAGATTGTAAAGAGATGGGGGCTGGTCTCTTTTCACAAGTAACAAGAGGAAATTGGTTTAAGTTATGCCAGGGGAGTTTAGGCTGGACATTAAGAGAAACTTCTTCATTGAAAGGGTCATCAGGCTTGGAACAGGCTGCTGAGGAAATTGGTTGAATTGTCAACTGTGGACATGTTTAAAAGTCGTGTAGAGAGGAAATTTAGTGAATGCTTTAGCAGTGGACTTGGTAGAGTTGGGGTAATGGTTGGACTTAATGATTTTAAAGGTCTTTTCCAACCTAAATGATCCTGTGAAAACAAAATGCAGGGCCAAATTACCTTATTGTCTGAAATATAATTTTCAAATCTGTGGTTGAAAGATCTTCTGATGCCTCTGGTAACTCCACGAAGAGGTTCACAGAACCATTTTTAATAGATAAAGTGAATGTTTTACTTCTGGGCAGTTACAGAGTAGTACACAGGAAATGTTGAGAATTGACAGTGGCTGAAAACACTACTGTGTTTAGAGATGTTTCCATTTATTGCAGTGGCTACAAGGTGCAAAAGGATAAAGAATTTTGTTTAGTATTTGAAGAACATATGTCTTGTAATTTGGCTTTGTGCATATAGATTGCTGATAGTAACTGCATGGATGTTGGAAAATAATGTCAGTACCTGTCTAATTAGTGTTTTGGCTTGCTTTCTTTTCCCCATATCTCTGAAAAGCCAAAGTATGCACAGGTGTGCATATGCATAGCTGGTAGGGACACTAATGTTAGAGTTTTTAAGTTCAGAAAGCAGTGCTAGTCTCTGCACTCTGCTGTATCTTTGTGAATTTAGGAACTGCTAGGTTGTTAAATAACTATTGAACCTACCACAGCCCCTCTTGTCCTCTTCTAGCCTGCATCTCTCCAACAACTAGGTCCTGTGAATATTAGATAACTTATTCAATATATTAGTATTTGCTGTATATATCTATATTTGCCATTATGGAGTTCATAGTTCTGAGTCACATTTCGTCTAAGTGGAACTGCAGTAGGGGCTATAATTGGGTCAGGATATTGGGTATCTGAGCTGTGGCTTCTGGCACATTATTGAATTGCAGTGAATCACGCCCTACCTTTTCAAGGTATGATTTCTTTGTATGTGTGGTAGCAGTTTCTTTTTAAGTGGCATCGAACATCTGTCTGTGGGTGAGACCTAAGAAGGAACCAGGAATGAGCATTTGGTGAAAGGAAGGCAAATAGAAGATGTAGAATTTACTGAAGTGGTTTGTGTGCACTTGGGTGTTTGTTTACCATTTGCTCTGAGTTCAATCTGTTTTCAGCGCTGGTTGGTTTTTTTTTTTTTCTCAGTAAGAGAGTCAGATCAAGGTGTTTGGCCCAAACTGGTCTGTAAAGCTGGAGTTGATCTCCTAGTGGGCATCTCTGTCCACACTGATTCAGTCTTTTCTTGCCTCCCTTGCCACAATGTATTCTCTCTGAAGTGATGAGAACAAGGGAATCTAGTGATAAAATAAAACTAAAATAGGGTAGTTTAAGAGTAGATTTTAGATTTCTTCCTCACTGAGTGCTGAGGCACTGGAACAGGTTGGCTGGGGCTTTAGGCAGCCTGGTCTAGCCAGAGGTGTTTCTGCTCATGGCATGGGGATTGGGAGTGGATGACCTTTAAAAGTCCGTTCCAACCTAAACCATTCCATGAATGGATCTCTCTGTACAGTCCATTGAAACAGCCTGGGATGTGGCAGCTTGTGTAGCAGAGATGGAAGATTTCTGTAACTCTGTAGGCTCACAGCACAGTGTGGAGCTCAGCCTGCTTTTCCAAAAGGAAATACTGAGCATTCAGAGTATGGTGCAGTGTTCACAAACCTGCCTGTTCGTGTTTCCTGACTCTGTACTCTTCATGTTCTCAGCTTCTTAAATCAATTGTGTAGGCAATGTAATTGCCCACTTGTTACTAAGTGAAAAAGATCAGCTCAGTTCCTTTCCCTTACTGTTTGCTGTATCAATGCCTGAATTAGATGCTACAGCTTCACTGCTTGTAGCAGTATTTGTGTATCAGTTTCAGAATAGGAATTTAATGTATGCTCTGTTTTGTGGTAGGGTTATCTGTGTTTTTTTGGGAAAGGTGTTGGAGGTTTTGTTTGTGTGTTTTCGTCTTTTTAATTTTGGCTAAGAGAAGTAATTAGTGTACTCATACAGGATGTGGAATTCACGTTTGGGTTTCTTTCAGTTCTCTTATTTTGATTTTTGCACTTCTCCGTTGCTTGTGATAGTATTTTAAGCCCTTAATGTTTTCATATACCATGACAGCACCACTTAGGTAATTTTTGATTTTAAAAATAGAAATGGATTTCAGGCAGAGAAGCTGCAATGGTGAGGACTGAGGTGAAGAGAACAAGGTTGAAGAGGAAAAGCAGAGGAACTGGAGCACTTAATGTAGTCCAGAAATGAAAGCAGGCACAAGGCCCCATAGAGAGCTGTGTGCAACTGAATGTCTTGGTCTTCCTACAAAGTCTTTTAGGCTTAAGGAGAACAGAGAAAGAGAGGATGGTGAAACAAAGACCAGTAGAGAGTAAAGAAAAGTAGAAGAGAAGGGATAGAGGCTGGGTGAGGTGAGTGCCAAAGAGACAGTGAATGGAGATGTCTTTTTGCTTCGGGTCTGTAGGCTTTTAAAAATGATTCTGTGTGGCAGTAGTGCAGTATTTACCTTAAAGATCTTTGATTTTTGTATGGGGAAAAAAGTAATGAGTTTAAGACTGGATGATCTTTCGGGGTCCCTTCCGATCCCTAATGGTTCTATGATTCTGTAAATCAGCTATATCTCAAACAAAAACTTGAAAATCCTAGAAGCTTTTTCAGAGTAATTTTATAAAGTGGCTATGTTTACAGGTTTGGGTGCTTTAAAAAAAACAAACCTCTAGATAATTTGTTTTCTGTAAATAGACCTGAGTTTGGAGTCTCATGATGAACTTGAAAAGAGTTAAATTTATTTTATCTGGGCTTGAGGGGAGCTGTTGTTCAAAAATTGGAGCAGGGAAAATAGGATCTAATTTATCCTGCTTTTTCTGTTTTCCAGTACATCAGTTTCTGTGGTTAAGAGGAGAGGGAGTTAGGCTGTAGGGACTCCTGCTCAGAAAGCAATAAAATAAATGCACAGAGTAACAGTAACAGAAAACAGATGTCTTGCTTTTGCAGTTAAAGAACTGGAGAAGGCAATAAGAAAATAATTGCCAGTGACTGCATTTGAGGATGAAGGAGTCCATATACTTTGCTTACATGCCAGACAAAATGGAAGCCCCTATAGCGGCAAAAATGAGAGACACACAGAGTACCTTGTTTGAAAGTTGGGTCATATAAGTTTAATTTTTCATTAGAAAGCATCACATTAAGTATCCCATAAGATGGTGCAGATAGCTTTTCTCATTGTGTTCTTGGGTCTGTTTTTCTACTTTGGATGATTCTATAAAATCAGTCATGTCTGATTCAGCTGAACAAAATGTGTGAAAACTGGAATTTTTTTCTTCCACGTGTGTGTTTTGTATTGGGAGGAAAGGGGTGTTACTGAGAGAGTTATCTGTAAGATGCAGTTGGATTTCTTCTTTTTTTTAGGAACTGCACATAAAATGGAAATAGACTTGATGTCTCAGTCTATATTCAGTCTGTATCTGAAAGTTGCTGTGAACCAAAATGGTAATTAGTCACCTACACAGCATCTTCATTCACTGGCTGTAGTACAAGGAGTTCTGCTGCTGGTAGTGTCTTGTGGCAAGCAAGAAACAGTCTGTAGGAGACCTGTATTCTTTGCAATCTGTAAATGTGTATATGTGCTTTGAGCAGTTTGCCTTTGCTATAGTCATGGTGTGTATTTAGCCAGGTGGAAACGAAATGATCTAGCAGTTAGTGTTGCGAATGGAGAAGTTGCTGGAACCAGTGAATGGAAGAAGAAACAGCAGGCTTCTGGTACCTTCCTTCCCTGTGATGCTGGTCCACATAAAGACTAGAGAGTTGAAAGAATGCTAACTGGTGTTTAAAGCAGACTGTACATCAGTGGCATGAAGGGAAGAAGAAAATTGTGTGAACCTTCATTTTAGTTTCAGGTTTTGTGCTCTTTCTCTGTCAGGATTACTTAAAAACAAGCAACAAAAGCAAACAACAGAATCCTTTGTGCTTTGACAAAGAAATTAAGCTCCTTTTTTGCTCTGGCTTGAAAAGCAAAACAATCAATTTGGCATACAATGCTTGAGAGAAAGCAATGAGTATTCTGACTTTAGAATGTTTCTGAGTGGATCTGAGTACAGAGTGCTTCAGGGGAAGTGCTTGGGGAAAAATTGTTCATCTAGGGTTTTAGAGTCAGTGAGAAAGTTGTCAGTGTTGTTTTATATGTGTACAAAGCTGTGAAACAGCTACACTTCATGTTGTCCTGATCACTGCTGTGCTTGTCAGTAAAACACTTTACCTTGTGTTCCTGCCCTGTGCTGGCTTGAATCACACAGAAGGAAATATCACTCTGTGAATAACCTGCAGCATATTGCCATGGAAGAAACACCAGTGTGCCTGTAGGAATCCTGCTAGTCTCTTTGCTAACGCCATGCACAGAGCTCTTGTGACAGCTCAAAGCAAGGTCAGGTGGGAGGGTTTCACACTGCCTAAGTATAGGGCTCAGGAGGAAAAAAAAAGCTTGTGAAAAAGCTTCTGAATTCTGACAAATCTGACACATTTCTGCTAGTGCATTTTTATCATTATGGCAAAGGTGAAATTAGGCAGCTGTGCTATAGCTCCATCTCACACAAACCTTGAATGTACTTGCACATGGACATACACTGGTTTATGCACATGGCACGTCAACTGGCGTCTTACTGCTTGGCCTGCAACTGTTGTCCTTTTGGTTGAAAACTGGTCCCAAGTTATTTAAGTCTGTCAGCTGAGATGAAACAACATGTCTCATCACTCTACAGTTAAGCTACTCTCTGTCTTCTCTCTTTCAACTTGCATGACTGTTTACCCCAACACCCTTTAACTTATTGGGAATAAGATATGTGCAGCTTGAAATGCTTATCATTCAGTCCACTTCTGAAACTGCCACATGAACTTTACAAGTAGGGCAGAGGCACAATTACTGCTAAGTGTTCCACTCTTAAATACATAAAATCTTTATAGAATTCTATAGAGACATTTGACCACACTTGTTCTAGCTTCGTGAATAGAAAACGTATTGCTGAGAAAGTACTGCTAAGCAAACTTTGTTTGTTAGGCTGTACTACTCCAGAGGAATGCTTTAATATTCCTGCAAATTGTTTAAGAAGAAAAAGATCAAGATTTTTACAAGCTCTGTTCCAGATCCAGTGACCATTTATAGTCAGGCCGTATGATATTACTGGATGCCTGTGGAGAACTGAGACTTTTTTTCTCTGTAGAGGGTTTTGTACAAAATAAAGCAAACTTCCACCTTTTTATTACTCACTGGAATAGTTTAATGGATGTAAATGAAATTTTCCAGATTTAACTGAGATGTGTATGCCAGCTCGCAGTCTCCCCGTCTGCTTCAGAAGTTACAAGCAAGTAGAGCAAAAGCTTTTGGGTTGCAAGCAAGTAGAACAAAATGGTCTTGGAGACAGCTGCAGAAGAGCTGTGAGATAAGCAGGATGTGTGACCTGTTTTACTTCTTGTTCTAACAGCAAAACTACAAAGGGATTTTTGCTAAGCACTTTCAACTTTTTTTAGGCTATGCAGGAGAGGGTTTTTTACATAACTTTCTAGAAAATCTGAACTTAATCATGATGAGAGGTGCAAGTCTCCTTATGACCATCTTACTCAGCATTCGTATGTGCTTCAACCCCATAATAGGCTGTGTTTGTGCAAAAGTGAACCTTTTTTAGGGTATGATTGTAGGGGATTGTTGATTGTCTGCTTTGCTCTCGGTGTTTTGTCTCAAGTGTAATGCAAGTAGAATTTGTCCAAAGCAAGAGGCTTTAGGCAACAAAGCACATCTAGTGATCTTTTCACAGTTATCTCTTAATGAACAATGGTGTAAAAACTTCTTGAGCCAGAAGCTGTATCGAAACAACTTTTCAATAGCTATGGATCCTCTGTGAATTTATCTAGTCTTTTTCTCTGAATGCCATTCTGGTTTGTATTTCCACAGCACCCTGTGATGATGCGTTTGTGATTCCATCCAGAGCCTTTTTTCTTAATGGATCTTGTCAATTTTTTCTTGTTTCATCGGTTGCTCTGAAGGCAACTGGACAGGGATTTCCGTTTTGGGGTGTGGAGGGGACTTGCGTGACGAGCAGCATGTAATTCTTTGATCGCCTTGAAAACCGTGAGGGCTCAGTTTCCTGTTTGTTCTTGACAGGCTTGCCCAGAAACTCAGCTGTCTAATATTTTTTGTAAGAGCTTCAGCTTAATACAGTAGTGTCTCATTACCAAATCCATAAGAGATGAGCTTGGCCTGGGCTTGAGACCTCTGTAGCCTGCTATAAGTTAATGTTTTGCAACTCATGAGGTAATCTTACTCATGCATCTCTCAACTTCTGTTGAAGAATCTGGACACTTGACAAGATACAATTTTAATAAAGCTAGTGGATCTGAGCCAAACTTGCAGGTGATGTGCAAGTTTGTTTGTGCTGATCAGATTCCTTCATTCTAGTCTTCCACACTTTGTTCAAAACCGTATTAAGCTATTTGCAAAACTCAGTCTGTTATATCTCCCTACAAATAACAATTGGCACTTCCTGATGCAGCTTATGGATTTTTATAATACAGTGTTTTCCCCTCATTTCTTCAACTTCAATGCCTTTGGCTATGTAGGAAACAAAGGAGCGTGCTGTTGCTAGAAAGAACTTAACTACCTTTGTCTGAAAGTTTTATTTGCAAACTTGTACAGGCTTATCTCAAGTGTCAAATCACTGCGGTGAGGAGGATTACACAGTCCTTCTGGCAGGCTTGGTAACCATAGGAAAAAATCAGTCTCAGTGCAGGTAAAATGACCTTTTTTAGCTCGCATGGTGTTAGTGCAGGAGCATGTATTAACATTCTCAAATCCGTTTCTTGTACTTTACAGACAAGTAAAGCTGTCAAAAGAACACTTTGTTCACCAGCATTTGTAGTTTTCCACCTAGGAAAAATTCCTATTTATCCTGTATTAAAATACTGCAAGCCTGCAGCTGTTCCCTTTTGAGAAGTATTGCCTCCAGTACTGTTTCAATTTGCAGTTGTGACTCTTCAAGTCAAAATCACCGTTTCATTCCCAGATAGTGCAGTTAGGCTTCTGGGTATAGTATGCATGTCAGCTAGCAAAACACTCTTGGTCAGAGAGATGTGAGGGGTGTTCGGGATATTCAGGATACTGCAGTCAGCCTGTTTCACTTGATACTGAGTTAAGCCTTACTGATATTCTTGTAGAGTAAAGCTGAAATTGCCACTGTGGAAAGAAAAAGTTTGTATAAGGAAGGAGGGATCTGGCTTTGAAACTGTTGAAATGGATTCTGGGAAAGCTTTTTATGCTGGTATTGCCACTTCTCAACAGAAAAACACTCTTGTCCTGTTTTGCAAAAGAGAAATCATTAATATACGTAACTGCTTACACAAACCTAAAGAGAAAACATACCGTGTGCCAAAATAAATCTGTATGCTGCTGTGTGGACAAACCACAAAGTAAACCAGAGTTCATTGTTCAGCAACACTCCCTTACATGCTGTGAAACCAGAGTGAGTAGAGGTGGTTTGGTGTTTTTTTGAGCCAAGAATTAGATTTTTAAACACCATAGGTAAACTGGACAGATGGCTATTTAGAGGTGTGCTCAGACATCTGTATGTTTTCTTAAATGCTCCACAGGATTGGTACTGTGTCATAGCAAATACTCAGTGGTGCTGTTGGGACATAGAGTCCTTATTCTGTCTGTTCTGCTTGTGTCACTGTTCCTTACTGTGAGCATTTGGGGAGAAATGATGCACCCTAAAGGGAAATGGACTGTAACTTCCTGTATGAAATACTTTCAGTATCAGAAAGGTTGACTTCAGATTTTTGAAAAACTTACTTAAACAGCTTTCTCTGTTTCTGAGGACATCTCTAAAGCTGAGAGTATATGTGTATTTAGATTTTTCTTTTAATCACTTACACTGTGAGAGATCTGTGAGGACAGTTGTTTAATGCAGGTGGTGGTAATAAAACGATAAAATGATGTGTTACTTAACTGTGGGTTTTGCTTTGTATCTGAAAATCTGTAGGAAGAACCTTGCTTGATGCTGAGAGAATGACATTTATTGTACCTTCTATTCCAGTGTCTGAACGAGCTGTGACAGTTTTAAATTCTTCTACTTACAGTGGTTAAGTTACAAAATAAAAAAAAGTATTTTAAACTCTTGATATGCCACCCCAGACTGTTGGTAAGTGGATAATTGATTATCCAACAGAGAAGGTGACTCAAACATGTTTGAAAGAAAAATTAATGAAAATTAATAAATTCATGTATTTATAACTCCTGCTCTGACTTCTTTTTTTCCCCCTTTAGTTCCTTGGCATAGCGTTTCTTGGGATTGGATTGTGGGCATGGAATGAAAAGGTAAGTTGAATATAACACCAAATTCCATGGTTTTCCTCTTTCTTTCTTTTTCTTTCTTCTGAACTATTGGAAAAGTAATATGCTGCACACAGTTTCTACTGAAACAAAAATCAGATTTCTCTGTCAAATAAAGCCTTGGCTTGGATCACCTAGAGGAAGATCCTTGGCATCTGTCCCAAGAATGCCTTGGCAAGGAGTTGTGGTGAACACTTGCACAACCATAAAACAACCATTGCCGTGCATGCACACTCAGACTTCAGCTCAATACTGGAATGGGCTCCTGAAGGCCATCTTGGCAGTGCCTCTGTTGCATGTATCCCCAGGACTCAGGAGGGAGCTTTTAAATCTCAGAGGGCAGCTTCTTGAGAATAAGCCTTCTTGGCTTTGTTTTAACACAGTATGCAGCATGCTAATTGCTGTTCATCTTTAAAAAACGAACAAAAAAACCCTCTCCAAACCAAAATGAATCCTGAAAACCAAGTCAAGCCCAAAACAGAGTAACTGTTGTTTTCTCTTGTGCTAGTAAAACTGTCCACTGACACACTGAGTGTTGCAACACTGTAAAATCAACTTGGAAATGGGAAGTAAGGTGGGTGAGGCAAAAGACTTTTGGGAGCAAAAGCCCAATTTGTGGTTTGCTTGCTGCACAAGATGGGAATTATAAATGTGAAGGCGTAACATACAGAACAAGTTGGTATTTGTTGAGTTACTGGATGAAGAGCTTGGCTTGCTAAAAAACCAGCTAGAATTAAAGCTAGTGTTTACTTCTCTTCTTTGTTTCAAAGGATTAAAATAATAAAACCTGGCTGATAACAATAGCACTGTGATATTCAGTTACGTAATTTTTTTCCCCCTCCTTTTAATGAAAAACAATGAGTAAGTAACAAATTGATGTTCACTTAAAGCAGAATAAGTAAAACCTGCAACAGAACAAAACACATTTCAGGGACAAAACTCAAGTGCTTGCAAAGTTCAGGACAATTTTGTTAGTTCAGAAGTGTGGTGTGAACTTGGATTCTGATTGCTCTGTGCATGCACCTTATATGTAAATAATTACAAATAGTAATGGGATATGAATTAATTCACTCTGTCTACACCCACATACATACATGTATATTTACATACCATATGATACTTAGGTTGGATGAGTAGACTTGGAAAGGTGCCCGGGTTATTATTTATTAATCAATATGTAAAAACAGGTTTTATTTAATCCTCTCAGCATATGCTCACAGAGCTTATATTGATACCTGGGCCCCAGAAAAGAAGTTTATGTTTTAGAGCATCTATCTAGAAGAAATTTCAACATTTTAATATTATTTCTGTAGGTAACACAAATAAATCCTCTAGAATGAATGAGCAGCTAAAGAAAAAACAGCTATAGTCTAGTGTTTGAAGTCCAAAATATGTCAGCCCTACAGCTAGAGTGTGCTCTGGCAGAATAATTAGTTAGGTTTTATGGAGAAGAACACCTACCCCTCCCTCTCAAATAAATTCAGTTCATAATTTCTGATAGCCAGAAGCCAAAGCTCATGCTTTTGCTCAAGATCTGTACATCTGTTACCAAGTCATCTTAATCCATTTTTAATCAGATCCTGGAAGTGGGAGAATGCTGTGCAAATAAAACTACCCAGAACAGGTTAATATTAGCATTAGGTCAGGCTACATATGTAGAGTTTTTCCCCTACAGAAATTATAAATAAAATACTATTTTCTGTTTCAAAGCTCAGGTCTTGCCTTGGAAATGAGCATCTCCCCAGCTTCTCTGTTGCACTCTGTGGCACTTAGTAGGGACTGTTTGTATCAACCAGAGGTAGTGTAAGGTATAACTGAACTGCAGAGTTCAGAGTTTGTAGCAAGAATTATGGAAAAATGGAATTGTGCCAAGACAGTGTGACCTTTCTTTCCACTCAGCTCTCTAGAGGACAGGTGGTGACCACAAGGAAAAGCCAAGCAGGTGAGGCTTAAGACTTGAGAGGTGTGTAACTTCACTGGAAAGCACTTCTCCAGCTAGACTGCTTCTTGTCTAAGGCCATCCTATCTCTCTCTTAGGCATTATATACTGTTCAATGGTAATATGGTTAAGACATTATGGCTTTGCAGAGAAGAACTGTGGGGTCACACTGTACACCAAATCAAAAATAAGCCAGCAGTGTGCCCTTGCAACAAAGGCAGCTAACGTTTCCCTGGGCTGTATTAGGAGAGTTGCTGGCAGACTGAGGGAGGAGATTCTTCCCCTATCATTGACACTGGCTAGGCTACACCTGGGCCAGTCCTGGCCTCCCCAGTACAAGACAGATTCTGACATACTGGAGAGTCGTTGTCTAGATGATTAAGGGAGTGGAGTGTTGCTCCTATATATCCTAAGAACTAGGATTCTTCTAGACAACAGCAAGCTCAGGGAAATCTTTTAATGTGCAGAAATACCTTAAGGGAGAGTGCAAAGAGGATTGAGACAGTCTGTTTCTAGTGGTGCCCAGTGACAGAAGCAATAGGCAGAATTTTAAACACAAAAGTTCCCTCCAAACATAAGGAAACACTGTGGTTTTTTTTACTGTAAGGATGGCTGAGCACTGGCATGGTTTGCTGAGAGATGATGTGGAGTCTCTCTTTGGAGATACTCAAAAGCAGTGTGTTCGTGGTCCTAGGCAGCCAGGTCTAGGCAACCAGAAGACTTCCAGAGGTTCCCTCCAATCTCAACCACTCTGTGAAGACTGCTGCTAACACCATGAACTGACCTTGTTGTTGCTATCAAGGCTGACCTTGTTGCTGCTATCGTATAATATGTAACATATGTTTGTAAGGTGTTTTTGAAGGACTGAGTCTTCAGAGGGACTAGTCTACTATAAACTGATTGGGTGTTGGTGGTGACTTGACTTTACCTTCTCTCTTGAATCATGTGGTTGTATATCCAGCTGTGTTGTTCTATAGCAATCAACTTGTATATACTTTTGCTGCTTAACAGAAAGCTGTTAAGAAGGTAGTGTGCCAGACTGCATTAAAATGTAGGATGTAAAGAAATAATCCATGTTTTATAGGAATCCTGTTTACTGCTGGCTAAAAAGTTTGGGTTAGATTTGTGGATTTGGAGGATAGCTCTTTTTTGCTAAGTTGACTTGAATTCTCCCCTTTAAACTTTGTAAAGAAGAAGAAAAGCATCCTATATAGTCTGGTGACCTTCCTTATAGCCTTTGCTGGGAGGCAAAAAAGCTCATTCGTCAAATGGGCAGTAGAATTGGCTTGACAGTCAGTCAGCCAGCCCTAAACAAAAACTGGGCAATTAGCATTCTGAGTCACAAACCTGAAAGAGATCTTTGGGGCAGGGTGGGGACAATAAACTCAGAGGATGAATAAAGCTACCCATACATGGCTGCACTATAGAGCTCACAGTCTCAGTGTTTTCAGGCAATGGGCTTGTGCCATAAAGTTCATCCATATTAGCCAGTTTCCAGGCTTACAACCAGCAACAGCTGCGTGAACATTGTTAACATAAAGACTCTACACTAAGCCTGAGCAACGTATGCTGTGTTTAGTCAGCAGCATATAAAGTGTTTATATTTCATTGGCTTTTTTAACACTTCAAGTCATGTTTTTCTGTTGACTTCTTTTAAAAGTAAACTAGACTTGTACAAAGCTTGTCTGCTTCCCTCTTTGGTTGTATATGTTAGATAATGTGGTCTTAAAATTGGGAGCATTCATGGTATCTCACTGCCGACAGGAGATTTATAATCAAAAGGAGCGAGTCCAAGTGATGAATTGCTGTTGTCTCTTCTGAGACCACATATGACAGACCTTGGAGAGAGAATTTTTTAGGAGGAAAGCACTGTGTGTTTGGGATATACTATTAAGGAGGAGGTGGAAAAGGTAGTGATACTCAAGTGATGTAAAACCATCTGCAGATCCTTGACAAATTTCTAAGATAGACTTCATTTCAATCTAATACATGAACTAAGAGGGAGAATTAGTAGAGGTTGATTATGTGCATAAGTTTAGTTCCTAGGCTTTTTTGGTTAAATCTGCATAACTAGAAGACACTCCAGGCCATAAGTTGTCTTATGGTCTGGATTATTAGTATGGTACCTCCTTCTGTGACAGTGTAGCATTCTTAGCGAGCAGAATCTCTAAATGTGCATCTCCAGTTTTAAGCTATGTCTTTGTGTATTGGTGTCAAGTGATTTTAGGCCTGGTTTTGTGCTCTGGAACAGACTAAAACTCCCTACAGTCACAGTTTATCAAACCAGTTCTGTTTCTCTTACCCTGAAATACAAAATGCAGTTGTTTTCAGTAAAAAATTTTCATGTATTTTATTGTTCCAGTGAGTGGCAGACAGCGAGAGGGAGCGATACACTAGTCACTCCATAATTGTTGTGCATACTTGCGTATCAAACAGCATTTAAAAACCAACCCAGCTGCTGACAAGAAAACCATGTGCATAGCTATAGGTCCTTGTGGGGTAGAGGATGCCTATAGGCCAGGACTGTGTACAGAACTGGGGAGGGAGAGGAATGCTAATATTCACTATTACATTTCATTTAAATTTCAGTATGTAAAGATGCTATAACAAGCTCTTAAATATTTTGTTACTGCTCCAACACCTTGTAACCATTAATCCTGAAAAATGCAAAAATTGGTGTCTTGCATGTGTTTATGTCATTTACTTATGTATTCAACTATTTGTTATGATAAAAAGCTAGACTAGTTCTTTTTCTTCACTGGATACTTGAAAAGTAGAGTTCTGCTGCTATTGTTTGCTGTGGGAAATGCAAAACCAGCAGAAATTAAGGAAATAAGATTTGTAAACATCCCCCACCTACATTCTTGCTTGCAGAGACAAAATTCTGGAGTGAAATTAATTTGGCATCTTTCAATGACTATTGTTCTGTTCCCCATACTCATTTGTATGCACAGCGTGGAGAAACTGTATGGCTTTTATGACTAACAAAGTAGACTTTTCTCCCTTTTTTTTAAAACCATGCATTTGAAATAGTTTTATTTCCTGTAACCCCCATTTTTGCCAGTGGTTCTAAGTCCTGCAGACAATTTTCTGGAAAGTTTAATCCTCAGTTTGCAAAGAAATTGTTCAGAAGATCTTATACTGACCCTTTTTCTGGCCATCTGCTTTTTTGTGCGCCCCTCCTGTAATGGGATTCTGCAGCAGATACGGTGGGTTTTTTCTTTTCCCCTCATCTTGGAGGAAATGGGGAAAAAGCAGATTTCTCCCATCCTACTGGTGTTGGTTTCTTTTCCTTTTCAGTGGCCGTCTGGGGTGATGCTTGTCATGAGGACTGTTGTGCTCTTTTTTCACATGTCCCCCTGTGGGCCAGATTCCATATATTTTCATAGTGCTTCATCCTTTGTTCCCTAGAATGATGATTCTCCCAAGTTGTCTCTGAATCAAGATGCCTTGAATTCTCATTACTGGATCAGCTTTTCGAAATTGCTGCTGCCTAGACTGCTTGCACTTGGAGCCATTCTCTCCTGCCCTGCAGTGTGCTACTGTGCCTGGGAAACTAGCTGTTACAGTACACTTCTGGGAACACTTCTGAAACCTGAACGTGGCAGTGGATTCTCTGCACTAACCACAGACATTCTGGAAGTCTCACTAGTTTGTTAATGCACGATTAGGCCTCACTAGGAACACAGTAAGAGTGCAAACACTGTGCCACTGCTTCCAACCAAAATATCTGTGTTGACATCTATACATTCTGGGGAAATTCAAGTAACTGTCTGGATTCAGCATATAAAGACTATGTCTGCAAAATGCCAGTAGTTTGGACCCATAGGAGAGGAAGCGCTGTTGAAGATGTACACTTTACAGGATTTGAAAGGTTCAGGTGTTCAGTCTAATTCTATTGTGATCTCATGAGCTACTTGTGCTTGGAGCACAAGTCATGTTCCCATAACACCTTCATTTCGAAGTAATCTAATCTGAATTCAGATGCTGTTTGGTGTGAACTGAAGCACAGCTCTGCGCAGTCCCTTTAAAAGCACTCTTGGGTCTGACTTAAGATGCTGATGTAGATATGTGCCAAAGGTGGGAGCTGGAATCAGAGAGCTGACTCTGGAAAGCAGTAAAAATTGTCCTGATGATCTTAAACAGCAGAAGATCTGTCACTGGATTCAGGCATCTTTCATAGAATGTTTTTCTGCCTATGCTCACATACCGTAAAGAGAAGATCCTGGTTCTGCCAGAGCTTCTGGAGGACCTTTACTTCCTCTCCTGAATTTAGAGTGGGGTAGGAATATGAGATCAGTCTTTCCTTTTCCACGCCTACATGATTGCATTCTAGTCCATTTCACAAATAAAGTATCTTTTTCCATAACTTTACTAGTACTGATTTTAGTTTGGTTATGGGTGATGCTTCTGTTGCTGCACTGCCACAAAAAATTGACTTGTGGTGGATTAAAGGGTTAATAACTCAGGCACTGTGCATCAGGCAATTGAGGGTGGGGTAACAGAGCAAACAGATGAGCTGGAGATCAGTCAGGGAACATGTCCTCCTGGCTCTCCTTATGGGACTGCAACACAGCCCAGTATTGATACAATTGTGAGGAATATTAGAGTGTGCAGCACTGCACAAACAAGGTGTTTACTGCCAAATAAAGATTACGTACATGCCTGAACTACCAAGACAGCGATGTATGTGTACCTCAGAAAAATAACCATGCTTCCACAATGAGAATGTGGGTTTGGGGGGCAAAAAACCATAAAAATCTTCCTCTCAGATGCTAAACCATCAGTAGTATTTAGTAGTAATGCTGCAGTAGTGTTACTTTGCATTTGTAGAAACCCTGACTTGAAAGGATTTCCAGGTGGCTTGTTTAGGTCTTGTGTTGATGCAAGAGATGAGTCATGAAACAGTCACTCTGTGTTCTGTGACCAGCTGGTCAGCCTGAGGATTTGGAGCACGTCACTAGAGGATGCAGTGTAAGAATGAGATTCTGGATTCTCTGCTCAAGCACCTCTGGAAATGTTCCCTTCTGCTTTTGGCTAAAGATGGGATGTAAATAGAATTGGGCACTCACTACCAGGTGTTTGCCAAACTTTGTCCAGAAAAATTACAGTTACAGTAAAAAAAATACTGAGTAGTGTGGTAGTAGGCATTACAGAAACTTGTGTTGAGACAGACAAGTGGCTATAGGAGTGTACATTTAGTTCTTAATACTGTACAGTGAGATAATATTCCCTGGTCATTGCCCTGCTACTTGAAACAAAATACACTTTTCTTTGAAGAGACAGCAGGGCAATAACTTAGAGAGCTTGTTTGTAGGTGTCCAGAAGAAAACATGACTGAAAAACTATTTTAGCAGGAAGCCACGATCTTCTGTCAGGTTACCTCTGTGCTTCTTGAAATGTAATCACAGAGCATTGTCTATCGTTCTTGCTGCTAGCTATTGTTTTATTGCCAAAGTCCCTCTGAAGACTGTGTGCCCTGAGATGTCTCTCCAGAACACTGATAATTTGAGATTCATATGCAGAGAGCACAGAGAGTACAAACAAGAATTACTCATTATGTGCTTTGAGCTGTCAGGATGTAGTATTTGGGGTTTGTTCAAGCTAGACTTATGATTGCCATATGTGGACTAGCAAAAGATGCACATAAAAATGCTTGCCAAGGACAGAAAATAATGGCGGGTGAAGCTCGTGTTGTCCTATTTCAGTATGTGTCAAGTCGTAGCTACCCTGAGGAGCTGGACCCTAGAGGACACTAGAGATTAAATGAGTGACTGGACAACGTGTGGCATGCCATGGTGCTGAGAGCATGGTGGCACTAGGAAATTGAGTAAGATGTTAAAGAACATGATCAGAAAGGCAATATACAACACAGCTCTTCACTACATTTTATCATTGTTGACTTGAATGGCATTTTGGTGACAAAATGAAAGGTGGTGTATTTCTCCTTACTTACACAAGAAGTGTTACTATGATTAGCTTCTCCAAGAGCAGCGTCCACAGATGTGAACTGAATGTCAGCTGGATTTCTTCCTTCATTTAATTTTTACTACTTTCTTATGGAAAGTTGATTAAACTCTGTTGTTCGGCGGATTTGTTTGTGTCTTAAAGGAAGACAAAGTGTTTTACAAAGAGGGACTTTACATGACTATTGATCTTCCTTGGTTGGTGTTTTTTTTGTAAAATAATTATAATGCCAAGACAACATCATTTCTCCAGTGGCTCTTGCCTCTCTCTCTACAACACTCAGTCTATTAATTCCAAAATCAGCTGATGTCAAAAGAAACTGGCGCTGTTTGCTCTGAGGCAGAATTTCTTCCCATCTTGTGGTAACTATATAGCTACAGAAGGGAAACACAGAAAACACTTCAATTCTGTGAAGTCATTTAGGCAATCTCTTTCCTTTGGTGTGGAGCTCGTGTTTCCTGTCTTGTGCGTGTGACCAAGGCAATGACTTCTTGGAAGGGTTTTTGAGTTATTGGATTACACCGCTTACTTTGCTTGTGATTCTTAGCCAGAAGGTTGTCTTTTTTCTTTTCTGTGACAAATACAATGAAGCAAAAGTAGTGGAAAAGTTTTGCACAAGCTGTTAATGGTGCTGAAGTGTTCACTTCAGCCTCGCTTTTACCATTTCATAACCTGCTGGTTGGACATGCCTGCTGGTCTGCTTTGATAGCAATACTGGCTCTAATCAGCCTTGTGTTGTATCAGGCCTAACATGTGCTATTGTCTTTTTAATGGATGATAAGACTAGGACTACAGGAGAAAAGCGATGAATCTTACTCTTTACAGTTAATATTTTTTTTTAGATTGCAGCCACCTGTAATATAAGACAGAGGATTTCTGTTTAAGAATGTCATTCATGCCAGCCTTTTCTAAGGCTCCTTGCTATGTGAACTGGGAAAATTAACATGTCTACTTTATGCAGTCTGTTGTTGTCCTCAGAATTCAAAAGCTTTGTGTATGCTTGCTACTTGCTCAATGTCAGTTTTGCTTCGAAAACTATGGAATTGGTTGCACCCTTTTTGTGACAAATTTTTATGTTCCAAGTGGTCAAAACTGAACATATTAAAGAAGAAAAATCGCAAGTCTGATGCCACAGTTGAGAACAGTCATTTGTTAACAATGTGAGTAATAACTTTTCAAAATGAGGTTATGATAACTTCCTTCAGAATTATTGCTATTTTGGGAGTATTTCAAAAAAGTAAAGGGGATATGAACAGGGAAGAGGATGAAGCACAATGATTCTGTAAATAGGGATCAGTGGACATAAAAGCCTATATTGTTGCATTTCGAGCCACAGCTTCATTCAAGAATTAGTAAAGAAAGCAGTAGTTCAAAGCACTCAGCCTGGCGTCAAGCTTCTTTGAGGAACACATGGAGAAATGCCTGCTACAGCAGTGTGATCTACATTGACCTGTGCCACTGGGGAGGTGAATGAAGAAATCACTTCAGCGGTTTTGCTGCCAAAAGGCTGTAGGAAACTGGTTCCACAGAGACTCACTGGAAAGAGCGAGACTTTGTGCTTGATTCTTTATATGATCCATCTGTTCAACATCAACCAAACTCTGGTTAAAATGTGTTCAAAAAAGGAAAATAGTTTTTCAGGACTGCTAATGTCACAGCCCAGGCTCTGCTTCTGAGGGGGCGGTGGTGTCGCAAGCAGATAGTGCTGACTGTCCTATCTAAAACGGCACGTGTGGCTTGACATGTGATAAATTGCTGCAAAAGATCTCCCAAGAAGACGGGTCCGCAACTGCCTTGTGTCCTACTGCAAGACTTCATGTTACTTTCAAAATTTTCCTGCTAACTGCTCAGCCAGTAACTTTATGTAATGAGTTTTTGGCACTGTAGGTGCCTGAGGTTGAATTGGCCAAATATCTAGTTTGTCGAAATTTGGTGTAAAATCTGTTGTAGGGTGGTGGAACCCAGGAGCTCACCTCTGTCAGTTGTTGTAGCTATGGAACATAAGTGCTAAATTGAAGGTGATGTTTTTGCTATTGACTGGTTTTTGTACCAAAACACAAGCGTGACTGAGCTTACATAAACAAATACAGGGTACCTAAAGTATATCTTGGGTATTGAGTTAAGTTTTGCTCAGATGCTTGTTGTGACTTTCTGGCAGCCCAATTCTCATAACCTACAGAATATAACCTACAGAAGCAGCCGTGGTTTTTTGTAAAGGACTCCAAAAGCACATTTTGTTGTTAATTCCACGTTTTGATCCAGCGGTATTGTATATTATTGCCTCTTTTATATCTTCTTGAATACAAAGATTTCTTAATTGTGTTTTCTTACTGCAGAATGTTTATTTGCTGTAATCTCCTACCTTTTTAAGAAAACTGAAACCTCAACATAATTGTTATCCCTTGGCACTGTTTCTTTCCCAGGGAGTGCTGTCCAATATCTCTTCCATCACTGACCTAGGAGGCTTTGATCCAGTTTGGCTCTTCCTAGTGGTAGGAGGAGTTATGTTCATTTTGGGATTTGCAGGCTGCATTGGAGCTCTGCGGGAAAATACCTTTCTTCTCAAATTTGTAAGTAGCCTTTGCAACTGGCATTCATCAGTTAGGCAGCGTAGGTTATGTTCTCAGTTCCTGCTTAACTGTAAAGATTTTAATGTAAGGATTTTAATGTCTTGTGTGAAGCAGAAGGTGTTATTTGATGTGAGTGTATGGGTCTGTGAATCGATTTTTTGCTTAACTGCTAACTCTTTACAGCACTTCATGTTTTCATATGGTTGGTGCATATTGTGGGGTGGGGTTTTTTCTTAAAAAAACTGTTTTTTCTTCAAAACTGTGGCAAAAATAACAACGTGGACCATGAAAAGTGTAGATAAACCACTGCACATGACTTGAGATTTCTGCTGTGCAACTGTCCGTCTTGACAGAGGAGATAAGACTGTTTATGAGGAGCTGCTTCAGTTCTGTTCTGTTGAGCTAATACGGAAGGGTTTCATTGCTTACTGTCAGTGTTCAGGGCCTTAAAGGGGAAAAGGGAGGAGAATGTGCCCAGCATAGGTAAAAGAAATAGAGGTTGTCATCTTGTGCTCTGGGCTAGACTGTTTTTAGGGGAAGTTAGTGTTGAGATACAAATGTACTTCAGTCTTCAAAATTCCTATAGCCAAGTAATGTGGTTCTGCTTTTTTGAAAGCCCTCTTCTGGGGAGCTTTGGAGACCAGGATAACAGTATCATGTTCCATTTTAGATAAACTTAAGATTTAGAATAAAAATTCAAGATTCTTTAACCACACCAGCTTTCAGAGGTGAGGATAGTTTGGGTAGTAGTAATGTCTTCATAACCATTACCAGCTTCCAGGGAAAACACAGCCTTGAAAGTGACATTTAGCTCACACAGACACGTTGTATGAGCAGAGAGGCAGTTGAGAGTTAAGAGTTTTTGAGGCATTTACAGAGTAGCTTGGGATAGCTTGAGTTTTCTCTTGTCTTGCTTTAAAAAAGAAAGGAAAGGGGGAAAATATATTTTTCCCTGTTTTTCACTCTTTCTCTGCTTCTGTTAGCTTGCCTCAGATGGATCCATCTGCTGTACCAGAAATAGCTTCCTATACAGCAGCTGCAGGAAGAATTAAAAATGCCTCTGAACAAACACAGATAGCATATTAAAAGGAAACTCAAAGGTGCAGTTGTGAAAGGGATGGACTTCCGGTATATGGGGACCCCTGTGTGCTTTAATAGTGTAGACTCAGTGGAGATGCTTAGAGAGAGAGCGAGAGTGGCAGATCATTAGTAATGCTTTTGGCATCCATTGCATTTGCATTAATCATAGCAGCCTCATTTGGTTTTAATGTGGATGTGAGTCGTTCCATAGACATTCCGTTCTGATTTAGTCATTAATTAATTTCTGCTGTTACCAGTTTTTGCTTTGTCTGCTTAGGGAAAGCTTTGCTAGTGAGGGTGTCTTAAGAACAAGTAACTTAGAAAGCATTTCACCGGCATCATTGGCTGTTGGTGCCTTGGAAAATGTAACTGCCTACATGGAAATTTATAAGGAGTTTTCTGAGTGGCCCCACAGGCAGTGACCAGCTATTTCTGAAATTTACAGTGAATGTCTCTTCAATAGCTCTCTGAGACTTTCAAAGTTGAGTTTTTTAAAGTATTTGGTGACATTTTTATTACGTTACACTATAATTAAGGTTCCTGTATACAGTCCTAGTTAAAAATGGTGTATTTCTTGTTTAAATTCCCTCTGTGCTGCCACAGCTTGAACTTAAAGCCTTAACACTGGACATAGTTGTAAAACATGTTTTAGGTCGTAAAGCAAAGTTTTTACTTTCTCTTCATAGTTTTCTGTGTTCCTTGGGATTATTTTCTTCTTGGAGCTCACTGCTGGTGTTCTAGCATTTGTTTTCAAAGATTGGATAAAGGACCAGCTGTATTTCTTTATAAACAACAACATCAGAGCGTACCGAGATGACATTGATTTGCAAAACCTCATAGACTTCACACAGGAATATGTAAGTTCGACTTTGATTATATTTTTTGTTAAGTTTAATTTAAAGAGAAGCCTACTGTATTTTTTTTTTTTAGTTCCATCTGTTTGGTTACTTCAAGGAACAACATAAATACTCTGGCATGTAATTCTTTAATATATGTAAGTATGTTTCTTGTCACAGAACTTCTGCAAAACACACACCACCTGTGGGAAGAGGCTCATTTGATGTGTGACTGAGCAAAACAAGGTGGAGAGTTTTGGGATGTGTTACTGAAGACTAGAGCTAGTGTGTCAAATCTACAAGTTAACCATCAGTGTCTCATGTTCCATTTTTTGGAGCATATTTTATGAAAGTGCAAAGAGAGTTTGAGGGATTTTGGCGAAAGGGTTTTAAATATATATTGTAGGAGCTATCACATTTACAAAAAAAATCGTTGTCTAAGCTTGACTTAGTTCTGAGATGCATGTTAGCGTAGCTGTTGGGAGAAGGTCTGACATTGCCACAGTCTGAAAGCAGTGGTCCATTTGTACACAACCACCATGCTACAGTCCAGTTCTTCAGACAGTGCTTAAAACTTGCCTTCATGGATTAGTGTTCTTCTGGATTAGTGGTCTTGGCAGGTAAGTCAGGGACAGCACGAGCTTGCAATGTGTTTGGGTTTTGCAAGAGAACTGTGCTACATCTGGAAAGAGAACTACTATCGTGTCAACGCTAGTAAAATGTGATTTGTTTGTGTTTTGAAAAAAATAAGTTAACATAGGTTCATTGGGTTAGCTTCATAGTCACTGTTCCACTAATCTCCAGTCCACTCTTTTTTTGTTCAGCAAGTTTTACGAGTTCTTTGTGTGTTGAGAATGCTTCACCAGAGACTAAGCCAGCCATTAGGCATTCCAACCTTTTATAGGATCCTGCCTGCCTTCAGTAGAGATGTTGTTTGTGCAGTGTGTGATGCTCAGAAAACAGTGTGTTCGTACTGTTTGATGTAAAGCCAGATAAAGATTCCCCCAAAATTAGAGAAGAACTAGCTATAGCATTGTAGTCCTTGAAGCTGCTTAGGTTTGTGTAGAACCCAGGACACTATATGCAGGACTGAGTATCATACTCTTGGCTCTAGTATCTCTGGGGCCTGAGCTTGTAACAGGCTTGGGCAACCAACCCTGTGGTCTTGTGTAGGCTTATCAGCTCACTCCATGGGTTTCCTCCAGTGTTGCAGGGTGTCTTTAATCACATGATAATTTTGGAACAACTTGCAGGTTTAGAACAGTCTTTTTAAAAATAAAACAAGCTATTTTCAATCAAACAAGGAAATCTTGTTTTGAAAGCTGACAACAATGGTGCGTGCTGCTAATGCTGAGATTTTTTTTTTATTCTGGAAGTAAAGACATTTCTTTATTTGTTCTAGTGGCAATGCTGTGGGGCTTTTGGAGCTGATGACTGGAACCTTAATATTTACTTCAATTGCACAGATTCCAATGCAAGTCGAGAGCGCTGTGGTGTGCCATTCTCTTGCTGCACTAAAGATCCTGCCGTAAGTGACAGTCAAGAGAGTAGGATGGGCTTTCTGTTCCAATTTTAAGTTGCTCCACACTTATTCTTTTTTCTGGAAGTCATGCATGATCATTACATTTTCAACAACAAGGGTTTGGGTGTTTTTTGTGCTTGCAGCTCATTTTAACCAGTGACTTTTCTGCAGTCAGCAAAAATCCTGAGCCTTCATTGTATGCTGTTTGCTGCTTTTCATTAGAATGAGAGAGCTATGGGCTTGGCTGAACAGTCATACTAATTTTAACAAGTACCAAAAGCAGAAGTCGGTAATGAGTTGATGATACGAGCTTTCAGCTGAAAGCTCATCAGGATATTTCGTTCACTGCCTTAAAGAACAACAGCTCTAAGATCAGACTCTCTAAAGCAGGTATTACCCATTATTTAATGCAACGTCCAGAGGCTGCAGCCAGTTTGACCCAGTTTATGCTAGATACAGTAATTAATGACAGTCTGTGCCCTGAAGAACTGGCATATGTTTGCATTAGAATTTTGAGCTGGGTATGGGAATCTTTGCATGCTCTTTTTTCCCCATTTAAAATTACTGCTTGTCCTACAGTCACCTGAGATCAGACTTGAAAGGTCAGAAATTGTTTGAGGGAAATGCTTAGTGGTAAATTTTCATGTCTCTTTGAATATAGTTCTGGATCATCAAGCATAAAATGTTGGAGCCATGCATTATTACTATGAACATGATCAAGAATGAAGGGTGACGCATAGAGAAGCAGTTCACTGACAGCAAAAGGCTTGGAGTAGGGATGGGTGCGTGCATGGAAACTGTTATGTTGCTAACAGTGCATATGTTTGACTTTCATATGGCTTAAAAGAAGCTGCCTGGGAGTGCTTGTATTATCTAGTAGTTCAGCTGTGGCTTTTTCTCCACCTGGAGTGACTTAGAGTTCCTTAAATGTGTGAGTCTGTAGCACTGACCCAAGTCAGGCGAGTTGCTAACAGGCACCTCAGGTGCTTCCTGCCTTCTTAATGCAAAGCAAAGCAGTCTTCTTCGGGCACCCAGTCACTACAGCTGCTCTCTCCCCTCTCCTGATAGGGCACTGCTGCTGTCACAAGCTG
The DNA here is from genome assembly GCA_028565055.1 of Phoeniculus purpureus. Taxonomy (NCBI): domain Eukaryota; kingdom Metazoa; phylum Chordata; class Aves; order Bucerotiformes; family Phoeniculidae; genus Phoeniculus; species Phoeniculus purpureus. The sequence continues at coordinate 25,504,177 of JAOXOE010000405.1, read as the reverse complement.
CATGCTGTGAACATGTTTTCACAGTAGTTGGACTCTTTCTCACAAGCATAGTTGAAAGTGTTTTAGTGCAGTAGTAAAACAAACTGTAGTTTAGGCTCAAGCATTACGTTACGCTCAGGATTCCCTCTGCTGTTTGCCTGTCTGCCTGTCCACCACAGAGAGAGGTCGTTGCAACCCAGTTTTAAAAATGTAGTTGTTATAAAACCAAACCAGTGACAGCAATACAAGGTAATCCTTTAAATACATAATCCATGCTAAAGTTGACTCTCTCTCCTTGTGTCTATGTGGTTATGCAGTTTCTTAGGGAGTGATGCAGCAATCAGAAACTAAAAGATAAGTCTCATTCACTGGAGAGAAGAAACATGCTTTAAATTGTCTTTAAAGAAGAAAACATTTCTAAAAATGCCAACAGCCATGCGTATAATGGCTATTGTAATTAGGCTGTGACTGGTCCAGTTGCAGTGATAGACACATTAGTTCTGTGGGAAAGCAAAACTGTCCCTTTTGGGATCAGGATGCAGTGTTAGACTGATGCACAAAGTTATGTGGATGCTTTATTGAACAGGACTTACTTTCTATTTAGCTTTTAGCTATACTGTGCTATATAACCAAATACTATGCTCAGTTAAGTTGTAGCGGCCACATGGGCAGTGCAGGTCAGTGCCAGCGAGTCCAGCACCAATCTTGCTCTCAGGAGCGTTCAACAGGCAGTGAAGCAATCTTGCTATAAAGAAAAGAATTTCATTGAACTCACAACCCAGAAAAAAGGAAATAACCCAAAAAAGTATGAAACAACCCCAAAACAAAGGAATTGCATCAAACAGCTCTGCACGTGCACCCCAGGGTAATCACACATGTGGCTCAGATCAGAGGGGCACAGAAGCACCCTCGATTCACCCATATTTCAGCTTTTAGCTGAAAGGGGTAAGTTTTAAGATAGGCCAAAATAAGTCTCCTTTAAAACAAATTTTGACTACTGTAGTTCACTCTGCTTTACTTAGTAGGTTGAAATGTTCCAAATTCCTGTATGGGCAAGGCGTAGGAAAGTTGATTTATATGATGCTTTCTTTTGATTAACAAATTCCAAGGCTAAAGGCAGAAGAGAGCGATAATAAAGCAAGTTGGCATTCAGTAAAAAGAAAGCTTAAAATCCCTCTATTGGAGTTTTACCTAGTTTTACAGCCTTGAAGGCCACGACACTGCTGTGTTTTAGATCTTGGAACTGAAGCATTCATCTCATAAAGAGATACAAATTGCTCAAATCCTAGGGGTTTATTAAGGGAATGCAGCTTGGGAAACTGACAGGATGTGGCCTGTTTCCATCTACTTCCTGCACAGTGAACAAACCCCTCTTTAGGGGAGCTTTAACTGCTGAAAGAAGCAGATACCTTTTTTCCCCTTATGGCTGCTCTTAAAAATCCATTTATCCGCTGGCTGCCTCTCTCACTTCCCACAATTTGATTAGACTGTGTTGTTCAGTACACCTAGCTAAGATCAGGTAATTTTTCTTAGCCTTTCTTGAGTAGCTCTTCCTTCTGCTCACTGCTGTTATATGAGCCAGTAATGATATTTTGCTGCCATTGTGGCTGACACCAAAAGGAGTTGCTTCATTTTATCGCCCTGAAATAACTGTATACAGAGTAAATGCAGCTTCAGCTTCCAAATGCTGGTACTTGTTGACTAAGAAGTGTCTGACAGCCCATTTTATTACCTGTGCCTTGGTGACACTAAAGCAAAGGCATCAGGAAGAAAAGCCCTCTTTCCCCATTAGTCTCAAGCTGCTGTAAGGGGCAGTGAGAAGACTTTGCCTCCTCTTTTGTTTTAACTTCCTGGCTTTTGTAAAGGAGCTAGGTGCTGTATCTATTTCTGCAGACCTCCTGTTACAGAAGCTCCAAGTTCTTACTGAGAACTGCCCCCTCCTTCTCATCTCTTGGCACTGCACAGGCTGAACCTGAAAACATTAACAGTGATCTTGACATATTTGTCAGTGTAGACAAAACCGTTTCAGCATAGGTTTCTTCCACTTAAAACCGACGTTCTCTGACGTCTTTACTGCGGCTTCTGGATGCTTGTCTCTGGAACGTGGAGTTCACCCAGGTCGAGGGCTTCTTTTCCCAGCTTGTTGCCTTGAGATCTAAAAACGAGTATTTGACCAAATGGTTTTGTGTTGGGCACATAGTTAATAGTCCTTAATGAAGTAGGATTAATTGCAAGTAACAGAATGGAAGAGGGAAGGGGTTTTTAAAAAGCAATATAGTAATCAAAGTTAGGGTCATTGTTTTATTACGCTACCCTTGGGGAGCTGGGAGAGGGTGTTTGGAAGACACTTCACTGATTGCTTGTCCTCTTTCTCTCCTTCCTAGGAAGATGTTATTAATACTCAGTGTGGCTATGATGCAAGACAAAAACCAGTAAGCACTTTTTTTTAAACATGTGTTACCTTAAGGATCTGAAGCCCTCTTGCAAGTGCAGGTTATTCTGCTTTTGGGATAGTTGAAGATAATCATCTCTGTTTTCTTCCCTCTTCTCCTTGGCAGGAAGTTGATCAGCAGATTGTTATCTACACTAAAGGCTGTGTCCCTCAGTTTGAGAAGTGGTTGCAGGACAATCTTACTATAGTTGCTGGTATATTCATTGGGATAGCACTACTGCAGGTAAACGTGTTCTCAGTAATGAATTATACGGAAGGACAGCTAATAAATCGAATGTTTTGGGGGGAACCGCACGTAAGAACTGGAAATACAGTGTCAGTTATACTTAGAAATATCCGCAGATTTTATTGAGGGGACGTAAATGCGTGAGGTTTTCTTTAGTTGTTATCTGTAGGGATACGTGTTTGACTTTTTCAGATGTCTGCAGGTAAAAGCTAACATTGTCTTAGATAAAGATTAGGTAGAAATTTGTAACTCATTACAGATCTACTGTTTCTGATGGTGCTTAAATGAGCAGCAAAAAGCTTTTGTGAAGCTTTTGTAAAGCAAGTCTAGAACTGTTCAATTTCCTGGAACCTAGTGGCACTATAAAAATACTGGGGTTACAGCAGCTCAATATTCTTCCTTCTTCCAACATTTCCTGTTGGTTGTGCCTTTTCTGTTGCTTGCTGTCATATAACCTAAGGAGCTTGTTTGTGTGCAAAGAGTTGTCTGATGCTCCAAATGAATAAACTCTTGTCTCTTCCAGATATTTGGGATATGCTTAGCCCAGAACTTGGTTAGTGACATTGAGGCTGTCAGAGCCAGCTGGTAAAACTGCTGAAGTAACCACAAGACACTGGACAACTGAAGCCCTCTAAAACCTCCAGTGTGTCGCTCCGACACCAAGTTGAATGGACACGGGTGACAAGGAATCCTCCTCTCCCAAGTAGTCTCAAGTCAAAGTTCCTGATATTGCAGTGAACTTGTGTTTCTTTGGGGTGGGGATGAGAAGAGTGGGCTGTTTAAAATCTGCTGCTCACTAACATTCTTTTCTTTTGAACACCAGTTTGAAAGCTGTTGAGCCGTGAATCTCTACTGTATCCTTGATACTGAGTAACAAGTGGACGCTTGTTAAAAATTGGTGTATTCAGTGGGACAGGGTTGCATCGTTGTAGTCTGTGGGTATGCTGTTTATTCATCGTGTCATGAGCTCTTTGATAGCTGCCAAATATTCCTGAGGTGGTCTCTACTCATCACTCTGTAAAGGAACAATCTCCTTGTTTTCACAGCTAAACATAGCTACAGGCCTAACCCGTCAAGCAGGAAGCAACTCTCTATGCATCTATTGTACAGTGAAAGAAATTGTTTTTAAAACAAGGGAATTTTTTTTTATGCAAGCTTCCAGCCATCTCCCTGCAGTACTTTGAAGTTGGAATCAGCAAGATCACAGGGACAATTGCCTAATTTTATCAGCATCTTTCTTCCTTCTCCACCCTTGTGTGAAGGGAAAGGAGTTTTATATTTGACAAACAAGTGTTGTAGATCCTTTGGTTGCTGCCACAGGATATTAATCTCTTAAGGCAAAGATGAGATATAACTGTATAAATGTATGAAAGCAGCGTGGGTGTCGGGTCCAAGTGAATAACCTTATTCAAAGAATGAATTATATATTCACATAAAAAAATCAAATCATGTATCTGATATGGCAAAGTCTTTGGTTTCTCTGGACTTTAGTATAACCTACTGTATTTAGGGCTCTCACTAATACTAGTGCTTTGCTATAATTGTGCAAGACTTCTTTTAAGACAGTTCTTGGTCTGTTCCTAGCTGAGGCTTTGGTCTTTTTTTCCCCATTGTTTTTTTTCTCATTCCTTTTACTTGCATGAGCTGTGGAGTAGGAATCTGTGACACTCCAGTGCTTTAAATTTGTGTGTATGTTTTAATACAGTCTAATCCAAACTTATTTATTGCTAAATGCATGTGATTATGGAAAGATCATATCCCATTCCCTTGGAAATTGGAGAGAACAGCTTGTGCTCAAGAAAATGCTTACCTCCAGTGAACAGATCCTTGCTGCAAAGATGCTTCTCCTTTTTTTGCTTTAAATGCAACAAAGCTTTATTGAAGCAGCGGAATACAAACTTTCAAATGAAAGCGTGTATTGCGATCGGCGAAGACAGACTCTTTTGAACTGGACAAAAGAGAGCAGAGTTTGGGATAAAGCACAAACAGTGGAAGAACTAGATCAGACTCTCCATCTAGCTTAGAGGTTTTGATTTGTTCTTCTTCACTAGTGATAATGAACTTACACACCTGACCACGGCTTGGGTAGTCTTACTGCACTTTGTGTAAGTTTAGCTTGTCGTCTGACCCTTCTCAGTATCTGCAGAGCCAGTCCTGAAAGCTGTGAGCGATCAGCTCCTGCTTTGGTCAGATGGTGACAAAGGGTGTGCAGCACCTGTTTGTACCAGCCTAATGTTTTTCTGAGATTGGTTTCCTAAAACAGTGTGGAATAGATGAACGCATTGCTTTCAAAGCTTCCCTGTCCTGGGGGATGGATGGAAGGCTGGTTTAAGGTCTTTTGTGGTCCTGTGACTCCTAAACACATGATTATATGCACCCTTGCACATTTTGCCTTTATGTGCTTTAGTTGGCCATGGTTTTTACCCTGCTGAAGGCTGCTGGTAGGCACGTCAGCGCTCCACAGATGCCTCAGACAGTCCTGTTGTCCTGTCTTTGAGCATTACCTCATCCTCTTCTGGTTAACTCCCACTGACTGGCTCTGAATCAGGCAGCCTCCATATCATTTGGTATCTGCTGTTAAAGGCCAGCCATGACTCAGAGTAATTTTTTTAAAGCCTTTGAAAGCAATTATAATTCACTGTCCTTAATAAAGTTGGTTCCACCTCACCACAGTGTTACGTTTTTCTTAGCTGCTCCTCAACTTGAGGAGTTAGTGGTGTCTGTTTCCCTGCAAAGGGACACACCATTTTGCCTGATGGCAGCAGGACAGTCAGAGCTGGTATTGCTGCACTGGGACAAAATGACAGGGAGAAATCAGGGAAATGTGGATGAGGAAGTAACCCCTCCACCCAAGAGCCTTGCGAGTGATCCAGTGCTTTGGTTTGGAGAAAAATTTAGCCGATGTTGCAGAAACATTCCTTATGGCCACTTGTCTGGAATACTGCTGTTGCTGCTGTGGGCTTCTGAAAACAACTTTGTTCTACTTGAATTTCTGCAGCTGTACTGTATTGACCTTCTGTCTTGTCATACTGTTCTCTGGGCTCCAGTCTGCTGGGTGTGCTGTTGGCAGCGTCAGACTGATAGGAAGGTAGATGCTCAACGGTGAGCAAACATTGTTCTCACTACTTGCACGCGTACACACAAATGTGTGCTGCTTCTGCTGAGTCCCAGAATGACTGTTCTTACAAAAGCCACTAAATAACTTATTTTTTTACAACTTTATTGCTGCAGATGCCGATCTTCCCCACTCCCAGCCCCCAAGAGATGCTCATTTTTCCTCGTTGTTGCAGTACTTTGACGGAAGCATACTGAATGTTCAGGATTAGCTCGTGATATTGCACATCTAAATCCCTCAGTTTTTGTCTACGCGTTGGGTAAGATGCACTAGAAATGTCCCATCAGCAGCTACTCAGCAGCTTAGGTATCCAGTGTGGAAAGCTTGTGGGAGGTCCAGGAAGTGGATCTGTTGTTGTCAGAGCCTACCAGTCCCAAGCAAGCTTTCTCCCAGAAAACTGTGAAAAACTTGAGTACAACTGCTGGCTCCACGAGCTCATTTTCTAAAGCAATAACATTTGGTCAGCAATGTGACTTCTTGGCAATTTCTAGCCTGCCTAGTGTAGTCGTGGGGTAGAGCTGAGTTCAGAGGTCAGTCCTGTTATCTTTAATGTGCAGAAGTTAAGACACTGGTTGTCAGGCTCTTGGCCCTTGTGGAGTGAGAAGCAGCTGTTAGCCGGGTGATTGATATGGGCTGGTGCTGTTGCTAAAGAGAAGTCTGGTAGCTTCAGCAGTAGCCCTGGCTTTAAAGGTGTTTCCAGGTTATCCACTGAGCCCTGCCAAGGGCATCACAGTCCTTTGCTCCTCTGCTTTCTAAGTACTCTCCATATTCACAAGCCTTTCAGTTGTTTGATACCTTTTTTTTCCTTTGATAAAATTGATAGCCTAATAGGAAAATGTTTGATTTGTCTCTGTGTCTGTTTCAGTAGCAGTAGGGTCTCTTTGCTTCAAAATTCATGATTTTGGTTGTGCCCTTTAGAGCTCAAAGCTGTTGGAGATGCTTGCTCAAGTGTACTCTGTCCCAAAAGCCGCCTTTGCTCCCCTGTGAGAGAGATGCTAATTGCAGTTCTGGTGTGTAAATAGTGTTTGAAATGTAAATAGTAGCATGCAGATTAGATGATTCTTGCACATTACTGCTTTTCACCCTAAAAAGTGTTTGGTGATAGATACAAGAGGTGTCTGCCGTGAGTATGTGCTGATGAAAACCCAGTGTTGTTCAGGTTTGCTGGCCCAGGGGGCCGAGGATGGAGCACTGCAATCGCCTGCCCTCTAGTGCCTCGTGGTAAAAGACGAGCATCCTTCTGAGATGCTTCCTGAAACGAAGTATGTGGAGTGCAGAGAGGCAGGGGAAGCCCTGGGCAGCCCCCAGCTCCTCCCTTGACTTTTCCCTCCACTGCTTGGCATAAAGATCGGCATTAGACTGTCTGGTGTCAGCACCTCTGCCCGGTGTGAGAGATTGCTATCGCTTGTTGCAGGACTCAACATGGTGCTATAAGAACTGTCTCGGATGTTAATCTGTGTTTCTTACTGCTTTAGAGTTGCCCTGGGTAATACTGTTTCTGGTTCACGACACGGGTGACAAGAGAAACTGTGGAGTGAACTTCTGATTGCATTTCCCCTTGTGCTCTCTGTGCCTTCTGGGCGCACTGAAGCGGCAGCTCTGCAAATATTGGTGAAGGGGATTCGATCTCAGCCAGGTATTGAAGGTTTCCAGTTCTTCCCTCCCCTTTTTGTTTTCTCTCTGAAACTGTTTCAGTTCTCTCTCACTGGTCATGAAGCTGTTTGAGGCAAACAGTATAGAACTACCCTGTTGGATGCATTAGCTACCAGATTGTGCCAATAGAGGAAAAATAAACCTGTCTCCCTTAGCACACTGTACAAAAGTAAGTGTTGACCCCAGGCATGTGCCCGGTAGCACTGCTGGCTGCCCGGCGTGTTTGGACAGTAGGGATGTGTTAATGAAAAGCTCATTGCTGTGTGTTTACCTTCACGCTGGGTACAGGGTAGAGTTGGGCTTGGTATTACCTGTGCTCTGGGGAGATTGGGATTTGGGTTTTGTGACTCAGACCTGTTTATTCCAATTCCAGTTCCACCTGACTCTGGTTCATCCTGGGGAGCAGGACAGGGCGTTGGTATTTGCCCTACGTGTGTGGCTCCTTTTCGTATGAATGTATTCTCTCGCGTCCCCTTCTTTATTGGTTGTAAAATTGATTGTAAAAGCCACCCACACTTACCGATTGAAAGTATTGCTGTAACAGAGCTGCATGCCCAGTAGAGTTTGGTTTAAGTTTTCTGATTTCAGACTGGTTACCTTCAGTGTAGGAGAAAAGCATAGGTCGGGTGCATAGCATCTTCTCGTCATCTTTAGCATTAGACTGTGGTATTGTATCACGCGCTGATCTCACTGGATGTAACTGGAGTCTGCGCAGGAGGTTAATGCAACTTCCTGGCTATTAATTTTAAGCTATTGAAAGTGGTCTTGATCATGCGACTTGTGTTCATGGGTTTTTGTTTTTTAATAGAGGCATTTTTTAGGAATGTTTTAATACACTAATGATGGACAATACAATAGTTTTAATAGTTGTGCAGTATTCTGTATTTACTTGAAGTAAATCATTTTATATGCAATTTGTTAGATAATTACAATTTTATAAATAAAAATTGGGTGAAATATGATGTCATGGATGTTTACTCTTTATGTAGCACTTAATGGTACGAGGATGTGTCTGCAAAATTCCTCTGGGAGAAGACCCTCTACCTGCCCTCCCTCAGACTAACAAGATAAGTAAGTCTCCCATATACAGTGTTCTAATTAAGTCGCAAAACACGTTATCACGCTGCCAGCGGGTGCCCCTAAGTGGGTAATAAGCTGGTACATGCAGAGCTCATCCCCACAGGAGGAGATCCAGCATCTGCTGCCAGCCGTTGTTGAAGTCTCTGGCTAATGAACATGTTCTGCTTCTTTTCTGATGGGTCCTCAGTGTTCCTCAGGCTGCTGGTTAGTTCAACTGCTGGAGCTCTCCCCGTGATCATTTCAGTGACCCTGGGGTGTTCAGAAGTCATTGCTTTGCAGGGAGCAGCACAAAGGGGATTTGTAATGACTTAATGAAACTTCTGTAAAGGGAGGTGGGAATTTCACTTTTCTGAGTGCAGTGTGTCCTTTTACAGAAGCAGGGAGAGCTGCATTCAGGATCCAGTTCAGTACCTCTCGGAACCAATTCAGTATCTCAAACCTGCAGCTTTGTCCACAGAGTCCTCGGTGATGGATGTAAAAGCACGTGATCTCTGTGTCCAGATTGAAGTCTGCCACCGTTTGTGTTTCAGGCTTGTACATTTATCTGAACTTGATATTCCATCCAGGGAAACCACCTGATCTTTAAGGCCCCTTTGAGGCTAAACCATTCTGTGTATCTGTGGCAGTCAGATACAGGTGTTGGCCTTTGTGCTTTGGCCTGTGACAGTGGACTCCCTAATAAAAATCTGAAGGTGAGGATATGGCCACCGGTTAACCCGAGGTTCAGTTAGACAAACAGCTGAACGGGAGCTTTGTTGCTGTCACAACTTTGTTAGGATCATCGTGTGAGCTCTTGGCGTTCATACTGAGGTCAAGAGGAACAGTCTCTTTCTGGAGTGAGGTAAGTCACTGGAAATGGGTTTTTCAGATGCCTCTTGGTGTCCATTTAAATCAGAGGGAATTATTTTTATGCCTGAGAAAACCTGACCTCACGTGGTTGTCAACGTGCTGGTTAAGTCCAGTGTAGAGTTTCTGTGTTGTCTGTAGTCTGATGTCGCAGGGCAGTGGTCTGTGTTGACAGCTCTGTTCTGTCAGAAGCTACACTGCACTATTAAAACAACAGTCTTTTGAGCTGTTTTAATAAGCAGCTGTTTTACAGTTTAATACTGGAGGCTTTTCTGTGTCTCTGCCTCTGGTTAAATGGACATGGAGTCTATGTTGTATGAACACTTCAGTAGCAACTGCTCTTCTGGTGCAGCTTAAAGTGGCCGTTGGAGGTGAGTGTCTTCTGCCAGCTTGTGTGTCCATAATCCGCAGCTCAGCTGGTGTTTTCCCATCACAGTGGGACTGCCAGTGGTTTTGGGGAGCTGGGAAGTGAATTTTGGAAGGCCAAAAGCAGTGCTTTATGCATCCACATGCACAGAATCGCATGGGCTCCTGGCCTGTGGGTTTGCCTCATCTGCCGATAAAAAGAAAGCCTGAACCTTTAGAACCTGGCATTCAGCACCAAGAGTGCTCAGTTTGCTGTAAGAAGTTGGACTGGATGATGTGTGTGGGCTGTGGGGTTGGCCACGGGAGACAACTGTATCACAGTTACTCCAGAGTAACCTGTGCTGGCTTGCTGGAAACTGCCCTTCTGCCTGCTCCCAGTTTTGCCAAAGAGCTGCCTGCTGGTTTGCTCGCAGACCTGCGGGAGAGCAGCTGTGAGAGAAGATGCTTCAAATGGCAATCTCCCGACTCCTCTACATAGGACGTGAGAGAAAGGCCGACGACTCTGCACACCGCCGTTCTCACTCAGTAGGGTTCTGTTGGTCCCTTCAAAAATCCATCTACAAACCGACCCAAATCCCAAGCCAGCCTGAGTGACTGTACCGTGTGGCTGTGCAAGGACCGCACAGCGTGTCCCCCGTAAAACGCATCAGGGTCAGACCACACCGGACCTCCGTGTGAGTGTCTGCAGTGGGAGTGCGGCTCCTCACGAGTGCGTGGCAGTAAAGTCGCCGCTTGTGTGTGTGATGACAGGAAGGGACAAACCACAGGATAAAGTGAGAGCACAGGGATTTTTATTTGTTACCTCTAGGTACCACGAGTTCGACGTTAATAGGCAAGACCAGTGAATGAGCATCAGTACACCGCGTTCAAACCTCGGTCTCCAAAGCACCAAAAATGGAGCTAGATTTACCTCTTAATCCTACAGTCAGCACACTAGTCTGGACTTGCTGCATCTTGTGTTGTCCCTAATTTAGTAGTACACTGTTACGCAGTTAAGGGGCGTGAGGAAGGTCATCGTGTAGAACCACTTCTACGTCATCATAGGACTACAACATGCACATTCTACTATGTGGCCCAAGCAACAAGAGTACGAGTAGAACAGTTATGGATGGAGACAGGTTCATGTTAACACCACCTATGAATCTGTAGAAACCTCTCTGGACGGGTACCTACAGCAGTTCATCAATTTGTGTGGGAATGTTACACGCATGCACGAGTGGAAAACAGAGCGGGAGTGGCAGCAGGACGAAGGACAAAGGTGAAATCTGTGATGAGATGCACTGGAAACAGGACCTTCCTCAGCTTTCCACAGCAAGTCTCTGCTCTGTAAGCGAGGCCTGCTGGGCAACAGTTTTGTTCTCATGGCTGCGGAGTTTGGATACGACGTCTAGAAACGCCATGCTTTGCACTTCCTTTTGAAGAGGTTCTGGAAAAAGAAAGAGTAAAAGAAATGGCGCTTGGTGTGAGCTGGGCAGGGAACAGGCAGGCTGGGTGAGGGTGAGAAGCTCTTCTGCTGGCCTTGGGTTCTCTGTGCGCACGTGTGTGTGCACACCATCTCTCTATGGACCGCTCGGAGTTGCTCTTGAGGATGGAGGGGAAAATTCTCCAGGGCTTGGGACATGCACAGACTCCAAGGATTTCAGGTAGAGGTGAACGCTGAGGCTGCTGTTCAGCAGTCGCAAAACCCCACCTGGGCTGCTCTCCAGAACAAGGGCCTAGGAAGTGTTTTTAGTGAAAACATTTTCCTGCTTCATTCCTTAAAGCAGCCCGACCCAAGGGCGCCTGCCTGGGAAGGTTCACTGTGCCCCCCTGTACCAAATTAGCTCTGGGTGGCCGTGTGGGGGAGCACGCTGGGGGAGATGGTTCTGTAATGGAGCGTCTCCGTTCGCTGTCTGGTCGCAGGGCAGCTCCGAAGGGAACACAGACACAACCCATGGGGCGCTGCCCAGCGCTCTGTGTGTGTGAGGCAGTGCTTGTGCCCTGCACTGGGAGCTGCTTTTATGATTCTGACTGAGGACTGCATGGTGGTTCTTGACTGATCAGGAGAGGCTGGGAACGATCCATGCAATGGAGCAGCCTGCCCTCGCAGCAGGGGTGCTATGAGGATGACTGTAAAGGTGCTGTGCAGGTGGATGCTCACGTGGAGCGGAGGCTTGTAAGCAAATGTTGAGCAAAACCTTTGTACGTGGAGGTGCCTACACTGCTCTGATCCCAAGTATCTGTTCCTTTCACATGGCTGTGAAACAGTGCTGACTCTCACGGCAGTGTAGTTGTGAGCAGCTGTGCCTGGTGGGCCAAGCACAGGAAGGCTGCTGCAGGACTCTTCTTCCTAGTGAGGTAAGTGTGAGGATCCCTTCTACAGCAGGGTTAGAGCCTAGTGCTGCACTGAGTACTCACTCGTGTGCACACGCCTACGTGTTTTCTTTGCTTCCTGCCATTCTTGTAGGAAGCCAAAACTACAGAAGTCCCCCAAATTTAGTTGACTAAGCTGACCAGTTTTAAACAAAAGTCAACACATGTCAGCTAAGGAGAACTTGCCGCTGAAGGCAACAGTAAAGCTCTAGTTAGCTGCATGTTGGCAGAGAGGGCCTGACAGGCTGCAGTTCTAAATGCCTTTAAATTGCTCACCCGTCAGTGGGAATTTGAGCTGCTGCATCCTGCAGAGTCTGATTTCTGCAGTCAGTATCCAGAAGTGAGTCAACACCCCCTATCTGGACGCTGCAGATGCAGTGTCACAGTGAGCTCCACCCTGCTGTGCATGCTCACTGTGAGCAGAGAACCAGTCTCCAGAGTGGGTTTGCACATGCTTTACGTTGGGGCCAAAGGAGAGAACTCAGTTTAAATCCATAAATCTCCTGAATACTCACCAGATCCTATAAGGGCACAGACCAGCACCATGGAGTTGTATTTTATTTCTGGAGCACTCCTGTCGTCTGAGAGCAGTCTGTGTAGAATCTGAACCAGCTGAGCGTTTTCAAGATCCTTTTCAGCAGTGACTGAAAGACAAGTGAAAATGGGTAAATCTGCAAGTGCCCCTCGCTCTGATGCTTCCGTGGGTTAGCTGTTCACTGAAACACGGATCACTGACTGTAGCTGGAAGTGATGCTGTGGGAGGTAACTCGCTGGTTGAAAGGACAACTGCAGAATTCAGCGATCAAATCCAATCTTAAAAGTGTGGTGAGCTGATGGAAAAGCCACCAGGCATTTGAGCTGCTCAGGCCAACCCCTGCAGTATTTCAGCTTTCAAGACTTCCACTGAGTGAATTTGCTTCTGGAAATCCTGCCTGAGAAAATACAGATGGTGTAATCCTCAATTTCATAGCCAAGGAAGGGCCCACTGTAAGGGCAGCAAAACCTTTTACTGCAGATTGGCGTGTGAGCTCTTTCCTTGGTAGTTTTCTAGGAAACACTTTACGTGGAATTCAGGCTCCAAACCTTTAACTGCCTGAAGACAAGGGTTAGAAGATTCATGCGACTAAGAAGGAGATTCTTCACATGAAGAATCCCTTATGTACTGTGGCAGTGATTTGGAAGTTAAACATGACAACCCCGTAGTGTGTGGTGGCAAGGGAAGTAATCAAGGGCAAAAAGCCGTCACGTTGCTTGTTTGTTCCTTATCTTAGTGAGTAAGTGAGCAAAACTGCCGCTGGGCTTTTAGCCTCCTGTCTGGAGAGCTGAGCTGCTGCACAGGCAGGTCAGTCGTAATCTCTGCTTTCCTCTGGCAACTTCTGCACCTATTTTTGTGCCACTTAATGAAGACACTCGGGGGTGTTCCCCACCTCTGTGTGTATTCTTTCTCTCTCCCTCAGTAATTAGCCAGGTGAAACCTTAACTCTGACAAGCCATCTCAAAAGAGGATTTACTGTTCCAGGGTAGAAATGTAGTGAGGTCAGACAGTCTCCACTCTAAAGCATGACTTCCTTAACTGTGGGCCTTCCAGCTTTTACCCCATGCTGAATGGCCTTTCTGTTTCATGACTTCAGCTGGACACAGACTGGAAAACACCAAGCAGGTAGAGTTAACAGCTGGGATACTCACCTAACTCTAAAGCTGCTATTAGTGCCAGGGCAACGAGAGCTTCGTTTTGCATTATTACGTGTTCGCTGGTTGCCATGGTTACTAAATGCTTGATGCCACCGCTCTGTACAATGGTCCTAATTACATCCTAAAATAAATCACAGAGAAATGAAAAAATCTGCATTGCACAGAAACCGCGTTAGGTGACAGCTACGGATGCTCTCAGCTGTGGGAAAGGACACACGAGCGCACGGGGGCCTGCGGAGTACCTGCTGGTACTCTGCAATGAGGTCGAACCTGCCAAACCAAGCCAGTTAACCACGTGGCTCAGTTTAGACACTCAGTTTAGACACCCTCTTCCAAGTCCTCATGGCATTCCATCACCCACCTAACGATAGGTCCACTCTCTGGTTACGGCTGAGCTCAGCTGGTGTTCAAAGAGGATCACTTCTCCCTTCTTTATGCTGTGGTGTTCATTCAGAGCAGCTAATCAGAAGCACCCAGTACAGCAGACATTTGGGGTAAGGAGAGACAAGGATGTAGTTTTATAAAGTTAGCAAATCCTTTACCTCTCTCTGTGACTTTTCAGAGCTGCCTCAAAATGTTCAGAGAGGTGAGGGTGCAGACACTGCACCTCACGGTGTAACAGAGCCCGTGGAGTTTGTCCAGAAGTGGGACAGGAACGTGATCCTGGACGTGGAATTTTCCTTCATGCACAAAACAGGTTAGGGAGGGACAGTGACAGGGCAGACACCAGTGTTGTGGTTTCCATTCTAAAGCCAGAAGTTACAATCAACCTCTTGCCAGTGTCTAGGCGATGGAAACGGCGACTGGGTTAAACCTCAGGTATTCACTTTTACCTCTCCCCCACTTACTTGCCACTGTACCGAGGCATGCCAAAGGGCAACTGCCCGAGGAAACGTGGTTTGTCTCTTGTTTTCTTCTGAGGGTTGCAAAGCTCTTTCTTGAAATGAGACTCTGATTTACATTTTTAATCAATGTGTTGAATTTAAAGCACCGGGAAGGAGGGAGGGAGCGAGCGCTTCCTAACTTGCGCACAGCCGAATCTCACTGGCCGGTGTCTGTGCTTAGGCTGGTTTATGGTCCTGTGAGCCCTGCCGTGCACTGTGCAACTGGCTGCTGAGCGTGATGTCACCTGTACCAGCTGCACCCCCAGTTACCAGCTTGTGAAAACGAACCTGATCCCAGCCAAAACCAGGACATGCAATTTGATCCCAATCCTTGTGAACAAAACTATTTGTAGCTAATCAGGCTGAAGGTGCTGGCGGCACAGCTGAACAGCCCTGGAGTTCCACACAGAAACCCAGCTTCGTTCGGAAGGGCACAACGCAGGTGAGCACTTCGATATTTTTCCTTCCTGGCAGAAGAGATGACAGCTGTCGGGTTTGGTGCAACTGACAGGAACGGGCTGCCAGGGCAATTGTGGAGTCTCCTTCTCTAGAGACATTTAAAACCCACCTGGACACGCTCCTCTGCAACTTGATGTAGGGGGATCCTGCTCTGGCAGGAAGATTGGACTGGATGATATTTAGAGGTCCCTTCCAATCCCTAATGTTCTGTGATTCTGTGAAGTGTGGCCCAACTCACAAGTACCTACGCCAGTTTTCAGAATGAGAGACTGGTTTTCTGAGTGACTGTCACCTTGAGGAACTCTGCCCGAACCCTTTAAAAGGAGAACCCAAGTTCAGATCTGCTGTGCTGGAAAGCAGCTGTACTGGTACTCGAGCCTAGAGGGCAGCAGAAGCATTGAAAACCCCACCCTCAGCCCTACTCGCTTCCAGCCAGGTTTCCTCTGAGTCCAACAGCTCATCTATGACAATCTGATTTAGTTCTGTGTTCATGCCTGTTCGCTGCTATCAGTTAGTGTCTCTCTATTTAAAGCTGAGCTCTGTTTTGCTGTAGAGAGTGATCACAGTTAGCATTTGTGGTGGCACAAGCCATCTACATCTGCACCCCGGGGACTGTGCTCTTGTCCCTTTTAAGGCTGCTTTGTCTAATGCTGTCCTAAGCAAGGATGGTGGACTTGGACTGTGCAAGAGGGGGATGTGGTTGGTGTGAGGTGCTGAGCGGGACAGAACTCACCCGTGCTAGTTTCTCTCCTGCCACGCACACGCACGCTTACGCTAGAGTTTGGAATAGATGGTGATTTCTAAGGATCCATCAGAATCTGGACACTCTGAAATGTGCTCCAGGAAGAGCAGGGGGACAGACTGTTTCTGGATCTTAATTTTATAGACACCTGTAGCAAGCTCCTAACAGTTGCAGGCAATGATTCCTCATGTGTTGCATCAGTGGCAGGCAGAAAACACACTGAATTCCTGCAGGACGCAGTGCAAAGAAACCTGAGTCAGCCTTAGCTGCATGAACCCGAACCGGGTTCCTGTCTGCCCTGCCGCTCTCAAACGGCTTCACTTTGTTCAACCAGTGTTTTTCAAAAAGCCACGTCGTTGCAGTGACCGTTTCGACCTGCTGCTGGTGTCTGACCGGCGCTCCTGGAGGCAGAGGTGTCACGGATGGGTCCGGAGGGTCACGATGTACCGGAGGGACCCGCACGCCGAGTGCAGAGGTAACTCTTAGCTCTCACGTGCTGACCTTTTTCACCACTAACTTACTTTTGATTTGCTGTGTCGTATAAGTGCAGAAAGTAGTCTGTTGGACTCTCCCATCACACCTGCGTGATCCTTGGCTTCACACCACTCCACCAACCGTTCCACCAGCTTCACGTTTTTGCCCAGCTGTTCAGCTGCTTCTGCTACGCGATGCCGGAGCCAACAACAAAACAAAAAAGTCGTCACTTTTTAAAAGCAAGTGCTAGAAAAACAAGCTCAAAGTTACTGACTAGAAAGAGTTGGTTAAGGAGAACGTCTCTAGCTTAGGCTAACGGAGGGACCAGTCTAGGCACTTCTAGTGAAGTACAGCCCATCACAATGGAAACACAGCACAGGAAAGCATCCAAGACCCAGCTGATTCCAGAACCTCATCAGCCCAGATAATGAAACTTGTGTGTTGGTTAGGAGTAAGGAAAACAAAGGTGTTCACACACCCCTCGGTGAGCCAGCTCGGAATATTAAAACCAGGAGGGCTGAGGGAGCCCCGTGATCAGTTAGACTAGGCTTTACAGACTTAAGTCACGCAAAAATTGCAGCTTATGGATTGACAAGTGGCTCAGTCTGTTCCGAGGAGCTGGGTACAGCCAGGGAACGCGGGAAGTGAACAGCAAAGCAGGAGTGGGAACTTCAGATGCTCCTGCCTCAGTACGTACTCCGTGATGTGACAGCGTAGGAGAGCTCTGAAGTACGAAAGTAAATAAGCATTTGACACCTTACTCTGAGGGTCCCCAGCAGTCGATTTAGGAGTTCTGAAAGAAAACCAACCCACGCTCCCGTCCCTTTGCATATGCATTAGCTTTGTTCCGAGACTTGAGGAATAAAATTTCAAAAACCCCTCTGTTTCTGTCTTGTAGGAATCTTGGCAGCACATCACAGACTGAACCGCAGAGAACCGCTGAACACACAGAAGGGTTTATTTTTACCTTGTGCATCTATTAACATCCTTAATGTTCCCAGCAGCTTGAATTGAACGGGGGGCATCTCCGATCTGAGAAATTTCAATACAGCTTCTGCAACACCAGCTGACAGCATCTTAGCCTTATTTACAACTGCATGAATAAAGAACAGGGATGAGCTCAGGAACATTTCTGGAAGCTGCGGTTTATTTCCAAGATGGTCTTGAGGCAAACGTTCAGACAGTGTGAAAAATAGCTTGTGAGCACAGACTCGAGGAGCACGAGCGTGCGCTGGCCGAGCTGGGCTCGAAGACACAAGTGTAGGACTAGCTGCTTTTTTCCAGCCAGCACTTCTGGTTGGCACTGATCAGCCCGAACGCAAACCGAAGGCCGGGCTTTTCCCCCTGTGTCTGGGAAAAGCGTCTTTCACGAGTGGTGGAAGCTCAGGCTAGTGCTTGCACCCCAAAACGTGAAGGAACGTCTCGATTCCTGTCAATACAGTTCTGTTTCACGCAGGCACAGGAGCAAAAGCACCTAATTACCGGAGTAACCTGGTTCCAGTACTGTAGACAAAAGCAATGTGGCCTCGCTCCCATGGGGTCTGTAGTCTTTGTATTGTCCCCCCAAACTCATCCCACCCCCTCGCCCAGAGTATGTTCTCTGCTTTCATGGAGCTCTCTGAAATATCCACAAGGCGCAGACCTGGTCCAATACCGAGGGAGAGGCGATCCTGCCCGTAGGAGAGGGGTTGGAACTAGATGATGTCTAAGGTCCCTTCCAACCTAAATCGTTCTGTGTTCTGTTTGTTTTGTGTTTGCAGCAGTGTTTAACACACAGCTCTTCACTGAGGCCAGGCACTGCTGGCTCCTTTTCCCGTACCAACGCACAGGAAACCTTACGCAGGTCTCTGGTGGCAGACACCCTTGGGCACAGGCTACAGGGAAGCTGCTGGCTGAGGGAAGTTACAGAATCACTTGCCTGGGAAAGGTAAGCGAAAGGCTCTGCTAAAGCCGCACGGGTCTGGTTACGTGTGCGTGATCGTCTGCAGCGCCTGTCAGAACTGCAGACGGTAAAAACACGCTAAATGAGACTTGGTTTTGGCCGGGAACAAGAGAGGGCACCCAAGTGCTACAGGCTTGCTTTGTCTTCCTATGCGTGGCGCTGCCTCTGTGCGCTCGGGTAATCAGAACTCGGCCAAATGGGGCTACTGAAAGTAACAAAAGGAGTATTGGGTTCGTTGCCTACGAACAGGAACTGACTGCAGCGGGCTGGCTGCTCTAGCAGTCTACCTCCAGCTCTAATTTGGGTTCCTCAGAGCCTCAGGCGATGCAGTACGGTGCAGTGCTACAACAAAGCAGGCACTGCTTTCGGGTGGTCGGGACCCTCTGCTGTGAGAGAGATCCCAAATGAAACACAATGATGCCGTGCTTTGGCTGGAGAAACTCTATCCAAGGCCTCCTCAGCTCCCTGCCGTTTACCACACTGCCCTTTCCTTGGCTGGGATAATTCTGTGGGATCACAGGGGCAGCGGGAGGGTCAGCAGGCCTGTGATGTACTGCAGACTGCTTGTCACAGCTGCTGAACAAAGGACACGAGAGCAGTGATGGACCTGACTGAGAAGCAGCCGTCTGACCTGCCTCTGAGACCGTCAGTCAGTTTCCCCCTGTCATCCCCTTTTGGGGGTGCAGTGGGAGAACAGAGTTTCACCTTGGGGTGACGAGCGATGCAGAATGAGGCTTACCAGGAATAGCCAGGTTGCGGAGAGCACTCAGTGCGGCGTGCTGCACAGTCACATTTCCATCCTCCACATGTCTGTCTAGCAGATCCGTCAGCTTTTGAACTATGCCATTATCCACCATATGGATGCAGTTTCCGTCTGTGTGAGATGAGACAATTTGCTTGTGAATGGAACATTAGGATATTTTCAGGAGCTTTTTAAGAGTAGAAAGGCTGAGGGAGCTGGGTCTCTTTAACTTGGAGGAGACTGAGGGGTGACCTCATTAATGTTTATAAAGATGTAGAGGGTGGGTGTCAGGGGGATGGTGCCAGGCTCTGCTCAGTGGCATCCAATGACAGGACCAGGGGCAATGAGTGTGAGCTGGAACATATTTAATGAGAAGGAACTTCTTACCAGTGAGGGCTACAGAGCACTGGAACAGGCTGCCCAGAGCGGGTTGTGGTGTCTCCTTCACTGGAGACGTTTAAGACCCGCCTGGACGTGTTCCTGTGCAACTTGATCTAGGTGACCCTGCTGTGGCAGGGGGATTGGGCTAGATGATCTTTCAAGGTCCCTTCCAATCCCTAATGTTCTCTGACTCCTTGCTTCTTTCTAGGTTTCATTTGACCACCACCATCAACAGGAGCTGCAATGCTCATGCCACACAAAAACGACACAAGAAACCCCGTAGAAGGCAGACACCCCCTTTTCTGCCAATGTGGAATGGCAGTTTTAAAGGAGGCTTAATGCTTCTCAGGATTGTGAAGTGTAAAACTACTGACACTGCTCTGTAGCTCGTTACCAGCTTTACTGCCACATGCCGTTTCTGTTTGTAGCCGTATAGAGCGCGATAGAAGGGCAGAGATAAATTTACAGGCGCTATTAAGACATAGTCTTACCATTTCTGGCAAAATTTGCAATAGCCAGTGCTCCTGCAAGCTGTAGCTGATGGCTGTTGGAAGGGATCCACGAAAGTACTCTTTGGAACACGCTGCCTTTTCCTCCTTCAAATAACTTCTGCATGGATTCGTCTAGGGTAAAAAGCGCAGACAGTCAGAAGCCAAAGCAGTGTTTGCTAGGGAAAAGCCTTCTCTTTAGATGTGTGAAGCTCTGCTGGCTTCACTACAATTAATCCAGCCTTGCAATAGGATGAGAGAGACAATCTGACCCATTCAGTGCTAAGTGGCTGGTAGCAGGTCCTCTGGGTTATTGAGAAAATTAAGAAGTAGTAAAAATTCAGCAGACAAACAGCACTACGAGTATTCGTATTCGCTGTGCAGAGCCACCTTGTACTCACCTCCAAGCAGTAGTAAAACCATAAGATCAGAAGCTGTCTTAAGCTCTGCAACATCTTCCTCTTTGTCACTGTCGACGGTCTTCTGGACGATCTCGAGTAAGCACTCCACCAAGCCTGCTTCAACGAGCTGCAGTTTAATGACATCTGAAGAACAGCACGGATAACGGGAGTCACAGTCCTGACTTCAATACGTCTGCTGTACGTACACACAGGACAGACTGAGAAGCAGCAGTGCTGCCAGTGGTTTCACCGACAGCTTGTGGAGATAAAACTGCACTCTATTTTAAATTCCCAGGGCCAACTACTGCTACTGTTCATACACTGGCTGCTACTCCAGTCGCAGCCTTTAAATGGCCTTTGGAGGTCTGAAGCTGTGTGGAGCTGTTCTTCACTTCTCAAAACGGAGGGTATCTGTCATCACACAGCAAAGTCCGAAGGATTGTGCTGTGCTCGGCTTTCCAAAGGCTTTGTGCAGCGTTGTGGAACACACTTAGACTTTCTCATTCCGTTTCAGATACGGAAGAGATTCTGACTTAATTGAGACGTGCAATGACACCTCATAGCCAGGCATCAGCCCTGCCTTTAGCTGAGCCAGGACTTGTGCAGCTCATTGCAAGGGCCGCAGGGTAAGTGCATAAGGGCAAAGTCTGGGTGCGGAGAGAAATTTTTTAGAATCATAGAATCGTAGATTCATTAGGGATTGGAAGGGACCTCGAAAGACCATCTAGTCCAATCTTCCTGCCACAGCTGTTACTGGCAACAAAGCTCAGCAGAGAAGGTGGCAAATGAGTCTTTGGGGTGGTGACACAGGATGTGGGAGCAGTATTTTTTCTGTTCCTTACACAACAAAACCTTTAACAGATTTTCCCTGTGAATTTGGAGCTGGGAATCTCCTTCACATGCCTGAACCCTCTCTGTTAAGTGGGAATGGCAGGTTGCCTGCTGCTGTGTCCTGGAAATGGTTGTGGTAGCTTGTGCCTGCTGACTCTAGAAAGCGCAGCCACACGCCTCTGCAGAACTGCACAAACAAGTGGCTTTCTACTTGCTTTCTGTTGTTTTAACAAGAAGGGGGTAAAATGTTAACGTATTTTGAAATGTTGTAAAAATATTTAACAGCAGTTGAAGTATTTTTTAAAGGTCAAAGCTTTGGACATATTTTTTCATCTAGTTTACAAGTGTCACTTGGGTGGGGGAAATGTGTTCCAGCTCTGGTAAAGGATGGGTCTGGCTTACAATTTCCTGTTGTCACCAGGCTTTTTGTCTGAATGAGACCCATTGTTTCTCTAAGAGCAACTGCCCTTCTCGTGAACTGTATTAGGGAATGCAAAATATCCAGCTGGGATTTGTCTTAAACAGGCACTTTTGCACTGAGGCCCTCTGCTAAAGGCAGCTCCCTTTAGTCACAGAACACCAGGTTGCAGATGTTCCGTGGTTTAAAATATGAATTGCTGCACCAATCTGCTTAAACGAACCCAGGGCAAACCCTCAAAAACCCCCAACCACCAAAGCCAAATGAAATTCTTCATTTAGCTGTTTTTGCCTTCTGACCTATTCCTAGTTATCTAGAACCAGCACAGTGACGTCCCTTTAAGTATGCCCCGAATCCACCGCGGGAAGAGTTCGGGTGGCTACCAAGTCCCTGCGTTACGTTCAGCAGCAATAAACTTACAACCTTTTATTGCGACTATAAAACATAGTCAAAGAAAAATCAAGCATTTGAACTATGTGAAACTCATAAAAGGTCTGATCCAATTCTGTGTCAGTCTCCAGGAAGAGGATCCTGCTGTGGCAGGGGGATTGGACTAGATGATCTTCCAAGGTCCCTTCCAATCCTTCATGATTCTACGATTCTATGGCTATCTCAGAGCAACCTGCCAGCTTCACACAAGAAATGTCTGTCTCTTGGCACGACAGGCTTTTTTAGAAATGAGAACCCACCTTCTTTGCAGGTACCACTTGAAAACAGAAGGCCCTAAATGGAAGTAAAAATGTATCTTGATTTGATGCTGTGTAAACCAGACCCAGTGTCTGTGTACCACAGGGCAAGATGAAACCTGAACCTTTACAGTTAAAAAGTCTGTCTAATAATTTATTCCCTTCCCACAAGCTTTAACGCTGAGATCATTGAAACAAGGTCATAAAGCCATCAAATGCTGTGCTGTCTTCCCTACTCAGAACTGCTTCCCACTGCAGACCAGCTCCCCTTGTTAACTCATGTCTTGGTTTCCTTCAAGGGCAGAGATACTAGACTGTGCAAACCACCCCGAACTCCCTTGGGAGGAACAACCCGGTTCCCACTCTAGCTTGAGCAGCGAATGGAACTCGTGCCTTCTGGGCTACCATAATATATGACACCCAACTCCCAGTTGGGCAGTAGGGGTAGAATGTCTAGATCTCAGTTCTGCTGTTAACATGGCCCCTGTGGGATAAAAGGGCAGCTTCTGATAGCCCTACTCTGGGTACTGGGGAATAAAATAGAACATAATCGTCACATAATGGACCGGAGGTGGAGTTAGCATCAGCAATTGCTCCTGTCATACGCTCAGGCAATTAAGACTTACTTGATGTGAAACGATCACCACAAAAACCAGCCACGGCAGCTTCTGAGCAAAGCGGCCAGTCACTCTGCCTGAAAAGGACACCGATGTGCTAAAATACATAGGAGAGTATGAGAAAAGGAATCCAAGTCTCACCGTTTTCTGCCAGGGGAGCCAGAACTTCAAAAATCATCTCTTTCTTATCGTGCTCTATTTGCTTCTTGAACAGCTTCACAAGCTCTTCAGCGATGTTTGTGTAGGCAAACTGCTCTTTGCTGGACTCTGTGAAGCGAAACAGGAAATCCAGTAAATCAAGGCAACAAACCGCAGCAGAAGGCAGGAGCATCTTTGAAAAAACTTTATTATTAGGTTTGTTCGGTGAGATGACTGATGATGCCTTTCACAGACAAGAACAACAGACTCACGCTCGTCTCTAGACGAAGAGAGAAGTGCCTAACACTTTAAGGTAACTGTACTGACCTGAATGAGTTCAGGCTGTTAAAATACAGAAATATACGATAGGGGCTCTCTGGGCTGTCTCTAGCCAGCAGAACATGAAGGTGGTTATGGAAGCAGGAACATGATAAAAGTATATTTTATATCTTTGATTCTCCTCAGCTTAACAGGGAGACTAGCAGGTCACATACGACACTTTTATGGCAGAGATGAAGAGTCGTGCTGAGCGCTTTAATATTTATGTGGTTTCACAATGGTGACGTTTCCTTTGAAATCTGTGCGTGGCCGATGCGGGGCCGTTTCACACTGCACAGACGGCACCAGGCAGCTTTAGAGACGGGATTGCTTTCTACCAGCAGGTTAGCCAGCAGATAATGGTTCTTCAAGTGCAGATTCAACAAAAGCATCTCTTATTCCACTGTCTCTAATCTTACTCCTCCTCACTGGCAGTATTACAGGGATGCAGGTGGTCGGGCTGTTGTTAGGCATATTCCACTTGCCACCTCCTGAGGGCCATCTGTAGTTAAAAAACCTTCCAGCACCTTTGCTACTGCAGTAATGGATGGTTAGGGATTATTTGAATGTAAAACTGACCCCAAGGAGTGGGGGAAAAAGCAGAGGTTCAGACTTGAGACCCTCTGAGCGTGATCTCCTCGTTTTCTCTGCGACGGCGCAGCACCCTGTAAGTGGACCCCTGTCCTTTCCAGCATTTTTAGAAGAACCATCACTCTCCTTACTGGATTTGTGCCCTGCTTTGACAAAGGACAAGGGTTTCCCATAAGGCTTCTCAAGGGACCTGTGCAATGCAGTCATCTCTAAAGTGATGCAAAACGCCGATGGCGCAGTAAAACTCCCAGAAGTGACACGGCAAAAACAAAACACTACAGTGCCAACGTGACCGACTGAGCTGTTGCTTAAGGGAGATTGAAGTATTACAGGCTAAATTAATGTTGTGCCAGTCTTAAAGAGCAAGCATCTCTTCAGCACATGGGAACAGGAAGGGAAGCAGCTGCTGTTAACCTTCTTTCCTATGGTTCTTGTTACTCAGCTGGACAGAACTGGACCTTTCCAAAATGAGAAAGGAAATGCAGTTCTCAGTGAAGACACCACTTGCTGTATTTAATATCCTTATGGTTGCAGCTGCATTTCAGGACTAGAGTTTCTAGTGCACGACTCGTATTAGACTTTCTGCTGTGCAGACACAATACGCGGGGCCTGAGCGACTCCTTTCTCTAGGGCTACTTTGACTGCTCTTTCTGCTGATTTAAGTAGACTTGTCTGCTATTAGCAAAGCTATTATATGTGAGCGAGCTACCACAGATGATGTAGATTTTGAAGTCTATGAACTTAGGACACAACTGTGAGTAAGTTCAGGCCACCAAACGGTATAGACTCACAGATAGGTTTTTCCTGTTTGGAACTGCTGAATCTTCTTATGATGATCTCACAGCTGCTGTTTATTGTACTTCAGTGCAAAAAACAACTTAGGACACTAAATTCTCATGGAACAGGTTAGCAGAAGAAGGAGGACAATGTAAAACCCAAGTGATAATAAAACACGGGCACTAACAACGTCAGTTCACACTTGGTGGAATTACTGTGATAACTGATGAGCACACACATTGGATCAAAGCAGGACCACAGGTCAACTTCAGTGGAGGTGTTAACTACCTGAAAATACAATCTAGAGCTCAGCAGTAATCATGACCTGTACATGCAAGTATTTAGACTAGAAGATGGTCAAACTCTACACTTAAAGTAACACAGTACAGGCAGATTGATGAACTCTGCTTGTCTCTGTTTCATTCAGTGATTTCCGTGAGCCAAACTGAATCCCGCTATAACCTGGTGGAGCTACCCCAGGATACATTATTTATGTTATTAGTAAATAATTCACAGTAAGTAGCAGTGCCCAGGAAACACTGATTAGATAATTTAAAACACTGGAGAACACTGACATAAAACATTAGGTTGTCCTAAGGAGGCAAATACGTTTCAGTCACTGAAGCAGGGAAAAGACAACTTGGAGACAATAAGCAGATACCGCTTGCTTTAAATCCTTTGTTCCACAAGGAGCGGAACGAGCGTCAGTGAAAGGTTTACTTAGCCTTAAGAATGAACTTCATGAAAATGGGATGCAAATTTGAGATGAATGTTGTGTGCACTTACCTAGTTCTGCTAAGTTGCCAAACGCAACAAGGCACATCTCTGTCAGAGCTGCGTTTTGGCAGTGAATACCCAACAATTTCACTAATGTAGGAATAACACCCATATTGATAAGCTGTGACTGGAGGGTATCTACGTAAGAAGAAAGTACAGCGGCACGTTAGCAATTGTGGTCAGAGCACTGGTCTTCAAACAAGCATTTTCCACACAAAGCAACTTCTAGGCTAAGCAGCGTTAAAATGTCTGTCTCCTCTACTCTTCTACACTAGGATCTGGTCCAGACTTAAGACACGGACTCGTAATTCCCCTTCCCCTGGCAGTGGGATGTATTGCCAGAAATGTTCCCTCCTAACAGGGTAGAGTCAATTATGCAGCTACTGACAATTTGGTGGTTATCGGGTTCCTAATACATGTTGGGCTTGATTCAGAGCTCACTGAGACTGGCTAACTGAAACCAAACAAAGCTCTGTCAGTGGAACAACTGTTTGTCTGACAGCTTGTTTCTACACACTGTTTTCCCTTAAAACATCAAAACTGGAAAAGTAAAATGAAGATAAACTGGCACTGAAATAAACATGAGAAGTTTTAAAAACACAGGAAGTCACAATGTAGATTATGAGGAGCTTAAGAAAAAAGAAAGTTTAATAAAGACAAAAAAATGGAAGATTTAGGAAAAGTCCTTAGAAGCCATTCTGATAATTTCTTGCACAAGATGAGAGTTTATAGTATTTACAAGTAAGAAAGTTATTGCTCCTAGATGTCTGCAAATAGAAAGATGCTTTGATGGTTAGGCAGAAACATGGTTGTTTTAAAGGAGGGCTGATAACGATATTTTCTCTTTAGCAGTTTACCTATAACAGAGCAAGGAAGAAAAACGTTGTTTCACAGCTGAATAGAATGAAGCAGACACGAACACACCAGATGTTGTTTAGTGACTTCCCTACAGATCTCGTTTTCCTTCGTTTCTAACCCAGTGCTTTCTGTGGTTCCATTACCTAGTTTAGCGGTTGCCTTGATACTGTTGGGTTAATGGTTGGACTTGATGATCCTAAAGGTCTTTTCCAACCCAAACGGTTCAATGATTCTATGGCTTCAACTTTGTTTAAATGCTACAGGCTCAAAGGACAAGGATCCAAAGCCTAGTGGATTCAAGAGAACTGTGTTACTTCATTCAGCTTTGGGTCGAGCCCTACAGGGGAATTAGGGTGGTTTTCTCTTTTTTTGTTTTTTGAGGAAGTCATTCTGAGCAACTGAAACCAGCTGCAGGTTTTACCTGTGGAATCAGAGCCATTAAACTTGCAGATTTTTACAGGGGTATAAAAACATGTTACATGTGAAGTCTAGCAAATTTAGCATCATCTCCTGCTCTCAGAAAACTCTTTGCCTTCAAGATTCTGCCACGTGCTCGGAATGTGCACACACTAAAAATGATTGAAAGATTCTGGAAGGTTTAGTTCATTTATATTTGGTGCAAAATACCTTTACTTACAGTGACTTATTGATAAATGGGGTGGTTACTGGGGATAAGCAGGAATCCTCATGGCTTGCCATCGTCTTTGATAACCCTGTATTACTTACCAGTAACT
>JAOXOE010000405.1:25427243-25469103 GCA_028565055.1 Phoeniculus purpureus | reverse complement strand
AACAATTACCAAAGCAAAAGATTAGCACAATAAGAAAAAGAACCACCTTTTTCTCAATGTCTTAATTGCCCTAACCCAAATTTCTTTTCCCAGTGATGTTATCCAGCACTGTATCATCAGTCCTCTCTCTCCCCATCGTACAAGCAGTCAAGCTATCAAGTTTTCCTTATCCTGCAATGTACACAGTATGAAAATCAAGACTGTACAAGTTTATAACATGATCTTCCACTATGAAGTGTTTCAGAGCTCTGCAAAAAGAGGTTCCTAAATCTTCCAATTCCTCTATCAAAGTATCTGAGGCATATATACGCCCTGGATGCTGGATATGTAAAAAAGGATTGTAAGTACTGTATATACAGTTACACCATATATATCTCTCTATATATATATCCACACACACTCATCCATATACTTATCTATATCTAAGGGGTACACACAGGGATGGCTGCTCATGGACTGGACAGGCTCTGCTGGGTTTAACACTGGCTGGCCAGCTGGGCCCAAGGATTGGTGGTGAATGGAATTAAATCCACTTGGTGTCGAGTCACAAGTGGTGTTTTCCAGGTGTATAAAGTAATATATCTGATTTTTTTCATTAAATGTTTTGCAGAATAACTGAGACACATGCAACACAAGCGTGTACGCTTTGGACATGATCAGGACACCAGGGGACTCTCTTTCACTGCAGGTATGTATATTCCGTTTTGAAAGAGGAGAAACTGGAATCTGTTTATAGTCACAGTCAAGTTAAGAGTCTGTGTCAGGAAAGGATTATTTTAAGAAATGATAAATAGAAATAAATGCTCGCATCCTTGATGTAGTGACAAATATAGGTGTAATGCTGAAATGACAGGAAGTTCTTCACCAAATACAGTGAGACAATATAGTCTGGTGTTTTGATTCTGTGCTTACAGAGGGGAAAGAACCCCAAACTTGGCTAGGATAGTCCAGCAGCATCCTGGTTTATGTATCCTCCACTGGTCTTCCTGTATCACAAAAGCTTTGCAAAGACAAGACTTTGTATTTATATTGTAAGATTTTGGTTGTGACTTTTTGGTGAGTCAAAACAGGTGTGCAAAGAAACCCCAACCAGCTCGGGTATCAAATTTGTTCCTGTGTCTTCATATTGAACTGCATGCAAAACATGCAAGCAGAGAATTACACAAAGGTAGATTCAGGTAAGGGCTGAAAGATAAAAATACACCTTGTAAAACCCAAGTTCTTTACCTGGATGGAATCTGGCACAGCTCCACTGAAAACACTCGTGTGACAGCAAGTGAAAAGCTAACTCATACATTCTGTAGTTCCGTTCTCTCTAGCTCGTCAGAGGTCACATGTAAAATCCTGCCGTATCTTTACTAAGCACGTAACATCACCTTGCTACATGACAGCATTCCTATCCACTCCATATTTCTGTCAGGCAGAAAGATACCAGCTTCTGCTGTACAGACAGCAAAAGTAAGGTAGAAAGATTTGGCGATAAATATCACTCCAAGAAATCTCTCTCTTACATACTCAAGAAGTTAGGGGAAAAAGAACTTTGGGACCCCTCCCACGTAGATGGCAGGCTGTAAGTGCAGGCTTTGAGGTGGCTACCTAGACTGGTAGAGCTCACAGAAGCGACACCTTAATTGTGCTTGTTTTTCTACCTCATTCCCGTTCACCCCGCACAGCTGCCTCTCTGCCCTAAGCAGCTGGGTGAAGAACAGACCCAGGCTAGTGCCATAATTAGGATCTCCTGTTGCTGCCTTCTTATGCCCAAGAGGATCAACTCAGCTCATTAGCGCAGGGCCACAAAGAATCCTGTACCAGATGTAGGAGGGGAATTCTGAAGGCCCCGACTACCCATAGCTCAGGCGATGACACCCCAAGCAAGAAACGCATTTCTGACTCAGAATGCTCCGTGTACTTATTACTGACTCGCTTCTCCCTGTTCTGTCGCTAAGGAACAGACTTTGCACACCAGAATCCTCACCCAGCTCCACATCATTTACAGTCAAAACAAGACCACAGCATGTTGCCGTGTCTTGTTCCCAATCCAACTAGTACTTTGCAGCGCAGCAGCTCTATGAACTCCCACACTTAACGTGCTTCCAGCCTCCCAGAAGCTCTGTTGAAATTTTTCTCGTGACCTTTTTAAATAAACATTTGCTATTCCTAAGAGATCAGTGATTAAACAGTTTAATGAGAGCGTTCACATTTCTGCAGTAAAATGCTTCGCTACAGCGCACAAAGGGCAATGCTGTTGTGTAGGGTTTTTTTGAGCACACGTAAGGCTGCTTAAAGATGTTTAAACAACCCAAGAGACCAGAGGGAAGTCGTTTTCCTACAAAACGTGCAGTAAGATTTATTACAAAATGAATTATTACTGCCACAATGGTTTTTAGCCCAATGCCACACAACGGTCTCTAAGAGTTGGTGCAGTCTCTTTTTCTATCGAGAGTTGCTCACAGGAGTTTTATGCAAAACTGGGCTTTAGTGGGGTTATCAAATTACTGTGTCTGCTCACATTCCCCTTACGAACAGCCTCTTAGCGTATCTCCCCGTGTCTCGGCCGTGACTGCGCCAATGGATGCCCAATTCAAGGACCAGGTTTGTTCTAGTGCATATAATTGGTAGGTCTTTAAAATGCAGCACGTCAGAACGTTCAGTTTGCTTTTCTCAAGGTGCGTTTGCATAATTTCCCCTTGGGTTTTCTTCATCGGTTTAGTAAACCCTAAAACAAACCACAAAGTCATAAAAGGTTAACGAGAAAAAAAGAACTAAAGTGACAGCTTCGAGTACAAAACCAGTGTAAAGCCTTGGCCACTGAGTTATTTCTACGACGTGTGCACCAATACGCTGATTTTTGTCACCACTGTTGTTATTCCTGGAATATTCCTGTTATTAAGTTATTATTCCTGGAAACATAGTTAGTTCCATCAGGCGAAGGGCTGTGCCATAGCATAGGCAGCTATCAGAAAATGTTTTGGCAAATAGATCATCAGTGCTCTTTAATGTAAATCTTAAATTAGCTTTACTGCTTTCAAGACTGGCTCTTTCTTAATATAAAGTTTAAGCTCTGCCAGCCCAAGTGACATCAAAGAAGTGGATGCACCTCATACAGGTTGGGGCAAAAGCACTTATTAATTTTCTACTAGTATACAAAGCTCTATCTTCTGAAGAAGACAACCAATGGTTTCAGACAGTTTACTTGGTTTTTAACTAACTTCTAGAACATACTGGTCTGGTTCCTCCACTATTCCAAATGTTTTGTTCTTTGTTATCTCTAGTATTTGAAGTCCAGGTTAGATGCCGTTTGTACTTCAGAAGTGATCCTGGTCCTGCAAAGCTGCACATGGTTGTTTAAGAATATCTGTGCCAAGTAAACCTGAGGACTGGTAAAAATTAAGTAGGTGTCTACGGTTCTGGTGATGAAGGCATCTTGGCTAACTAAATGGCTAGAGTAAATGCAAGTCAGTGAGGGAAAGGATGGTTTGCACAACAAGGTCTCTTGTTTGAACCAGGGTGCACAGAGAGCAGCTCTTGCTTAAACGTAAAGACTATAACTGTTCGTTTGTGTTTTTAAATTCTTCTACTCTGCACTTGGGTGGAATTCTAAAATCATTTAAATGGCATTGTGCCATTTTAAGTGCTTCATCTTAACCGCATGTGGCTACAGAGCTGCACTGGTTTTGACCAAAATATTGCTAAGGTTAGACCAGTGCTTTATGGATCACATGTTTAAAAATAGAACCACAGAATCATTAGGGACGGGAAGGGACCTCGAAAGATCATCCAGTCCAATCCCCCTGCCACAGCAGGATCACCTAGACCAAGCCACACAGGAACACAACCAGCGGGTTTTAAACGTCTCCAGTGAAGGAGACTCCACAACCCCCCTGGGCAAGCCCCTTCCACTGCTCTGTCACCCTCACTGGGAATAATTTTCCTTCTGATATTTATATGGAACCTCCTATGTTCCAGCTTACACCCATTGCCCCTCGTCCTATTTACAGGAGCCCAATATGGATGTGGGGGTGAAGAAGAGTTCTTTCTACATGGTTCTATTTTTATTCCCCTCTATTTTAAAATTGGGTCCTCTTTGCTTCATTTTTTTTTGTACTGAGGCATTCATCAGCTCCCACTGCTTATTCTTCCACCTGAAATTGTGATGGGACGTACAGGAAAGTGATGACCACGTGAAAAAGCCACCAGAAGTAGAACTTCAAAGAAAGGTCCTGGTTCTATCTCTTCTCCTTATGCACGCAATAGAGAAGATCTTTTATAACGACGCTGTCAGGGCTGAACCATTAGCTATCTACATAGACGCTGGCAAGAACAGTGCCAATGGTACAAACTGGGACTTTACCATTTTTTCCTCTATCTGAACACTATATTGAGAAAAAGCTTTGCAGGCAATGTTGTCATTCAGTTTTAATACCTGAATCTCTGGTTTTGAGAAAAATTTGCTATTATTGTTTAAATAATCTGGAAGGTATTTGTGGAGGCTTCTCTGTCTCATATTGAAATTTCCTTTCTCCTTATTTAATTCCTTCACAAATCGTAAGAGTGATGTCCAGATGTACTGTTTTATGTGGTTATTGATTAAAATAAGTCACTATGGCCTTAGAATTTTTGCTTTATAAAGTAACTTTGAATTTGTCATGCTTGCTTCAGAGATAAACAGAACATTCTTGTAATCGGTTCATCTTAAGTTGCTGGCAATTATTAGTCCTAACTCCAGCTGCATAGAAGTGATTCTGTGGCAGGGGGATTGGACTAGATGATCTTTCGAGGTCCCTTCCAATCCGTAGTGATTCTATGATTCTATTCTTTTAGAAGTTACTGCTAAAACAGTAAATATGTAAACAGTAAACTAGAAATGCTAACAGAAAGCTGCCTTTAAGGACTGAAAATACGTAGCACTGCTCTGTTTTGGCTAAAGCTACTGCCAGCATATTTGCTGGCTAATGACAACGGATACAGCAGTGTCCTGGCCTTCTTAGGCAACTCATTTGTTCTAACGAACACCATTTTAAAATGCAGTATCCATGTGGCGATCTAGGGGTAATTTTGGTAGACTCCTTGGAACGTGTCCAATGTGTGGACCGAAGGGTATCAATGTCAACAGCATCGGAGTTTGGCAGAACCTCTGAAGGGATGGATGGGTAAATGTGCCAGTATCACAACGTTAGGCAGCAGTCAAATGCAAATCAAATTCAACTCCACAATTCAACTGCAATCAAATTTGCTTATTCGTGTTCCACCTGTGTCAGGTAGGTATGAGACAAATTGTGTGTTTCTCATTTCAGATGAAAGCACAGCGATGAGTTTACTGTTCAAGACTTCAATGCTTCACTTCTAGTTAAACTCTACTAGTGGGACCTGAGATCCCAATGTTAACCGCTTATAAAAGTATTTCTGCTACAAGACAGAAAGTACCACGCAGGTAATTTGTTTTGAATTCAAAGGAGATTTTCTTTTTAAAGTGCAGTAGTTCCTTCTGCTGAATTCTGTTTGATTATAAAGAAGCCAACCAGTCTGAAAAAGTGCCACTCGATATACAGAAGTCAGGGAAAGATGCTCAGTGTTGAATACAGCACCTCGCTCTGTCTTTCTTTCCGTGTGTAATGTGCCTACAGGAGATTATTCAGTTGATTTTGTAACTGAGTAACTCCTTAGTAATTGCAGTCAAACAGATGACTCCAGGTTTATGAGAGTCTAAGTCAGAGCAGAACCCAGCCTACGCTTATTATTTCATGCAGCATGAAATAAATTTTGGGATCCAACTGTACAGTAAAACATCAGGCAGTATTTCCACACTGGCAAACGGACATTTATAGCTCCTCATGCTGCTAACCTGCACAAAGCAACTAATGTAGAATTTTTACTCCAATGCTTTTAGTGCACCGCTGTCTTTCAGCTTCAAACTATCCAGGAACAAGGGTGTGAACTCAGCATGGTCAGGGTCACAGCCTGATGCAGAGCAGGGGCACACTCTGATGGGTGCTGCAGTGAGGAGCCTGCTGAGGGGCTTAGCCTGGTGCTGTGTGAGCGGTGTTGCTCGCTGAAAGAGCCGAAAGGAGCTGTGTCTCCACCTTCATCTTAAAGAAGGGAAATGCTGCAAATCCATGGCAGTTTGTTTATTGTTCTTGACAAATTTTTATTATTACTTTTCCCCCCAGACGTGCTTCTGTTAAGTTTTGCCACTTGCTTCAGCAGAGCTTACATTTAGAATATAAATTTTAAGAAAAATAGCCTGAGAATTCCTGTTTTCCACATCTCTCAAACATCTCTTTCTGCTCCAGAAAGATTTCTTCATCATTCAGACTCCATTTATGCCAATTATAAGATTAGCAAGTTAGAATGATATTGCTGAACAGCTTCCTAAGAACATTAATGATTACTCGCCGGTAAGTACTAGGCATTGCTGTGAAAGTGCGTGCTGGCACGCGTACGGCACGCCTGCTTTCTAGCTGATGCAATACTTGGGCTACAGAAGCTTGGAAAAAAATACCGCATTATCGGGAGCTAACTGCACAGTAGTAGTCTTCCAAGCCTCTGACATTCTTCACAGAGGATGCATCTCAAGGTAAACCACTTCCTGTACAGTTAAAAAGCCAGAATTTTAATTCTCTGCCACTTTTCTAAACAAACAGTTTGGAAGCAGCAAGATAAAGCCTCTGGTCTCGATCGCATGATAATCATCTTAGTAGGTGGCACTTCCATTTGGTAAGGTCTAGTGCACAATGAAAAGCGTAAGACTGCGGTAAGACGCTGCTGGATGCATGAATCAGTGTGACAATTAGCCAGTAGTGTGCCATGATCCACACCAGTTGTGTTCTGGGATTCTGCCCTTTTTCCATATGGAACTGAAAAACACGATGCCATTTTCTGGACACAAGTGAGTTTTACTACTTTCCAGTATGTTTCATTCTTAAGCATTTTGTTTTCTGCTTTAGATCCTGAAATGAACCTTGTTTTCCGAGAGACGTATGTGACTGTGCAGTTGATTTTCTTATTTTTGCACTTAGTCTTTCCTAGTGGTTCCCTGCAAGAGGTCTGTACATCCTTAATAGCATGGGCTGCAGAGTATATTGAATTACAGCACCCCTAAGACCTTTCTAACAAGAAGTGGTGTAGTGTTCACGGTCTGGTGTTACAGTGTTAACACGGGGACCCTGAGAGACCCGAGTCTATGCAAAAGGCCACCCTGCTGAATGAAGCAAGGAGTGTTGCAAATCAGTACAAGAGGGTAGATAACGAAGAAGGGTACTGCTTGGGTAATGAGAGAAGGATCCAGGCAATTTCCTGCAGAGGTAGGTGGGTAAGCAGCTGTCAGAGGAGAGCCTTTACACAATGAGTTGATGGTTTTTCTTTCCAATTCTATGGCTGTTTATATCATGAAGTGACACAAATGTTGGTGAGAACGTGTACCCAGGTTGGTGGTTTCATGAAGAAACAAGGTTGTGGATGGGCGCTAAAAGCGATAACTTTCAGCTTCCCCAGGGAAGTTTCTAAGCGCTATCACTAATGTGACTATTACCCAAGGGCAAAATGGTACATTTGAAATTTCTCTTACAATATATATGGAGAGTTTATTTCCCTTTGATAGCTTTCAGAATATGTGGATGCTCTAAACAGCAAGAAGACCTTGCTACAGACAGTTGTTGCTTTTCTCCCACGTTTTTATGTAGGTCTTGCAACTTGAAAACTGTGGTCTCAGCCACCCTGTCTCCCAAGAACTCAATCTGGAACACGATTCAAATCATCAGATTCTTCCCAAGTCTACTGGGAAAGAAGCCAGCAGAGAGGGCTGAGGAGTGTACTAGCCATCAGGTTGTTCATGCGGTGATCACAAGCTGCAATTTGGATAAGGCTGTTCTTTAAATATTCTAACCGCCAGAGCTGGTGGTAGCAAATCATTTCAAGGCTTTATTTACAGCAGAATTAAGCATTCTGCTCTGACTTAAGACACTGCTGTTTGTAGCAAGAGCCATGATTATGTTAAACATAACCTTTCTCAAACAATGGAGATGAGATCATCATGTTCTGCGTGGAGCAAAGTTACAGGAACAGCTTCGTTTCGGAGGTATGCCCCACTAATCTCTAACATCTGTACATCTCGAACAGCACTAAATGAACAACCTCTTCCTAAAGAAACAGCGCTGGGGAAAATGGCAGCGGGGACTGGGAAAAAAGACAGTTGACAAGTAGCTAGAGTTTGCTGCTTCATGGATGGAGAGTGGAGAAGCGGTCCTGTGTTCTGACTGTACATTAGCTCAGAATTCAAGCTTTGCTTGTAAGTGGGAAAAAACATAACTGCTGGTTGAAAGGAGTAAGACAAAATTCTGTCCCCAGGTGATGCTGAGGAACCCATTGGCTGGGGATATGGAAGTAAAAGCAGCGGTACTTGATGAAGGCTGTAGATACAGTGGGGGGAAAGCAGGGAGAGATCACATCTCCATTTCTTTGCTTTGTACTTTCTGCTTTGACTAAAATTGAAGTGCCGAGGTGTACGTGGCATTCACTAGATAAAGCGCGTAGCACAATTACAGACCGTACCGGAACACGCAGTGACGTATCTGTTCTTAAACTGCAGGGCAGCACTGAACAGTCTGCATGCTGTGATTAATTAAATTCACGGCTTCTGACTTAAAATCTTTTTGGTTGCCTCAACTGTGTCTTTCCTCTCTGCACACAAGGGGAAGGCTGGGAGAGAAGCTGCATCTCTACTAACAAAGCTTCCTTCTGCTCTGCTTTGCAGTATTATTTGCCTGCATTCTTAATGCTCGGACTCACATAAAACAGTATCTTCACAACATAAGAAGTTTAAAAGAGTACTCTCGTGGTTATTTGGGATAAATCTGACCTGTTTTTTCCTCTTCAAGTGTTTACGAAATGCATTTAACTCTGTTCTTGCATGCTAAAACAGGCGATTCAGTATTACTCTAAGGGGCTGACACTTAACAGGCACCCAGCAAAGTAGTTCTTACTGAGCCAGCCGTAAGGGTTCAGCCAGTAAGTTCAATAGGATCACAGTGTGCCCTTGACGCTGGGGGATTTGACAAAAGGACTCTGCCAAAAGCAGAAAGCAGTGAAAGGTGCAGTCACTCCCATTCCTCTTCCCAGAGGAATGTGTGGATGTGTCTGATGGGAAAAACCAGGCAGATGAGTGACCTGCACGGTGAACCCAAACCAGTCTCTCCACTGATCTCTCTCCACTGTATTTTCAGAGGCTGCTTATAAAACTAAACACTTAAGTGACATGTTGCTCATCTCTTGTCAAAGACATTGAAAGTGTTTTGTCTTTGGATTTAATGCACTGCAAGTTGGGGAAGTTGCCATCCTAGGTTAGGTGTCCAGGCTGTTTAATCACTGCAGTAGCTCAGTTAGGCAATGAAGGAAGTGATATTGGCGAACAAGAAGAGTTTCCTGAGTTGCTAGGAGAAGGACCAAGAGGACTGAACTAGAAATCTTGCTCCAGAGACTTTCTGTCCTCTCTTGTAGCTAGACATGCAGAAAGGTAGTTTTCCTGTCTGAGAAAAATGAGGACAATGAAGAATTAACAGTGCACTGTCAGCAATTTGCTTATGACATAAAGCTGCGAGGAGTGGCTGATACCCCATCAGGCTCTGCGGCCATTCAGCGAGACCTGGACAGGATGGAGAGCTGGGCAGGGAGACATTTAATGAACTATAACAAGAGTAAGTGTAGACGCAAGAGTCTTGCATCTGGGCAAGAACAACCCCAGCTAGCAGTACAGGTTGGGGACTGACCTGTTGGAGAGCAGTGTAGGAGAAAGGGAGCTGGGTGTCTTGGTGGCCAGTGGGATGACCATGAGCCAGCAATGTGCCCTAATGGACAACAGTGCCAACAGCATCGTGGGGTGGATCAGAACAGGGGTGGTTAGCAGATCAAGAGAGGTTTTCGCCCCCTCTACTCACTGCACTAGTGAGACCGCATCTAGAGTATTGTGTCAATTTCTGGGTCCCTCAGTTCAAGAAGGGCATGGAGCTGCTGGAGAGAGTCCAGTGCAGAGCAACGAGGATGATAACGGAAGTAGAACACCTCCCTTATGAGGAAAGGCTGAGGGAGCTGGGTCTCTTTAGCTTGGAGGAGACTGAGGATGATCTCATTAATGTTTTTAAATATGTGAGAAGTAGGTGTCAGGAGGATGGAGTCAGGCTTTTCTCAATGTCATCTAGTGAAAGGACAGGGGGAATGGGTGTAAGCTGGAACATAGGAGGCTCCATATAAATATGAGAAGGAACTACTTCTTCACAGTGAGGGTGACAGCACTGGACCGGGCTGCCCAGGGATGTTATGGAATCTCCTTCTCTGGAGACGTTTAAAACCCACCTGGATATGTTCCTGTGTGACTAGGTGATCGTGCTGTGGCAGGGGGATTGGCCTAGATGGTCTTTTGAGGTCCCTTCCAATCCCTGATATTCTGTGATGTGAAAACAAGTTTGTCCTGCAACTGTCATCCTATGCCATGCAGTTGTCTCGCAAAACCAGGACCTGATTAACTCTTTTTTGCAGTGGCTGTCACTAAGCCAAGTTACAGAATGATTTGGGCTTTCAACAAACAAAAATATTGCTGTCAGCCATTCAATACGGGCTTGACTTCATACTTTCAGCTTAGTATTGATTTAGGACCCAAAGATTTCCCTCATTAATACTGGAGCAATAACGTTGTCATTACAGGAGGAGGTACATGTTACAGCTACTCAGGCAGTAGAACTAAAAAAAACCCCTCATTTATACAGTAAAATGTAGTTACTGATGTATTTCAAGTTCCTATAGAAGTCACAATTATCAGAAAGGTAAGCACTACTTTTGTCTCACCTGAAAAGAAAAACTGTCAATACATAACACGTTTTATTTGAACTACTGGCCTCCACACCTTGACTTTGTTACGTGTTAAATCTCTTTGATAGGGAAAAAGAATAGTCACAAATGAAAATATATTGAATTTTATAGTAGCAAGCGTATTGAAAGTATTTGTCATAAGTAAGAATTTAGAATAGGGTACAAAACTGCATCACTATGTATAAGATAACACACAAAACAAAGTCAGACAGGGTGGATGTGATAAATAAGCCCTGTAAATAGCCTCTTCCACTCAAATCCGAGCTGCTAATCTCGATTTTTGTGACATTTTATTACACTGTATTAATGAACCTTATTCAAATACGCAGGGAAGGCAGTAACTGTCCTCCCACAGAAGCACAGCAACACATGGCATACAGAATACATCACTGCCTACTGTGGATCTTATCAGCACCGGCTTTGCTCCACAGAATGGCAACATAAGGCATCTAATACAGGGATAAATCTTACACTATAAAAGCCAGCAGGAGTCTGCAATACCTGATACGACAAACCCACTTTGTGTGTTCTTATTATATTTAATGAAAAAAAAGTGAATTGAACAACAAAGCATGAATAGCTATGTAGATTTTACTACCATGAAATAAACCTGAGCCACCTAGGAGTAAGCTTTGTATCACATAAGATCCTGAAATAAAATCTAGTAAATATGTTATAGAAACATCAACAGCTTGTACTTGTCGTTTCCATGGGGAAGCAGCTGTTCAGTTGATTGGTCACCTTAAAGAAAATCCTAAATGAAAGAACAATACATTAACATCCTCAAGCAGAAATTGTCTGTAAATGGAAATGCCAGCACAGAAAATGTGATTAACTCCCCCAAGATCAAGGCAAGGTAATACAAACCAATATAAAATGTCAACTTCCAAAATAGGATAAGAAAAACTAGCGAGGAGGAATAGGCTACTAATATTTCACTCTTTTCAACAGACAGCAAAACTTCTAGTAAATACAGTAACTAGGACAAACAAAATTTCTTGTTGTATGAAATAAGGCACTCGAGATAACCAAATGCTTTTACAATTTCATTTCCCATCTGCAGACATCTATAAGCTTCTAATGCCTTCATGTGCACAGAAGGATGCTCCTGCTGTCCCTGCTCATGTACAATGTTTATTGTGCATTGGCTTTTATAAAAATACTTAAAGTAATGGAGAATGAGGCTTCATTTTCAAAACACTGCAACCACCAGTTTGGTTTTGCAGATTACATATCCATACATGTAATCAGCACAAGGAGTCACAATCGCATTTCAAAACTCAATTGCTTGGCAGTGAAAAATTTACTGTCCACATCAGATGCTACAAAACATCACCAATTTCCTTCCCTCACAGACGCTGACTACCAAAAATACCAATCTTGGAGCAACTGATATGCCACATAAGAATTCTGAGAATCAGCAATACAGCTCTGGCATCATTTCAGCTACATGTGTAGCTCTGCACAGCTTTGCGACTGCTAGAATAAGAACATTCCCTTCTGACTCTTGGCTGTTTCCTTCTGAGAGATTCGGTTTGAGAAAAAATTGGCTATTCAGGCCTTTGTACGTAGCACCAGCTCTTTAAGAATCTAGCTAATTATGCTTAAAAGAAACACAAACACAGGATCACATTTCTTTCTGTACTTATATCCAGTTGTACCATGATATGGAAACATATGTTCTTTAATCTGCCACAAAAGCATAAAGCAAGTGTGACGTTGAGCTGTCAGTCAGAAGTCATGTGGTAAATACAAACCAAGACAGGAAGAAAACGATTCCCCCAGTAATGTACAGGCGATCAAGAGATTCCCCTCCCTCCTACAAGAACACCTGTAAAGTTTGGCATGTTTCAACACTCACGGCTATCGTAGCATATATTGCCCAGGGCACGTCCTGTTTGAAGCAATACTTCCTGGTCTTTGCAGTTTAACAGCTGCACCAAAGGAGGGATCAACCCAGCATCCACACACGGGTTCCGCATAAATTCTGCAAATAATGCAAAGCCTGTTAGAGCAAGGCAGCTCTTTTAAACAGTCAGCACCCACCCTGCCTCACTGCCAGTGCTACGGGGCCCTCTGAGAATAGACATGAGCACAGACAAACAACTGAAGTTCTCATGCAAATTTCTTGAGAATAAGCTTGAGTCAGGGTTTGGGCTTATGTTCCTGCCATTACTTGTCACTTTAGAAGGAAGGAAGGCTTCAGTTGGCACGAGCATGTTTTTAGCATGTGCTGAAAAGAACAGTGAATCCACAACCTTTTTCTCCATCCCAACAGATTCAATATAAATGAACATTAATAAATAACACAAGATGACTTAAAACAAGTACTCATGCTCCAGGATGAGCAGCATGTTTTTAACTCTAGTCTCTTAATTAGGACTCTTGAAAAGCTTCTGCTTTAAAACAATGATTAAAAAAAGGAGTTAAAGCTAAGTAATTAGGCTCTTTATTTGAAAAGTAAGGAAAGGAAAGCAAAGAAGAAAGAACAACAAACATAAGAGATATTGTGTGAGCCCGCAGTCCTGTACCTTTCCACAGGCTGTCTCCTGCCATGGGAAGAAAACTAGGGGACCTACCTAATGGGAATCACTCTCTTTGTCCTTCCTTCCAGCTATGTCACACAGAACCCAAGTGTTAATTCACGTCTGTAGAAGTGAGATGGAGAATGATCCTGGTGTCCAAAAGACAAAAGACCGGTGTCCAGAAGAACAGACAGGACTTGTGCTGCACATTTTACAAGGTAAGTTTGCAGAAGCAACTTCCTGCTACAGCAATTGTGGGAACAGTTTATTACAGAGCACCCTTCAGAGAATGTAGCCTTGTGACAGGCAAAAACTCACAACATTTGTCACTTGTAGTGAATTACAAATCATGTATCTTCCTGATCCTCGAATCTGTTGGATCTTACACAATTAGTTCACCTTTGTCGTTTATGAGAAAGAATGAATGAGGAAAAAAACCCATCTGAGTTTTTCTGATTCTGGATCAACAGAAGCCCTCACACCTATATATTGCTCATATATATATTTGATATAGTGCTTAAAGTACAAACACATTTTCTTAACTACTCCCTTTGTTGCACCTATTACAATGTCCTCTGGGTGGTTGCCGGGAGGATGGAGCCAGGCTCTTCTCAATGTCATCTAGTGATAGGACAAGGGCCAATGGGTGTAAACTGGAACATAGGAGGTTCCATATAAATATCAGAGGGAACTTCTTCACAGTGAGGGTGACAGAGCACTGGAACAGGCTGCCCAGGGGGAGTTGTGGAGTCTCCCTCTCTGGGGATGTTTAAAACCCACCTGGATGTGTTTCTGTGCGATTTGGTCTAGGTGATCCTGCTGTGGCAGGGGGATTGGACTTAGATGATCTTTTCAGGTCCCTTCCAATCCCTAATGTTCTGTGATTCTGTGTGATTCTATAGCTACAAAACCTGTACCTTTTGTCGTCAAACTTGCAGTGTTTTTGTAGCTGAAGAAGTATTTACCAGAGCTAAACAATCATCAAGTGATGATCAACTTTGTATCAACAAGTAGATGAAGCTCTGTTTTCATGTCAGGAGGTGGAAAAGGTGTAGGGGGGAAAGCTTGGCAGTGGCCATGCTGGTTTCATGCCAGGTGCCGATTTGGCTTCAGCAGCAGTTTGCAGGAGGTTTTTTATTCACTTGCCTTTTAACCTTTTCTTTACTCTCTGTTAGTAATTTGTTCTTTTTTCTTGACTACAACATTGTCCTTGGTTTCCTGTTGTGTTTTAACGAC
Organism: Phoeniculus purpureus; assembly: GCA_028565055.1. NCBI lineage: Eukaryota > Metazoa > Chordata > Aves > Bucerotiformes > Phoeniculidae > Phoeniculus > Phoeniculus purpureus. The sequence continues at coordinate 25,454,485 of JAOXOE010000405.1, read as the reverse complement.
CCTGAGAAATCTAAACCAGGACACTGATAAATGGTGATGCTGTTCACCATTATGTATGGAGCAAATACTAGATATAGCTGTCCTTTATAACTAGTCTCCTCATGCCCTTGTGATTTTTTTTTTCTGTCGTGTTAGTCTCAATGTTCATTTGCTAAATGTGTTATGTTTCTCCCTCTGTTGTTTCTGTGAGGCAGCAACACCAATGTGGTAGTTGCAGGTGATGCTACACAGAAGTAACAGAAGAAAGGGAAGGTAATCAAGAACAGTGATTTGGATGGTTTTCATTAACCTGCCAGGGAAATGAAGCACATCCTTTGAAGGAAACAGTGTAGAATTGCTTAAGAAGTTAGGAGAAGAGAACCAGTGAGGACAGAGCAACATAAACCAAAGGGGGACAACCTTTTGAAAGAGAAATGTAATTGTGCTGTAGTATTACAGACTGTGAAGACGCTGTTGTCATTGCTGCACGTGACAAGGAAGAGGAGACTAAAGACTTCAGAAGAGGGTTTAAAAGGTCCACATTGAGAAGAGACATTCCACACAGTGAGTACATCTCGGTCCTCTGTATGGTCATGATTGAAAGGGAAACAGCTACAGCTAGAGAGACAATAGTGACTACAGGGAGTTTTGTGGACCTCTCTCTACAAGGACACTGAAGTGCTGGAGCTTGTCTGGAGCACAAGTTCTGTGAGAAGCAACTGAGGGAACTGGGATTGTATAGCTGCTCTCTACAACTACCTGAAAGGAGGCTGGGGTGTGGAGGAGGACAGCCCCTTCCTTCTGGTGACAAGCAATAGGACCAGAGGAAATGGTTGTAAGCTGTGCCAGGGGAGATTTAGGCTGGATGTTAAGAAGATTTTATGACTGAAAGGGTTATCAAGCACTGGAACGGGCTGCCCAGGGCAGTGGTTTAGTCACCGTCCTTGGAGGTGTTTGAAAGGCATATAGATGGACATGGTTTAGGGGTGAGCTGGCAGTGCTGGGTTGAAGGTTGGACTTGCTCATCTTAAAGGTCTCTTCCAACCAAAGATTCTGTGATCTGTGTTTTCTGTATCCATTTCACAAAGCCAGTGGTGTGCTGTTTCTGCTAAAAAATTACATTGATGTCTAAAAAGTAAATAGCATTAACGACTATGAAAACTCTAACAGCCAAATGCTGGTTTGATTGTATTATAAAGTACAGAAACAAAATTTAACAAAACAAGAAGAGTGAAAGGGAAGGATATGAAAGGCGTCTAATCTATAAAATGAAAACATAAATGAAGTAAAACATACTGACAAGTGAGGTGAAAAACTGAAGATGTTCCAGCAGAAAAGTTCTTGTAGAAAACCTCACCATTTCTGGCTACTTCCGCTATGATGTTAGCTACTTTTGCTGTGCAGGAAGATTGTGGCGTCAACAGACTCGCGAACACCTGAAGAACTCCACTTTTCTGGATTTTTTCACTTGTCTCTGTATCTGAAACAAACACATTAAAAAAAATGACATGCATCAGCTTGCTTTGGGGAAGAAAAGAAAGAAAAGCAGAAGGGAAGTGAAGTCTTCTCAAGGGTAGTTATTAATTATTTTCTCATATAGGAAGCCAACTGCTATTTCAGTTATTAGACTTATTTGATATAATGTGCTAACAGAACTTAATACTTTGCCACTCCTAATCAACTGATCGGTATGAGGTGACTGTTATATAAGAGAATGCAGACACTCATGCATACATAGAGAAACTACTGGTGGTACTTGTAGAAGGGCTAAAGGTCATGGAGTGATACGCAGCAGCCTAAAGCACTGTGAAATCCAGAATGAATTATTGGAAACATTCAAGGAACGATGCCCTCAGTCCATACAGCTGAGGGCACGGTTTAATGCAGTGTACGAGCCAGAAACTAGGAAAGTCGGAGAGCTAAGCAGATCCTGGTCTAAACTCCTCTTATATTCAGCTTGAACATCACCTATGTCACCCTGCTAAGCACCAGGATAGTCTCAGCAGAAGCACAAGGGGAAAGAAGCACTGAGTTTCCTGTAACAGAGACCAAACAGTTTCTGTAACAACTGAAAATTAACACTGATTCAGCTGCAATTATAGATAAGCTACTAGACGATAAAACACATTTTGCTAATGCTTTCAGATAGCATTTTAAAGTTCATATTTCACATGAGTATTCACATGGCAGACAATATGACTCCACGTCAGCTATCACATTAGAAAGCAGTGTGACTCCTGGAGCCATTCATAATGGACATTACTTGCTTTCTCCAAAATATCTGTGAGAAGCTCTAATTGGTAACTTCTGCAAAGCAAAATAAATCCATTTGGATGCAAATCTGTTGTTCGGCAACCCCATCTCACCGGCACTTTGAAGCACAACATGCACAAACTCCCTCACATCACTTGAATTAAAAGCTTTACAGTAAGTGCTAGTTAAAATAAAAATAAAAATCACTAGAGCTTGTCAGTTATGATGAGAACCAGATGTAGACATTTCAGAATGGAGAAGACAGGCCTCAAGACACCACTTTCTGCAGATTCTTAGAAGCAGCCTTACTCTGGTAAGACAGTCAGTTTGGGCAGTAACAGCAGCAATCAAGGCATTTGGGTTTTATATAGTATCTTTCACACCTGGAAATAAAGGGAGGGCTATTATACTCCTTCGAAGAGCTAAGGAGAAGCCTTAATCTCATACAATCTTCTTTTCAATAAAATGTTCTCTGTATGCATCAACTTATTTATGGGAGAAGGTAAGTTTGTGCACCACAACTGGTTAGTCTTCTAGAACAGCAGTTTTTGCAACTCTTTAGCTGTGCTTCACCAATGAATTAGGTCACTGGGCTCACCATCTCCTCTCTCCTCCTTCATCTGATACTTGAGTTGTAGTGGCTTCAGGACCACTTGTACTACTGAGCGTGGATGAGATCCACGCTCAAGCTGACGCAGAACAGAAGCCAGCACAAGCCTGGTAAAGGTGAATTGAGACTTTGTAGCTCACATGCAGCCTCTACATGCTTCACTGGCTAAGAGCCAGTGACATCTAGGTGACAGAAAACAAACTAAAAGGAGAGACTTTCACATCTAAATTGCAGTTGTGCCTCTGTATTTCTGTGTCAATGTCTTATGTACTCACTGCCATGCAGGGATTTTGGTTTTAGAATCATTAGGGATTGGAAGGGACCTCGAAAGATCATGTAGTCCAATGCCCCTGCCAGAGCAGGATCACCCAGACCAAGTCACACAGTCCTTTGGCTAGGACTACTCATCTACAACATGCCTGACTACAAAAAGAATAGGTATGAAATGAAGATACAACATATGCATAATACAACGGCTACTCATTATGAATCTGTTCTCAATCTCTTTTCAGAAGGCACTGAGAAAGCCCCTCAGAGGACAGAATGGAAGGGAGCTTATGGATTGTCTGGAAGCTTTTGTAAGTTCTGACATACATCATAAACTTAATATTCTCTGTGCTTATACAAAGGTGAAAGAAAATGCAGAGAACATCACGTCAGGAGTAAAGACTGATCCAGATGCCTTAGCTATCAATTAAAAATTGAGATCCTACTCTCTTAGATTCAAAGCTGAAAGTACAGAACTGAAAATTGGAAATGTAGGCATCTGCAAATCTGTATGATATTAATCATAACTAGCAGGCAAGAGACATTAATGCATTTTCTCCTGCTATGCTACCAAGATCCACAGCATCCAGTCTTATTTCTTTGATCTGTAATTTGATGGTCTCATTACTGTGTAAAGCATTAATTACATAAATAGAACAAAATACATCCTGCAAGAAGTGGGAAAATAAAATCAAATGCTTCTGCAGGCCAGATGTGTGGAGCAGACATGAACTGCTTATTCTATTAAGATAAGCAAGTGAGCACCAATAAATGCACAGGGCTTAACAGACCTTTCGGAAGTTGGGAAGTCAACTATTGGGATCACACTGATAAAAAAGAACATTGACTTTCTTCTTGCTTTTAAGTAGTATTTGAGGCAGAACTGCATATTCTCTCCCCTTAAAATCTGCATCCCACTGAGTTCCTACCCAGGCTGCGGACCAGTAATAAAAGTTAGGGAAGACAGATTAATGTGACCAGCAACCAGCGTACCTCTATTACTGCTGGGCAGGGACACCCCATTCTAGCTTGAGTGAAGGCTGAAGCATAACCTAAGACTTGGAAGATCACAGACCAGTGTTGCCAAAGGGCTGGTACCTTTATCATTGCCTGGGCCTAGGAGAAATGGTTTGGGTTCTGCTGAGAATTAGAAATTGCTGATGGCTTTAGCATGGGCAAGCCTCAGTTCTTGCCTGTATTTGTTCTCTTCAGATGCTTAACGCCTGCTGGGTTCTCCTGTCTGCACGTGTACGCTCAGAAGAGGTACTGGTATGTTTGCTGAGGATATCAATCTGCTGCATGCTTATTCACTTCTGGGCTCCCTAGTAAATTATCAGAGGCTAAACTAATTTGAAAATGTATTCAGCTGTCACCCTTTGAATTGCTATTTCAGTGTATTGTTGACTGCAGTTGGAGCAAGTAAAATCAAATGTTTCTCTAGGAGTAAGAAAGATGCAGGCAAAATCTCCACCACAGATTCTCCTCCCATGCTTCCTATAATAGAGAAGGAAATTATAGCCAATGTTACCTGCATCCTAAAAATTAAATTGTTAGCTCCTTTGAATGTTCCCTTTCAAATCTGTTCAATTAGTTTCTTAAGAAATAAGCAACCTGGGCAGCCTGACATCAGGGTGCCACAACCTCAAAATCCTTTTGCTAAATGTGATGTCCAGATATTCAAATGATTTTAAAGTTCGATTTTCAGTCTGCATGCACCAACCTATGAGTAGAGCACTTGCTGCCTGGTATCATAAAGCAAAAAACCTGTGGGACAGTAATAATGCTGCTTTAAAACCAGCCCTTTTGCACACAACATAATCTAGCGATGTGCCACAGCAGCGTAATTGGGAGGAAAAAACCTCTAAGGTTTAACCTGCAGCTTTAGATGTCTCTTTCTATCACCAGATATCAAGACAAAGGTTATGTTAGATCACATAGTGCCAAAATCTTATTAATGTCGTAGCTGAGTGATTAAAATGTCAATATCCTTGCTCTTCGGGCTTTCTGCAGTGCCTGGAGTCAGAATAATGGAGGGTGTGGGCAGGAAATTCATTAATGCCATAGATCAGATCTGGAGAGCTGAGCACTTGTAGCTACTGGACTGCTTAATTAAATAGTAGAAATCACTACAGGAGAAAAAACCAGTGAGTGTCTCAAATTAAATTCTACACTCTCGCCCCCGGCTTCTATTTCCTGTGAAACGTAACTGTTCTCTATTTCACTCTTTTCTCCTCTCTGCATCATTTCGTCCATTTTCAGATGAAAGAAAAGGCAGGGAGGGGGAAGGGAAAGGCACATCTATTAGAATGCTGCTACTTTGCCCTTGCTGGCAGAAAAAACCTACAGACTCCCTGTTCCTGTTCTCTCTGCACAATGAGTTAAGTTGCCCTGTTCGACGGAACCCAACGGTGGAGAAGGCTAGCAGTGCGGTCATTCCCGTGTTGTGGAGCTTGACATGAGAAATGAGGCACAATGCCACAGAATTGTAAATGAGCAGCTTTGGGAGCGTCCTCTTTATTAAGCCAAGTGTGTTTGCCACGTCCTTTTGAAAAATGTATGCATTTCTAGCTGCAAAGATGTGCTATCAACCTCCTGGAACGACTGCAGAAAATTACCTTGGCTTTATAACGGCCCTCCTACATGTACCCTCATCAGAATGAGAAAGATGAACACATGAATAAATAATGATGAGCCTCGTATATCATGAAAGGAACCCTTCCATCTGCTCTTTCAGAAGGTAGAAGGGAGGAGAACGAAGGGAGCAAGGGATGTATTTCTAACTGGCACATCCTCTTAACCACCCAGAAAAGAAGGTTCACGTGAGCAAGAGCAAGTGTTGGTGCTCTGTCCATATACGGACTCCCTCAAGAAGTATTCTTTCTCTCCACAGCCTCCTACAGGATCTTCCAAACCACCGTGTGGTTTTAGTCAGAGTTTAGTCTGACTACAAGCGTACAAAAAGCGGGTCGTAAAGAACCTCAGTGACACAAATTCTGTGCTCTCTTGCAACAAAGCATGAACCACAGGTACGGGGGCTTTGCTTACCACACCGTACGCCAGAAAGACTGTTCCAAATAGCAAAAGTTATTTTTTTACAGAAAAAGATGTTTGTAGTAGTATCTATATATAACATAAATACCTATATAGAAATAAAGGTATGAAGCTAACTGCCTTTAGGCATGCTCCTCCTCACATGGGGAAGTCCCCACAAATACAACCTGCTCGCTCACTGATCCATCAAAGTAGGTCCCTAGGAGGTAGGGAAGGAGGATTCTCCCTCAGCTGCATGAACATTTCTGTCATGGTGTTTGCTTTGCTCTATCTCTGCCAGAAGCAACAGGGTAACCTCAATTCCTATTTTTAATGAAGAAACAGAGTGCACAGATGTTTGTAATTAAAATCTTAGCTCTAACAAGGAAGGAAGGGCAGATGGGGAGACATTCACCAACCAACTAGCTGCATGATTCCCACTGATTAAATTCTTGAAAAGCTAGACCCAAAGAATAAAAATCAATTTCATGATGAGACCCACCTCGTGAATAGCCTGTTGCAGGTACCAGTGATGTAATTTAATAAAATACATGCCAGCTTTGCCTTCAGTGAAGAAAGACGCACATCAACACTTTCATACGTGTGTCATAACAGAGGGCAAAATACTGAAGTTAGGCAACCCCCGAGTTGGATGTGTTTTAGAGCCCTGACGCATAGTTTGGTGGATTCATCTGAACTCTTTCTTGTCCCACTCCTCCTTTCTGACAAATCCTCTGCAGGAGGCACCATTTCAGAAGCACAGTCGCTGAAAGAGTTTGGTATCAGTGCTCAGCTGCCAAGTTTGTCATCTGGCATCTTAGTACAAATGACAGCCACCAGCATCCACATGTTTTATACTCAGCCTGTGTGGACATTTTAATCTGCCTCCTCTGTTATTTGTACTAATTAGATTTATTACAGGACACTGGGTAAAGCCCTGAGCATCCTCATGCTGTAGCTTTTCGATCTGTCTAACAGAAAGACTAGGCTCACAGCGTGGAAACCTTTTTTCAAATTCGATTTAGTTTAAAAGTCAAATCAGACCTGAAAGCTGGACATTATACAAGTGAGGAATGCTTTTAAATGATCCTACTCCTTTTAAATAATCTCTTAAGGGTGCTCTCAAGCAAGCTGGAATGCCTGCTGTAAAATTCTGCCTGGTGCTTGCTGGAAGATTATGTTTACATACAAAGGAATTTTTTAGCTACTGATGTTGTTTATTAGAGGTTTTGTTGCCAATGTAGTTTAAGCTAATGTAAAAAAGATGATGCTTGTAGGTTATAATGGACCAGAACAAAACTAATAATGAAATTTCAGGCCTGAAATGGTGACTTATGTGATCTCAAAATGCTGGTTTCTTTCTTTGCTTCTGTATTGCAGAAATGCAATCTAAAAAGAAATTTGTCAATTCTATTACTGGGAACTGCTACTCACTGATGCCTTCTGTGAAGAAAAAAAAATCTTTACTTGGCACACGTTGTATATTCAATGAATAGCATTTGGAATTTACCACTTGGATAAACATCATTTAACTATCTGGCACTAACTAAATACATCACTATTAAGAGGAATTTATGTAAAATAATCCCACTAAGCAGCAGTGATTACCATTCAGTATCATCAGCGTCTGCCAGTTTACTGGGAGATGGTCCAATAAAAAGCAGTCACCTTGATTTAGTGTGTCCCAATTAAACAGGCATAGGTGGTAACGTATCACAGACGGCACTCACATTGCTGGATTATGTGTATACAGAGCCACACAAAGGCAACGGCTTCAGGAGCCAAAACGTAACAAACATCCTTCTTCTGCAAAAGGAAAGAATGCTCGGTGAAAGTGTTTGAATCAAGGATGCCTCTCCCTCTGACAAAATATCCATCCACATCCCCAGCATTTAGAAAGGCATTTGACTAGAAATCTTAGGTAAACTTAATGGACTGCAGTGAACTCAATTAGCCCAACTGGCTCAATTAAATTTGAACCTCTGGCTTCAATTCAAGAGATAATCTGCATCAGAGGCAGACTGTGTTATGAATACGTTGGTCTAAGATGCAACCTTTTGGTTCAACGGGTTCCTACCAGCAAGCTCTTATCGCCAATGCAGTTATACAGCCTAAAGCTACAAAAACAATGAATCTGCTCCGTTGGTAATGTTCGTTTTTGACGGATTTGGTTTAAGGTACTGTAGCAAAGGAATGTCTTAGCCAGTAGACAGCGCATCTTGCACTAAGACAGTTTCCATCCTTGCTAGTGCAAACGGGAGACCCAAGATTTCCCTAACAGCAGAATATAAAACCTTTCCGAGAGTTTTATGTACTGTCTTCATGTTCTCACCAAAACTATCTCTTTACATGAAAATGCTCCTGTAATACATTATTACTATGTATGAGACACAAGGTGTAATGTAAATGGGATAAAAGACTTGATTTTATGCATGCAAGCCAATCAAAATGCTTTGGATGAATCAAAATATTCCCAGTTATGAGAAATGCAATTTTAATTTCTGCTAATACATTAGTTGTAAAATCTCATTGAATGGCAAAAGTTAAATGTGTATGTCATGGTTTTTCCTTTTGCTTTACAGCTTTATGCTCCCCATCAGGAAAATCTGGTTTATACAGAACTCACCAGACACTGTACTAAGAAATAAGCTGGAAATACTCCTTGGGAAGAAGAACACTTCCCTTGCCACCTACCATGATGTGACTGATGGGGACCTAAAGCAAAGAATTGCTAAAAGAATTTGTACCTGATTTTGGCTTTCAATGTGGAAATGCTTTGCCATGTGCATAGCTTTATACATCTAAATACCTATCTTGACTACCCAGACCATAAAAATCTCCTGTCCTTAAAGGTAAGAATACATGTAAACATTGGCAGAATCAAGACCCTTCTTTATATTCCTTTTGCTAATTTTACTCTATGCTGTGAATGTGAATGCAGGAACATACTGAGCTAAATCAATAGAGATTCTGAGTGTAAACAGCTGCTGTAGGAGGCAGTGGGAATTAAGGAGATACGACATCCACTGCTGCTTAGTAGCGGCATTTAGCTTGTTGTTTTTCTTTCAAAAATTTTATCTTTCAATCTGTTCCTCCCTCCTCCCATTTGTCTCTCCTTCTCTGTAAAATTTTATGTATTACTTTGTTCCTTGCTATTTAGCTTAATTTCTTCTCCCTTCTCCCCTTGATTTTAGCAGATGCCAAATGCATTCTCCCTGGCACCACTGAAGCACAAAGAAGCTGGATCAAGATTTAGCAGTGGCTTAACAGACATCAGTTCATGTATCTAATGAACAAAGGAAACACGTTCTATAAGGTACTATGGGTAGCTCAGTGCTCCTTCTCTAGAGACATTCAAAACTTGCCTGGATGTGTTCCTATGTGACTTACTGTAGGTGATCTTGCTTTGGCAGGGGGGTTGGATTCGATCATCTTTCAAGGTCCCTTCCAACCCCTAACATTCTGTGATACTCCTAATATTTTTGTAATTTCCAAGACGAACCAAAAAAGCTTTGTCATGGGCTAAGGCCACCACCTTCCTACTGAATAACCTCAGTGAGTAACTGTGGATTAGACAGCAATAGTGCTGTCTTCTTTTTATCTTTTTGCAGGAGGATGTTCTAGCTGTCATGTGCATATTTCCTTTTCATGGATATTACATCATAAAGGTCTTGTCTGAGACAACAAAGTCCTCGTTTGAGTGTTCAGGCTGGAGCACTTACATATCAGAAATAGCATGCCAGCATGTGTCTGCTGTGTCTGATTACACATCCATGGGTGGCCTCCCCTGCTTTTAAGATCACAGAAGGGTGACATACATCGCAGGGTAGATCTGAGAATGATCACAAATCCACCTGGGAGAGAGAGAGACTGCTGATAAGAAGATGCTAAAAGAGATAGGAGAGCAGGGAAATTCTGTTTGTCATTGTACTTAATTCTGCTAAGTGTCGGTTGGTTTAATAAGCCACTGATACAACCGGTACCATTGTCTCCTCACTGGATTGTGCTGTACATGCCGGCTTGTGTTGTTACAGCTTGCTTGTTAGTAGTGTGTTTTTAAATCTTTGGGGATGCTGAGTGCACTTTTTCTATTTATCTGAGCCAACAGTAGCCAAAAGCTAATCGGACACGTGAGGGTCAGCACTGGGCATACAGACAGTTATTGTTTTGGTTTAAGCTGCAGTGCTGGGCAAGCATTTGCAGTCATGCAAATCATTGCAACAGTCATTGCTAATCACTGCTAATTGTAACAGTCAACATGAAATGAATGTCACCTCATTCTACTCTTACATCTCATTTTACCCGTTACTCTCTCCAACAGTTTCTTCAAAACAGAGAAAGTTGGTTTGGTGATGTTTAAGGACAAGTTTACTTGGGCAAGCTGTGAAATGTGGAGTTTGCTCTCCATGCCTCAGACAGGGAAAAGAGTAAGTTTAAAATGCCTGGCCAGCAGGAAAATTCTGTGATCTCAAGTGATGTTTTACCTTCAAATAACCTTTCTAGGAAAAAGGGTTCTACAACTTATTTTTTTTTTTTGTGTTTGGGGTGGGAGGATAACAGTCTTTTTCTTCCAGACTAATGTGTGAGAGGATCACAGAAACAAAAGATTAAATGGCTATTGCTTAATTCTGTGTGTACTAAGGAGAGGCAAGATTTTGCTGAAATCAGATGGCACTTGTGCTAGAAGTTAAGCAGATAGTCACTTACCCTGACTCTGCAATGAATAACTAAGAGTACACACACTGACCTGTCAAAAATGTCCAAAAGAGAAATAGGTGACGCTCAAATTGTAAAAAATATATAAAATTATTAGTAGCAACAGTAATAGATTCTGATTTTTCGTTTCAGCTGAGCCCTGAGTATAACAATTACAAAACTTTATTTCTAAATTCTCCATTATTTTTCTGCTCCAGAAGACGAATTGTTCAATTTTCTATGTCCAGGGAAGTTCAGAAAAAGGAGTATCAGGTACAGGAAGACCATGAGTAGTAACTAAAGCTGGCAACATATGGAAACCACAGCTATAAAGAACAGAATAAAATCAAGAATCTTCAACTCAAGTACAACCTCTGTGTTAACATATGGTTGAGAGAACTGGAAATCCACCAAAACATTGAAGATGAGAAAGTAGATGCCTTAGAAAGCAAATGCCTACAAAAGACACAGGGCGTTGGATAGGAAGCTTCTGCACTCATGATGGAATGTGAGAAATCTGCAGTGGCTGCAGAAATCCAGCATTTTCTTCAGCACTCCAGATGCCAATACATCCTCCTCTGTGATGCCACCAAACAGGAACCAACGCTTTTCAGAAAAATCCACCGGTGTCTTTCAAGGGAGAGCGTGAACAGAAGCCTTAGGTAGGAGGGCTGAGCTCATGATCTCAACACCATAAAGCTGAGACAGCAGTAAGTCATGGCAGAAGCTTGCTAGCAGTTGCCCAGGGAGTTTCTAACAGAATGCTATTTTCACTGATAGATAGAACACAGGGAGTGAAATGACGTGCTAAAGCATTAGAATAATGCTGAAATTTCCAGTTTCAAACTCAGATTCAAAATTCTCACGCGCCACTTTAATGGTTCCATGTACTCCAACATGGTACATGCAGTACCCATGTGGCTCAACAAATAGAAGACACGAGTTCTTGGCCAACCACACTTTCAGAGTAAAGTGCATTAACTGAAACTCTTCCAAAATCTCTAAATCCCTTTCAAAATTGGGGCCCCGCTCTCTCACTTAAACTTACCTTTATTGTTGTGATCATACTTAACCATTTTAACCCACAAACTTGTGAATTCAGCCTCCCAAAAAGTGTATGTAAAAAACGTCCCAAGTGCATGCGCTAGCCTTTGCACTTCTGCGACACGCCGGATGTTTTTCAGAGCCAGGTGCTGAAGTCTGGGGCCACTGGGCATTCTCAGACTCTTACTCTGAGTATATCAGCGCCAAAAATAATGTTCTCAGCAGATTTTCAGATTCCTCATCTGTCAAAATTGGGTTATTTATGTCTGCTATAGCCTCTTGGATCTGAAACACGACGTGTCTGGACTAGCAATAACATTTTTTTATGTTTGTTACTGCAGTAATTACGTCCCAAAAGGTCTGTGGTTTATAAGAAAACCTCTATTTCCTTTTTGGTTTTATCTTCTAGTTTTGTTGTGGACCCGTATTTGAGGATCTTACAATAACTGCACTATTTTTTGATGGGCACAATATTTATGTGATGCCTCTCTGCAGGTGTAGATCTGTATATGTTGATATAAAATGATGGCCAACATTGGTTTCTGTTTTATTTTTCCTGTACAATATAATTAACACCCAACAGTAAACACCCATATATGGATGTAAGATAAATGAAGCATTTACTACTTCTTTCCAGAAATGTGACTGTGGAGTTTTTTAAAATACTTTTCTCCAGAGCACAAATGCTTTACTCATCCTTTTGACAAGTCTGTTGGCTTTTTAAAAACAGATTCCAAGCTGCGAAGCATAAGTTAAGCCATCACATCTTTCTGTTAGGTTACCCTGCCATTGATTGCAGCTCAAGTTGAAAATACCTGAGACTGTAAGAGATAAATGAAGTTGCATCCATTCTCTCACAGATTTTTTTATGTGTAACTAATACTGTTCTAACTATTACGTTCTTTGAATTATGACAGTAAAACAGCTAACACTGCTTTTAGAACAAAACTCTTGAAACCACTAATTGTTTTCTTTATAGGTTTTGGTTCCAAATGTGAGTTTGTAACATTCAAAGGGGCTTTTTATTGTTTAAAAACCCATAAAATCAAGTACTATACCAAGTCTAATGATTCCGCCGGAGCTAGTGTGTAATACTGCCATTTTTCTACAGTATTTGTACTATTGGTCAGGAAAGCAAACGTGCCGCGCTTGGATCTTTAGGGTAACCTTCAGTACCACTCATATGTAGAGGAAGAGTGAGGTTTCAGGGAATGTTCCTCTGTAAATTGGCATCAAAATCAGCTGCCACCAAAATACCCCTGAATTCTAAAGTTGTTAAACATGATAGAAAAAGTAGTAATAGTTGTATAATAATAAAAGTATCATCATGATGGCTAAGACCTGAAGGGTAGACAGCTGCAGGCTGCAGACAGGTAGGCAGCCTGACAGCCAGGGGGAGGGAACTCCTTCACTCTTCTGCAATGATGACAGGGAAGTGGCACAACTGCATTTCTCTGACAAAAATGCATCCACATGCACCTACCCAAGCTCCCCTTCCTCAGATTTCCTACTGTGGGTTTTTCTGCAGCCTTCATTTACTCTCCTCTTTACTCACGTTGTTATAAAGCAGCTACAAGATACGCACTCCAGCCCATTGGCAGGGGGTGGAGTGAGGGAAGAAAATTACCCGTTCGTAATAAGTCTTAAATTGTTATGTAAGAAATTCTGACATATTAAACTTAAATTCCACTTGGCAATGCACAGTTAATCTCAAAGGATTTTTTCAAGCTGAATCAAAAAAAGCCTGTAGCACCTTAGAATCATTCTCCGACAAAGTCATTCCTTGGGTTTTGCCTTTTCTGATTGCTATGATAATTCTACGCTCCACATTATTATAAACAGTCTGATTCCAGATCAGCAAAACTCATTCTTGACAGCAGCAGGTCAAACCATATAGAAGGAATCCAAATTCTTTGTAGCCAACAAAGGAATAAATTGTTTTAATATGTAGTTTTTAAGAGAAAACACAGGATGTATAAATTTCATCTGATTGCAGTAGAAGCCAGTATTTCATTCAGTGCACGGCTGACTATTTCTTTGCTGCTAATATTGCTTATGGATCATGCACCACAGCCTGCCTTTAAAAATCTCAATTACAGAAAGTTTATCAGTCTAGAGACAGTAAACATTGGCAGGTGAAAAGTGATCAAGCGTTTGTGTTTTCCTTTCAGAAGTACCGTGGACAAAATCTCAGCTTATGTGAATGATGGAGATCCACAACGGTGAAAGGAGCAGCGCTGGGATACCCCATCTTTCAATACAAACAAATGTGACTGCACGTCTTCACTACTGCTGGCTTTATGAGTGCAAAGTCTCCAGCTATCCCAGCTGACTTCACTGGCAATGCTGAGGGAAGTCCACACAGAACGAAGGTATGCTCTTATTATTCTAAATTATTTCTAAAGCATGCTTTTCCTCTCACTCCCCTATCATTGGTGCCTCTTTCATCCTAAAGTCCTTAGTTTTACCTAGTGCCTCAAGCTAGTCCATGCATGACTGGCCTCAGCCAGCAGTGCTTGTGACAGATAAGTACTGAAATACGTGGATGAAAAGGAACGCACGTCTCTGCAAAAAACAGCTCTGTGACTTTCACAGGCATAATGGCAAACTCTGCAATTTACACTAAGTAGTTTGGAATTTTTCATACCGCTTTCTTTCTAGCAGTTATTGTTTTAGACTTAAAAGGACTGGAAATAGCAAATCCAAGGGGTAGCTGCATTCAAGTATTGGGTATACCTTATAAATAAACCTACAGGGAAAATAATTCAGCATCCAAAAATTGGGTTGACCTAAAGCCAAAATATGTTTTTATTTCCTGGGTGACATCTTGCAAAACAATCCAAAATAAAATATCACTACCATCAACTGCAGGGACTCTTATAACTCAGATTTGCATGGATGGTGCTTACATTCTACTGTGAAAAACCTCAAGAAGTATTTTACACCAGCTAAGCCAAAAGGCTGTGATTTTCAGAATACATTCACAGGAAAGAAACAAGTCATAGAAACACCAAGCATTTTTGAGTGTACTGATACTTCTCAAGGGCTAGCATTTTTTAAATAAAGAATTTCTAATCATGGCTTGTATCTATCCTGACACGTTTTTCAACCTGAGATTTTACACAATTTTTCTTCTGCCACCATCTGAAGCGCTGAGAAAGATAAACTTGGAAAAGTCTTATAAGCTGTTGTTTATCATACGTTTCTGCTTATGTGAATGCGTATGGGGGGCATGCTCTACAGCCTGTGGTGAAAAAGTCATCTTGTTCCATTCTTAAGCTATGTTTGTTACCATATCGCATGCCAAAGCTGAGCCATCACTGGATATCCAGCTTATTTCTGCTAATTGTTCTACCGTAAGTAAGAAATATGTGATCAGAAATACGAGGAAAAACACATTGCAAATAGGAAACTGCTCTTTAACCAGAACATCTCTCTCCCCATCCTATGAGGCTTATTGGTCTAGCCGTGTTCTTTGTTTCTTGAGCGATCAATTGGAAAAGTAATTGTGCTACTTCATCATATTGGAAAAAGGACTGTATGATGTCTGCCCCAAATATCCAAGTGTCTACTGTCACTGTCTTCAGCGCTACCATAACATTACAGATATATGGGTTAAAAACCCTGAAACCCAGAATGGCCAATCCAGCAACCTACTGCTCAAGTCAGTCTGTGTCACATTTTGCTCCCTCCATTTTAATTCACCAATTTCATGCTACAATTTAAAATGTAGAAGTTCCTTAAACTTACTGTTTTGTGCCAGAGCTTGAAGCAGACAGTCCAAGCATCCCTCCAAGCTATCTGCTGTGCTGTCGGTAGTTGTTATCTTCAGCTTTTTCAGGGCGTCACTTAGATTATCTGCTTGGTAAACACAAAGAAAACAGAAATAAGTGTCCTCAGGAATTTGTTAGAAGCATTATAGCCTTGAATGCAAGCACTTACTGTTAAGTAAACAAGACCCTGCATCAGCCTACTGTCTATATTCTGAGGATACAGAAAGCCAGGAGTTAAAGGTCATAGATTAAATGAAACTTCTCAAATTTAAATATACATTTATCATTCTGCATCTAACGACAGGATGCCAGCAGGCACTTTATGAAATGCCACTGAACAGCAATTTAGCCATCAATACTTTCTCAGCCTCACTGGTGCAGAAAACCAGGATCCATTTCTTTGCTTCTGTCCTTGTATGTGTGTGAAAAATACGACTGAAATAAGCACATCTTGAATTTTTTCATCAATAAAGGGAAAGTAATTGAAAATGCCATTTCCTGCATGCTATGTAGGCTTCCATCTTGGCTGTACATTCACAGATTTCTAGTGCTAAGCTTCTAGCCTTTTAAGTAATATATCATTCTTCCATCTCAATGTTACAAACACCACCGTTTATATGAACTGTGCTAACTTTCTAAATTCAACAGATCCATAAAAAAGTAAAGTATCTCCTATAAATATGAAAGATCATTGTGGATTTCAGATAATTAAATAACTCTTGCATAACCCAACACTCTTCCCTCTTCAAAAAGCAACAAAACAACACCCACACAACATAATTCTCAGCAGATGTGTGTTTTGTCCCATAAAAGTCAGGGTACTATGACTTCTACCATGTTTAAGACTCTGTTTATTCATAAGCAAGGTAGAAGTGTTAGCAGCTGCATCCTGAGTGTCTTTGGTTTGCCTGCTGATGACTAACCTCACTCTGAATGCACTATCCTTTGAAAAACAAGTGGTGTTAGTTTCCATGCCAACTCTGTCAGTAAGCAGAAGTAAGAGTTACTCAAAACAAATAATGTTAAATAGTGGCTAGCTGTCTCTTCTTACCCAGTGACTAATGAAAAAGCCTTGACCCAAGTCCTACAGAACTATAGGTACAGCTCCATCACAATGCATCACTGGTATTTACTGAGTTTGCAAGGCAGCTGTGCTGCCTTTGAGCTTCACACCACTGTAGGAGGCCACCTTCACACACAAGTTGGCAGCTGCTGTGCTTTGCCTCCTCTTCACTTGCCCACATATGGGATGGTGCAAAGAAAAGGAGGCATGGTAAGAACTTTATCTGTCTTTGAGGCATTGGTGGCCCAGTGGAGACACAGCAAGTACCCAGTAGGGTGGAATCTCACTCATCCTGGAGCTGCTCAGCCTAAACTGTGAGTTCTGAACCACCTCAATTTTTTCAGTAGCATATGCTTTTGTGTCCTAATATCCCACAGAGATAAAGGTAAGAACCTTCATTTCTGAAGTGCCCAGTATGTAGGTATGAAAGTTGTAATAAAATTATTTATCAGGAAGTTAGTTTGTCTATTCAGTCTATATAGCCAGGAGCCCCACACCTCTTAAGTGCAGAGAGTCAGAAGCATGCCAGCAACTCAGTAAAAAAACCCTTTGGGCCAACTGCAATTGACTGCACTTCTTGAGACCTTAAATCTACTGCCCTACCACCTCTCCTTGCCATGCTGAACTGCCACCTCTGGAACAAGCCACCAAGTACAACAAAACCAGAAGAGTTACCATCCTCCTTCATACTGACTCACTGTCTAGCAAGCTTACTGCAGCATATTCTATTGAATGCTGCTTAACCAGCAGTAGAGCTGAACAGAGCTGCAAAGTCTCAGTGCTTAAATAAATTAGTCAGGAAATATCAGGGCAATTTGACACAAGGTACTCATTGATCAGCCCCCAGTACTACACTTGTGCACTCCACCTCCTCTTAACCTTTACATGCCCAACTCCTTCTTATATTCCTCCCTTCCGTTTTCTGCTAACATAGCACTAATTCTCCTTCATCCTACAGACATCTCCTCTCCCCGCATACTGACACACGCAGCTCTGAAGCTGTAGCAACCATTTATGGTAAGAGGACTATGGTAAGAGGACACGTATATGAATAGCAGGGGTTCCCACAATCTTGGGAGGAAGAAAACACACAGGTAAGACATTCACCTTCATACCAGTTTTTGCAGACTATGGAGAGAGGCTATTGTTCTCAAGAGAGCACATCCAGACTTTATTTCTGTCTTACAGTCTCTTCTACCTTGCCTGAGCCTAATAAATCACAAGTCTCCACTTACTATTTCATTCTTCTGTGCACAGAGATTGGTGCTTGACCTCAAACACTTCTTTTCCCCTCTGTACCACATCAGAACCTGCAATGGAGTCTTTTTTCTTGTCTCCCCTTTCTTGTCAGTGCCATGTTCAATTTTTCTGGGTGAAGCCCACTACGTTAATGTTATACACTTACATACGACATGCAGAGATACGCATTTGGGGCACAATTTTCAAATGTACCTATCAAGTACTCCATTCTCCATGACAAACAACTCACGGCACAGAGCACGTGCACGTGCCACTGACACACAAGGCTATTAAACATCAGGCACACGCTTCCAAGAATCAATGGGCACGTGTGGCCATGGTTACACCGTGTCGCTTCTAAAATGTCTCACAAAACTACATGCCAAACTGTCGTTTCACTAGGTATGACTGGACATAATAAATACTTTAAAAACAACACCAGAATTCACAAAACACGTACATAAAGTATTTCTAAAATGTATTATGGTAATCCTTGATCTTCTAACAAGATTACAACACTAAACTCACTGCAGCTTAAGGGTTACTCCATTTTTGGTGCAAAAGAAGCGGCAGTAAGTAGAAACAACAGACCTTCTGGTGCAACATCAGAAGGCTGCAGACACTAAGACAAAAGGCTATCTTAAGGAAAGATCTTATTTGCCCACTTTGACTCTTTCTGTCAAAGCTGGTGCTTCCTCTTTGCTAAACAGGGTCAGCATGTTGACAGCCACATCTACATCTGATACCTGAACATCTCAAGCATAAGCAAATATATCTTAAACGCATTCAGA
This sequence comes from Phoeniculus purpureus, assembly GCA_028565055.1. Lineage (NCBI taxonomy): Eukaryota > Metazoa > Chordata > Aves > Bucerotiformes > Phoeniculidae > Phoeniculus > Phoeniculus purpureus. The sequence continues at coordinate 25,435,741 of JAOXOE010000405.1, read as the reverse complement.
GGCTGGTTTATTTTTTTTCCCTTTTGCTGCTCTTAAAAGAACAAAACCTTACAGATGGAAACGACACTGACAGGCATATCCACAGAGGAAGGCTGTGAGTTTGTGAAGCATCAAGTCAGAAATTTAACAGGAATATTAACTATTTTGTTGACCTCAGGCACAGGGATGGATTCACTCATACTTGGAACTGGCTTACCCAGGTTGCTTACAGAAGAATTAGTTATCTTATCTGGACAGAAAGCCTGAATCCCACAGGCCTTAATCCTGTATATCCTAACAGTACAAACTGATAAGTCAGGAGCTGCAGTCTGGCGAGAACTGTCAGACCTGTCTGGCACATCCCACCTACTGCTGCACTTTATTTTTCCCTGATAACTACTGCTGCACAAACACTCATAAAGATGAGGTGGTGTAAATACCACTGTAGCTCGTGTTGGGTTTGGCAGCTCAGCATTGCTACTGTCTCTTGCACACTTTTGCCATCTCTTGCACAGGCATTTTTACAGAGAAAAATAGTCACAAACCAAAATAAATAAACGTTTTAATATTTATTTCACTGTTCTGAGAGCTTTTCTGTGACATGCCTATTTTTAATTAGTAATTTGTTTTACAGAGAAGAACTGTTCTTGAATATTGTAAAAAAATTTGGTAGCTGATCAACTGCATTTAAGGGCAGGGTCGCTGAAATGCTGGTTAAGCTCCAAATGGTTTTGCAAAATATTCCATAACACAGCTTCTGTGGACAAGAACCAACCTGCTAATTTTGCTTGGAGTTCAGACCACCTTCAAAACACAGGAAAAGTCCAGGTGCACAAACAGCCATCTTCTAAAACTGACATTTAAAAACGTATTTAGAATGTTTTAGGTGAGTATTTAGATGGATTTAGCTTTTGTCTGGACAGTTTATTGTGACAAGTTTTGTGGTCTTTTTCCAGTATGGATTTGCTCTAAAAACCAGACTTCGAATGCGTCGTTCACATCTCTCCTCTCTCTTTTGATTGACACCTGTAGTTATTACAGGGACTATTGCATTAGACATGCAACTTAACAGATAAGGCATTCAAAATGAATTGATATTGAAATGGGGTGTACTGGAACAGGCTGATCAGATAGGAAAAGAAGTGGTTCTGCTATGACAGGGAGCGTGGCTGTACTAGCCTCAGGGCCTTTTGAGTTTGTCTCTCGGGAAACAGTGAGACACTAAACTGAGCAGAAGGAATGATGCCATTTCATGGGTCTCCTTGTGTTACAATGGCATAAGTGTATTAACAACTTCATCTACATGGACTAGACTTCAGAAATCACTTAATTTTCTTGTATAGACTTCAACTTCCTCAAACTAAACTGTGTGGAAAATCAGCCACTGACTCACCACAGTTGGTTTTGGCTAAAAGTGTATTCTGAGGTTGTATTATATGAACTGATGCAAAGATCAAACATTTGGGTCAATGTAGAGCTCTCAAGCCACCCCTTACCCCACACTCTTCTCTTTCAGTACTATCTGTGTCTCTTCTTTAATGCAGACCCCATGTGACCAGAAGATCACTCCATGAACAACCACATTCAGTGGTGCCTGAGGAGCCCTATGGTTTGTAACACCAACCTTACACGTTTTTGTCCCAGTTGTGATAACCTTCGTGGAAGGGGTGGGGTGGGTGGTTTGTGGATTCTGAAGCTGGCTGCTTGAATAACAGAGTACGGAATAACTTTTGGAGCTGGAAACCCAGCAACTGGTAAGGTCTTGTAGCATACCTTTGGTCTTTAATGACCCTTCCCCAAAGAAGGCACAGAATGTTGGCTCAAAATTAGCAGAGCCCATTAGCTCCCACGATACTGAATAAGCTGGCAGGAATGCACAGGACGGATCCTTCTTGAATCTACGTAAGGAAAAGCCAAGATGCTTCCCCTTGCATACCTTATCAGAAAATACCTAGTCCCAAACAATAGTTTACATGCCTAGCCATGCAAAATACCCAAAATCACAGTTTATTGAGGACAGAATAACTTTGTCCTCATGTTTAGGCCAGTACAAAAAAAAATCACTCCCTCTCCTCCTGTATTTGTGGCAGCTGCCCTCAGGTGCTCCTAAGAGTACAGTGTTTTGTGTCAAACCACACAAATCTGTCTTTAGAAACAAGTCTCTGTTCTTAATTCAGGCAGGAAGCTTGGCACCTGATCAGGAAGATGGTGTCAGAGGCCAGTGGTGAAGAATTAGTTTCTGATAGGTAATGCCAGGTGAAGCAGCTACTTACTGTCTCATAAAAATAATAGAAACAACAGTGCTCCTCTAACAGCAAGGTCCAGTGCGACTCAATGGATTCTCACAGCATCTCACTCTGCTCAGGAACGACAAACAGATGGGGCTGGCTGAAGCACAGGTCCTTGCCAAGGCAGTGATTTACATGCTGCCAGGACACAGCTGCGATACCCACAATGTGAGCCACATGTGCCATACTCACAGACTCAATTATCAACTGCCTGGCACACACAGGAGACAGATCTTTGTGTGAACTTGAGCTCCATCTCGCTTCTCTGCTCTATGACAGCACTGCAGGCCAGACCTGGGAGACAGAGGTGCTGGCTATGACAGACAGCAGTCGCCCTTTTTCATTCCCTGGCCTGGGTGCTGTGGAGATTTAGGCTGCCTAAGAATTACAGACTTTGTTCTGCAGGTGTGGTTCAGTCAGCAATGTCAGAGAAGGATCTCTAGGCACCAAGAAATACACCTCTGAAAGCTGATGAACAGGTATGGGTGCTGCAGCAACATTCCTTGTATCTGCAGGTAGGTCTTTTCACCTACATCCTCTGAACAAGATGCTTTTGGTTGCACTGGTGCTCTTGTACGTAACTTTTCCAAGCACTAACCCAGCACAAGAGTCCAGTTTGGGCCTTAGAGATGTTCCTTCTGGGAGTAATGCCACCAGTGACATGGGCAGTCTGAAGTACAAGTTCCATGAGTCTCCGGAGAGACTCGGCATGCCTCCAGGCCACATGGAGTGTGAGATGTGGGGTGCTGGTTCTGCGCCACTGCCGTGCAAGACACATGCTAGAGGCCTGGGGCTATCTAAAACAGCTGAGGATGTGCAACCAGAAGACCTGATAAGAGAGCAGACAGAATGGTCTATGAGAAGTCAAAGATCAACAGCTTTGCTCTGAAATACACAAGAAATAGAAAAATATTTTGCCACTGTAAATTATTGCATTTTTAATGTTGTATAGAACTCTAGGTACCTCATGCTGCAAAACCAGAAAAGGCACACATATGGCTGAGCAAAGGTAAGGAACAACTATTCCTCAAGAAGCTAAATAGGCAAGGACTCGTCGGAAAAAGGTGAGAGTAAAAAAAAAATTAGATATATGGAATTCTGAATATAGCTAAGAGAATTAAAATAAACTAACACGAACCACTGGAATACTGTGTCCAGTTCTGGGCCCCTCCTTTTAAGAAGGACACAGAACTGCTTGAGAGAGTCCAGTGCAGAATCACAAAGATGGAGTGGAATATCTCCCACATGACGAAAGGCTGAGGGAGCTGGGTCTCCAGCTTGGAAAAAAAGGAGACTGAGGGGTGACCTCATTGATGTTGATAAATATGGAAAGGGTGGGTGTCAGGAGGATGGAGCCAGGCTCTGCTCTGTGTCGTCTAATGATAGGACAAGGGGCAATGGGTGTAATCTGGAACACAGGAGGTTCCACATAAATATGAGAAGGAACTTCTTCATGGTGATGGAGCACTGGAACTGGCTGCCCAGGGAGGTGGTGGAGTCTCCTCCTCTGGAGACGTTTAAAACCCGCCTGGACGTGTTCCTGTGTGACTTCATCTAATTGATGCTGCTCTGGCAGGAGGATTGGACTGGATGATCTTTTGAGGTCCCTTCCAATCCCTAACGTTCTGTTATTCTCTGATAACTAGAATACCAATGAAACTACCAAGCAACAGACTTCAAGAGAACAAAGTATATTTTCACACCACACGTAATTAAACTACAGAACTGTTAAGAGGCTGGAACTATAAACAGATGCCATTAGAAAAAGATTTCGAGGAAACTCCAGACAATTGCTATACGACAACACTACGATATGCAGAGAACTTCAGGATTAGGAAGTCCCTACATTACTGGATTACTGGGACCTGGGAGAATACCACCCTGTACTTGTTCAGCAGCTACTGGTCATTCAGTTTCAGTAACAGGACAAGCGGCTGCACTGAGTTCTGGCTCCAGGTATGGCATTTGCAGTGTCACAGTGCACCTCACTGCCATGATTCCTCAAGAGAAGAAAATGGCCAAACAAATCTCCCTAGATGTGTCTGGACTTCAGTGGGCCATCTGTTTGGATTCAGCAAGCTGGATAATATTCTGTGCTATATGGTTTCGTCACAGTGCTACCGGCTTTGGTGCCAAACAGTTCCTGAGGCTAATCCCGGCCCTAAACCACATTAACACTTAAATCCATGAATCCAGACACCTTAACCAGTTAGGGACTGGTTTTGGTTATTTTTGGAGTTTTTTTGTAACAGAAATCCAGCGTGTTTGTTTCTGTCCATGTTCATCAAGGTGGATTAACTTTTCATTTCCAGCTGATTTTAGTAGGGCTAGGGAAACACTGTTAGATCATTAGCTGCAGAGCTCCTGCTGCAACCTCTTTTTAATGTAGGTATGTTTGCTCCACTTTTCCAGCATAGTAACTAATTTTAATGAGAGTGCTTATTTTTGTCAACAGTTCAGCTGCTTCATTCTTAAACACTTTCTGAATCTTAGATATCTACCATCTGGTCTAGAGACTTGTTACTCTTTCATTTATCCGTTTGCTTCAGCATCTGTTCTTCTGACACCTCCATCTCTCATGAAGCTTCATTTTTATTACCTGAAAATACTGACACACTGTGACTCACTGCCACCTGAGCAGCAAGGTACCTCACTATTTTTTCGGTTATTATCTGGTCAGTCTAACAACTACTTAGTCAGTTTGTATTTAAAATCGGGATAAAAACCTAAAAAGAGCAACAGCAGCAGCAGGAGCCAGCATTTGGTTCACTTGGAATCTCCTGCCAATGCAAAACTTTTGTTTTGTTGGAGAGTTCTGGTTGATTTCAAGCAAAAAAGATGGTGTTGAGATGCTTCTGAGCTCCCTCAATAACATGCCTGTAAGTAGAATTAAAAGGGTGAGCCCTAAAGATAACCAAAGTCAGAGATTAGTTAGAATTGCTTTTGTCCTTGGCATCTCTTTTGCTTTTTGCCTTGGGAGAAACTGGAAACGTTTGAAAATAATTTCATTATTGTTACTGTAGTCCCAGATAAATGATCGTTATGCATACAAACATACTTACACTATTGCAAGTCATATTGATCTGTAGCTGCTGTAATTGGTTTTTTGCATGCTAATGATCTTTTCCCTACTACTTACATCCTGAGTTGTAAAAGCTGGACTAGAAGAACGGTATTTCTGAAGATCTTGCAGAATCTTGGAAGACTTGTGTTCCTTCACTAGTCAGAAAAACGCGAGGCAGACTTAAGTATCTTTACATCTCATAATTAAACACTGAAGATTTGGAATGATCTTAAGGTCCAAAGACAACAGTCAGAATTGAGTGATACCAGCGTAACAACTTTTAAAAAATCAGAAAAAGCCCTAAAAGGCCTTAATACAGGTCCTAAAAGACAGATGAAGTAGGTGGGTTTTTTTTCATGAACAAGAAAGAAAGCTATTGTTTGATACTGAGAGTCTGTAACAGGTAAATATCATTTAAAAGTCAGTAAATAATAGAAAAATAATTATTTCAACGAAAGAAGACATATGCTTGTTAGTTTATGGAAAGAGATTTTTTGGTGCTCAGTTACTAGGAATAGTAACCAAAATCATATATAAGATGGCTACCAGATTGTAAGGAATTACATTGACTTGACAGATAACTGCACATTTTAATTTCATATAGTTTATTTTCTTCAGGTGCCCGATTGTCTTTGGGTCACACTACAGGAACCCAAGAGAGCAAAACAGAAAATACTAATTGGGACTTCTGATTGACAAAAGCCTTTTAAATTCTTACTGTGACCTCAGCAAACAAGAAACACACAGCATTGTCTGCAATCAAAACTGAGTGCACTTCAGTGGCTGTGCTCGATGTTCCAGTATAAAACTGATAAAGGAGGTAAGATACCAGTTTTATTCTAAGTGATGTGTTGTATCAAGGTTAGTCAAACTTCAGACAAAATGGTTTGGATAATGAATGGCAGAAAAGTGCCGCCTCTTCCTTAGGTAATACATAGTTTTCCTCTGTGTCTTCTGTTTTAATTCTTGCGTGTTCATATGGCTATTTTAATGTATTAGTTTCATCAATTCATGCATATCACAGTTAATTTCTTTTGAGTCACTCTACTGGATAAATCTCACCCTTTCCCCTTTTTAGAAAGGTTTTTCAAGACAATATTTAAGTGATTTATCTCTCCAGGTTAATATTCAGGGTACCTGCATTTCTACAAAGCAGCATCAAAATTTTGAACATAGAAAACAAAAAAAAGGGGCAAAGTTCAATATAAATAACAGCTCAAGCATAGATACACATTAAAAAAAATGAATTATAATATGTATACCACAACCTAAACTTTCAAATAGTGAGTCCTGTTGAGACGCAACCTTTTATGCCCTGAGAATATGGCTAATGCAGAGGACAAATACCTGTGCATCATGGTGTGTATGGATTTTTCTTACTCTGTGTAACTGGCTAAGGAAACCACAATGTTACTTAACAGATAAAATGTTCTCATGTTGACAGATTGTGTCAAAACCCATGCTACTAGCCATGCTGTGCAGAAGCTCTAATGCCAAGGGGCACTGCTGTCTCTAGACAAATGCACTGAGTATGTTTAGAAAAAAGAAGGGAAACAATTACAGAACTGTAAGCTTGTTGTGTAAGCTCACCACTGCACACCTCTGCTTGCTGGCCGTGACGGGTTTATACGTCTTCCTCCTGCCTCCCACAGGTCTGATCTGCAGCAATACGTTATGTGAGTTCATGCGAAGAACACTTGGGAGCTGAAGCTTAGGCTGCAGGAATCCTTTCAGCCCTGCCAGTCTCCCTATTATTCCCTCCTGAAGGACAGGAACATGGCCACCAAGAAGTAAGCAGGTTTCTTTCAGCATTGAAAATACTCCAGACAGCAATGAACTGGCTTTATGAAAGAGCCAACCAGCTGGCTACACTCTGTTCACAGAAGAAAATGGCCTCTTTCTGTTGTCAGCCAGATTCTGGTGGTTTTTTTTAGCCCAGCTAAGGAAATTAATTGTTCGGGTTGGTGGTCTCCCATGCCAGCTCCCAAGAACAGTAAAAATCACGCAGTTCCCAGGCTGTCAATTGTCAACACTCTCCCTGTGCGTTAGCTGATGTTTCTGTGAAAGTATGACTCTTCGCAAGTCTCAAGCACCTGAGAGAATCAGAGACGTTTCTTTTGAGCCCTCACATTTGGAAAAAACCAACCCCAACTCAAAAATACAAGCTAGATATTACAAGAGCAAAGAGAAACAAAGGTTTATCCTTTACAAGATAACGACTTGGAAAAAACCCCATCTTTTTAAAAACCATTAGAGAAAGTGCTGAGTTTAAATTACCGCGCATCTCATTTCTCTTCTCTTACCCACCTTACAGAAATGACAACAGCCTCACATTAAGGGAAGGTGGATGTGCAGTTCTGTCTAGTAAGGAAAAACATCAAGCTTTCTGACACATTCTCTACGAGCCTTTCAAATATAGTAAGCCAAGAAACAACATCTCAGCCCTTGTCCTGTTGAGTGTTAATGAAATTCCATCTGGTCATTTAGGAACTGTGCCAACATTACCACACAAAGAGCCTCGGAGAGGTTTCAATGCTCAAGAGTAATTTGACAGCTTTTTTACTTACCTTTTTTTTGGGCTTAATATACACCTAATAGTGTACAGATGGCTAGGTTCTAACAAGTTTATTTGCATGTAAACTTGAAACTAACCTTGAAAGTAAACTGCTGAGGTTTTGCTTTGGGTTCTTGCTTGGGTTTATGTAGTTTTTTTCTAATGTTTGGGATTGCTCAGACTACTGCTGCACTAAGTTCCTTATTAGGCAACTACGAAGTGAAAGTGAAAGACTAGCTATTCTAAAACTGCAACCACAGCAAGAATCTGCGCCAACTGCTCCAGGCCAGTGGAACAGGAGCAGGTACAGGGAGTTAAAAGTCCCAGCAGACAGCAAGCTAAAGAAATGTCCAGTGACAAAACAGGGGAAACAAATCTCAAGAACCACTCTGAGTAATGAGAGAGATTTTGGCAACAGATGGGTACTACACTCAGTATATATTAAGTACATTATCTTTTACTGCCAAAATCAGTTTCAGATGTATTCTCTACTCACTGTGCTAAAATATGTGCACTTAGTAGAGAAAAATAAATTCCACTTAATTTATATAGAAATTTGCAGTAGAAACCTAAAATCAGTTTGCCAAACAAACCCACCCCAATAAAAATAAAA
>JAOXOE010000405.1:25365979-25420688 GCA_028565055.1 Phoeniculus purpureus | reverse complement strand
GTTGATAGAAAGTTATTAAAATAGGCACCCCAGTATAATACGACATTATTATACAGCTTTTTCCTGTCTCAGTGTCATAGAGTCCACCAATTTTTAGATCCTAGGATTTCATATACTTTTTAAGGAAAAGAGAACATTTTCTTAAGAAGTAAGCTGGTGATGGTGATCAACAAGAAATTACTTTGATGTGGATTGTTTAAAACAGGAAGAACTTTCTTTTTATGTTTAAAAATTTAGGATCAAATCCAGTTTTGTACTGCTAGAATTCTTTGCAGATTAGGTAACCGTGACAGATAAAAGTGGTAAGAATAAAGAAAGGCGAATATGGATGAGTTAGAAGAACCAGCTTAATCTCTATTATATCTGATAAAAATATTTTCTTACGGCTGTGTAGGAACACATCTCTAGGGTGGTAAGTTATAAAAAGAAACTGCCTATGAAACTACTGTAAGCTCATATGTAACAGTTTGTTATATAAAAGTGGGAAATAAATTATAGACAAATTGTCAAGCAGTAAAGTCCACTGAATAACACTTGGTTGAAAACACTCACAATAAAAATAGCATCCACATATTTTACAGATGATAGTAGAACTAAAATCAGTGAAAGATCTGCAATAAAATAATAAATATATTACATGTACATCAGAAATGTTATATTACACTCTTAAAAATAGTTTATCCATTCCTCACCTAAAGTTTTCTGCAGTGTGCATTATTTTCATGGATGGAATAGAATTAAAGTCAAAAGTAGAGTTAAATTGGGTTAAAGCAAAAGGTTAGCGTTTAAATATAATCACAGAACCAAAATAAATCTTTAAGAGGCTTTAGTAACTACCACAGGAGGTGGTTTACACTGACTTTTACTTTGGACAGACTGATTAAATGCACTCACTGCATTCCAGTCAAGAGAGTGATAATTTACCACGTTAAAACCTTTGCAGGCGTCACAGAACACGAATATGACTTTACAAACCAGTGAGGCTTAAACATGGTAAGTACTAACAAATTCATCATAGTATTAAGGGTCAGGGTATTAGACCTGGGCATATAGGAACTGCATATATAGGATGAGTAATAAGATATTTAGGGAGACGTGAAAATAGGTCTCTTTTATTCAAAGTTTGATGAAGGGAATTTCATGTCCTCATCCTCCATTTATAAAAAAAGCTGTAGGTTAAAAAGCTTACAGGTTTCTGTGAGAACAGACAGTCCAGTCAAACCTACTGTGGCTTTATAACTGGTCTTCATTAACTAGGGCCAAATCCTTAGGAGAACCTATCTATTTCATTTTTACACCTTGAGAAGCAACAGTTGTGGAACTCTTCCCACATTCTGAACTCCTGATACCAGACACAGAATATGAACTAATGAGTATTGATTTTAAAATAGGTGTGTGTTTCAGCTCTTGAATCCTAATCGTGCTGTCTTTGTGCACAAACCCATTTGCTTAGTCATCCCCACTGTCCTGTCCTTTGACAGGTCTGGAAACCGCTACTCTCACCTCCTACCATTCAATCATTGCGAATTCTTTCTTCCATGTCTGTGTGACACTAAACAACTGAAAGCAGTTGATACCTGACAATCCAAGCTGCTGAACAGCATCGTTGCACATTCATGTCAAAGGTCATACAAAAATAAGGTTAACATCTAGCATATATATGTGTAACTGTTAAAATGCGTTCCGTTCTTTTCATACACTGAAACTCCTTAGAAAAATATAAAGTGAGAGCTATTTTGTCTTCCTCCTTCTGCCTCACTGGCTTTGTTGTTTCTTTAGCTCATTTCAATAGAAATCATACAGGTTGTTTTGTACCACACATACGTAAGAAGACTCAGGAGCTAATTTGGGACCTCTGCCATTCCTCAAATCCAGAGTTCCTGCAGCCAGACGCAGAAACACGAATTGATTAGTGTCCTAATACAAATGATAATATCAAACTTTCTATTTGCAAAATTTGCAAAGATGTTTCTTCACAATAGCACGCCTTTGATATGTCCTCCAGTTGGAGTATTTTTAAAGCTTCTTACTGAAATAATTCTGTTAAAGTGCTTTTCAGAGTAGAGCTCAGCAGGCAGGTGGTATTGTGCAATACGTGTAGTACAAGCTCACATTACAAATGTTTTGTCACTCTTAATAACTAAAGGAAAATAATTTAGCCAGGCTAATAAAAACCTACTGAGCAAGCCTGCCTAAGAAATGCGTGTGTTGGTATGTGGTCGGTACATAATCAGCAGCACTATACAAAACATGATTCTCTCACTAGTTGGCTTGGACATGCCTTTTTTGGTGATACTTATATTCCAGAAATCAATATATATAGACCGTACTGAACTGCTAGGGCTTGGAGTATGCTCTTTCTCATTGTCTATTCATGTCTGCCTACTCTGTGGTTCTCATACACTACTTGGTGCTTTGAAATTCTGCCCAAAGTTCCTTAAAAATGCTTCTTAAGAAAGGTGGAAAATAAAAACTTTCTGGAGCAAAAGTTTTTTAAAAAACTAAAAGAGTTTGAAGTGGAATTCAAAGGTCACTTCTTGGAGGACATACCTATCACGTAACAGTTGCAGGGAGCAACAGCATATGCTGAAGCTGGTAAGATACCTAAAGCCAGGCTATGCAGAGCAAGACAATATAAATTAGTATTCCATTTCCATATGATCTGATATGATTCAAAGAACAAAATCTTCCAGTATAATTTTTCACTGATACCCTGAAAATCCTTTCATATCAAAAGCCACCGTTTATATACTCTAATATACCCATTTAGTAATACAACAGATCTACTTACCTAAGCCTTCTCTGGCTACAAAGTCATTTAGTGATCTTTAGAAAAATGCTAAGAACTTTATTTCTAAAAAAATATCCTTTTCCTTGTGTTTCACACAGTTCACCCTTGAATAACCACAATAATCAGCAGCACTGGGAGGAATGGCCAGGTATTTGACAGCAGAATTTCTTACATTGTTGTAAAGCGTCAGGGAGAGGGACAGAACAAGGAAGACAGAGTATGTTTAAGGGAGTTAAACTGATTTACCTGGGTGCTGCAGTAGGAGATTGGAGAAAACATGCACCTGCCACACATCTTACCCATTCCACTAAAATGATACTCAAAACTCAGGCAACGCTGATATTCCCAGAATTAAAATAATAAATAAAATGAACTTCCAGCTAAGTATTACAGTCTCTATATGATGTGCTATTTACAGTGAAATACAAAAAGTATTTCATTCGTATAATTACTACAAAGACTCTCTGTGATGCAGAACAGCTTTTACACTAGGCAAGAGTATGGAATCTGTAATGAAAAGTAATAGTGAATTTCCCCCCACTTACCAGTATAACAGGTGTTCAATGCAAAACAAACTCTATTCACTCCTTTTGATTCCAATGCATTTTCTGTAGCATCCTCGTAACAGTGTTTTGTCACCAACAGTTTAGGTGCAGGAAAAGCAGTGAGCTGGCTGCAGAGTAGGAATGCGGAGGAACTGGCAAGTGTAGAAAAGGTGGAGAAGCTACAAAAAATTTATTTCCCAACAAAATAACTCTCCACAAGCTGTGTAAACTTTTCTTCCTAAAACAAATACTCTAAAACACAAGGATTTTACATTTCCAGTGAAACACTCACAGTAACATTTGCCTGGTTTTACTCTTCTGAAGTCTCAACAAAGAGCCAGCAGATTTATGCTTTCTCAATTACCTGGGTCAGTAAACTCCCTCGTATTCCCTGACTGCAGTTTGGATTTTTAAACTGTCATACTTGCTGGGCTTTTGAGCAATCTTTGTTTTCCTCAGTAGATCCTCACACTGCTGCCTAACATGCCACATCCACCCATTCATCACCCACCCACTCATATATACACCTCTCTCACGTGTGCTCTATTACTCTAACTATAGAACAAAAATTTAAGCTGTGTCCACTGCACTTTTGGGACTTGTACAGAGAAGAATAATTTAGGCTGGTAAGACCATTACCATAAATTTTAAATGCAATTTTGGGCTTGCAAGGACGGCATGTGATATAAGAATTAGACCCTTTATCTCAAGCACTCATTCATATTTACAATAATTATAAGCTTTCTGCTACAGAAGAAATATTTAGATTGAACACTGTTACAGATTTCCTAAATGAGGCTAGTTCCAGTTGCCAGTAATTCAAAAGCAAATCTGCTGACTTGGCATTAGGACTCTTAAACAGTGTGATCAAACTTGTATAGTAAGAAGGTGTCTGCAGAAATAACATTTATAAACTGTATATACAGTACACAGTACCAATACATAGAAAATAGGGTTTGACTGATGATCCCCTGTGTGTAAGGCAAGACTGAATTGTCTTCAAATGGAGACCACCAGAGGTACAAGCAACAGATAGTGGCTCTTAAATCAATATGCAAGTCAAGTGCATACAAATTAAAAAACCAGACCGGACAAAAGGTTTTAGGTTGTTTATGTGCTGATTCTGGCTTGCTGAATACATGGGAAGTTATTAAACACCAAATGTACCTTTTTTTAGAAAAAACACTAACAACACCTTGATGGCAACACATCTTGTTCAAGTGGCAGCTACCAAAAAACAGCTTGAAAACCAGCATAGTACAACATCAGGAGCTCCCAGTTGTACTACGCTAATTCATACAGCACTAACCAAAAAAATAAGTATATGGATATTCTGTACCATGCTATTGCTATGCAAGCAACAGCAACATAAATCAGCATACAACAGGATACCGTGTGTTCTGCAATGACGAACCCAAAGATATTTCCAAGGGACATCGTTACAAGACTTCAAAGAAACACAAGACTGCCGGAGGCAAAAGCTACTGACGGATGTAAACATCCCTGTTCCATTCCCCTGCTTCATTACGCTTTTTTGATAGAACTTCCCCATCCTTGTCACAATATTGGTCCCTTGATTTATGACGGCTACGTTGTTTGTTGCATTCATTGTGGTCCTGCTCGCGGTCCCTCTCCTTTGAGCGATGTCTTGATTCTCTATGTCTGTGATCACTGAGGCCATGGGACTCGTCTCTATGATTGTGATCCCTGTGAGAATCATAGTGGTCACCATGCTCATGTGAGTAGTCTTCCTTTGGCTCTACATAGGCTGAATCTCTGCTGTCTTGTGTTTCTGAGTCAAAGGTTTCTTGCCTAGGAAGGCCTCTAACACCACCACGATGGTTGTGGTGTTGGCTTGAGCGGTGCTGGGATTTCTTGATGGGTTCAACTCGTGCTTCCTCTTCAATTTGTGAACTGCTGTGCTCAGGGACTGAATGATCATTCCTCTGGTCTCCTTGAGATCCCTGCTATCACAACCAGCAGTAAGCTCAGGTACATGAAATACAAATTTAAACACTTTCCCCAATGTAAAATTCAACTAGAAAGTATCAATGAAATTTAAGTACAGCACAACCTACTTTGAAGCTAAACTACAAAAAAAGCATTAAAATTCAGCTTTTACTGAAACTCAGTATTATAATACAAACTATTTCATTCTCATCAGAACGTTCGGTGGTGGCTCTTGGGTTATGCTGTGACACCTTCTCATGTCCTGTAATATTTCTGACTGTTTCACGTTATCAACAGTTGCCTAACACACTCCGGACAAACATCAGGGTATGCAGAGGATGTATCATGTCAGGAGAAAGCAGGTATCAGCTGAGAGTTTACAGATGGCTGCCTGAGAACCACCACTACAGGAAAGTGACTCTAGAGGTCTGAGGAGGTGGATTCCAGCAGAGAGCCAAAGTACAAAACCTCGGTTCTTTTAGAGTAACGTTTTCTTTGACAAGGAAAGAATGAAATTGGATCTGGTCTGACTGAAGTTTGTATTATGATACTGATAGTGTCACTTGACCACCTGTTTTTCTCAGCAGCAATTTAATTTCTTTAAGGTAGTGAAAAATTAAACTTTGTAATTTTAAGAGCGGCTCAGGAATACAGCCCATTGCCAAGAAAAGCAGGAGAGCGATATTATCACCTACAGACTTTCCTAACACACCACTACTATTAAAAGATTAAAAGAGAAATTACCAGATAATAACAAACCTACTCTTCACCAGCATAAAACTTTGAAATCACTGCAAAAACGAACAAGTGGCATTATTTAACTCGTCCAGGGGTTTCATTACATTAACCTGCTTTTATTCCCAAACCACAGCCAAAGAGTTTTTAAACTTCATTGCAAAATTTTAAGAACTAGTTGATGGTGAAATGGAATAATCCTTCTCACGTGAGGTGAAGAACATCTGGACAAAATAATCTCAACCTACACAAAATTAAATTAGGTTCCAACAGTTATAGAGGCTTTTGTTTGTGAGACTGTTCTGAATTTACCCAAGTTAGTCTAACGTTTGCAGTGTTCTCTAAAAACAAGGATTGATTGCCTCCAGGGCAACTGATCAATAGATCTTCTTTCTGCCTTTCCATTTTGTGGAATAGGGCTAGGGGAAGGAGGAAATGTTGCCCTTCAGACACAGATCCTGGCAGGTAAGTTTCCTAGTAACCCAAAAAGTAAAGTGACTGGAAACTGAACACGAACAAATCTGTTGCTTAAAAAAAGCAGCAAATTCTAAAGCAGCAATTTGATAAATTTAATAAATCTTCATTTTCTAAAACAAAATTCTGGTCTGCATACTTCAGAGAACATCAGAGATTGGAAGGGACCTTGAAAGATCATCTAGCCCTATCCCCCTGCCACAGCAGGATCACCTACACCAAGTCGCATAGGAACATATCCAGGTGGGATTTAAATGTCTCCAAAGAATGAGACTCCACAACCCCCTGGGCAGCCTGTTCCAGGGCTCTGTCACCCTCACTGGGAAGAAGTTCCTTCTGATATTTACATGGAACCTCCTGTTTTCCAGTTTACACCCATTGCCCCTTGTCCTATCACTAGATGACATTGAGAAGAGCCTGGGTCCATCCTCCTGACATCCACCACTCACATATTTATAGACATTCATGAGGTCACCCCTCAGTCTCCTCCAAGCTAAAGAGACCCAGCTCCCTCAGCCTTTCCTCATAAGGGAGGTGTTCTGTCTTCCTAAGGAGCAGCAAGCACAGATTTTTGTTCAAGATATTCAAACATGCATGTAAATTTAAGCTTACAAGTTGTTGGTACTATCAAATTGCCTTTAAAAGTAGCTTTTTAATTTCATATTATATAAATTGTGCCAAGTATTCTTCTGTAGCTATTAGAATATGGCTTCACAGTCAGCTGTGGTATTTGAAGTTGCTCATTCAATCATGTAGGGCTCCCTACACTGTAAGAAGGGTAATTCTGCAAAAAGCAGCATCTGCATAAAACGAGTGACAGTGTCTGATGTTTTTGTTTTTGGATTTGCAAAACACTAAAAACTTTTTACCTTCTGGAAATAAATAGTTTATCACACAAAGTGATAGTACGCTGTTAAAAAGATTTGATATGTTCAATCCACGTTTCTCTGTGTGCTACTGTTTTTCTGTCTGAGGTTCATTCGCATGTCAAGTGTTGCCTCCGGAAAAGAGGAGCAAAAATGTACTGATTAAATCGTCTCACAGTGAGATGACAAGCTGCGTATTTTCTTCTCCTTAATGGGGCTTTGCATTTTTACAGTTTATTTTTCAGGAATTCAAACTCATTCCTCTGGACATACAAGCTGACCCTCTGGGTGGGATTCAGTTTGGAGTTCAATGTCACATTTTTAACTGACAGAGACTTTAAATCTAACTGATGCGAGGCTGCTATCTGCTCAACACTTTCCCAGGTCATAGAGAATAGGTTGGGGATCAGGGCAATACACTTCTTGAAGACCCCTACCAGAGAGCTTAGAATGTGCAAGACTTCTATGCCGTGAAGGTGCTTTGTTTCACTAATAATATTGCATTCTTCCTTTATTAATAGAATACTAAAATACAGGTAATTCCACACTTGTAACCATATAGAAATATCAGTATGTGTAGTCTTATTGTAGACTTAAATTATATTTCTACAGCACCTAATCTGTCATAGTTGAAGCTAATTTTAAGAAGTCCATTCTATACATGTCTGGACAACAATGTTTTCATCATGCATTAACACAGCAGTACATGGTGCTTCAACGAGCCACATGATGGTGCTGTCATCCTTCTACTGTGAAAAATTCTCATCAGCTCTCATGATTCCTTTATAACAATGATCACCTTAAACTGCTTTGAATGATGAAGAATTATAGAACCAAGAATTATAGATTTTTAAAACTAACTTTTTCCTTTTGTTGCCAGGAAAAGTTAAGGAGCCAAGATGGGAGTCTGCAAGCTTCTATCATAACATGCATACTACTACATACAGGAATGATGCTCTTGTTGAGGTACAAATCTGAGAGAAAGACACTAACTGATATTTCCAGGAGTCTGAAGTTATTTGTTCACAACAAATTAAAAATATGACTAGTCTTTTTATGACATGGGACAGTCTTCACTGCTAAAATTATTGATTTATGAAAGCACACATGCTTTTCCTGGATGTGCTCTCTGTAGATGGTACCAAAGCTGTTTGTGTGGTTTCTTTTCCCAGAGCGCTAGAAAGATGTTGCTCTTTGAACGAGACCACAGTATGTGTCACCAGTCTTACTCCAAATCTGTGTCTCCAGGAATGGTCTCTTTGCAGTCAATGCATCTGATTTGTTAGAAACTATCTAGCAATTGCTATGAATAATGTTGATGGATTTAGAATTATAGATACAATTTTAGATACGTATATATTTGCCAAACTAGTTGTTTTTCTGCTCTCAGGATCCAAATCTCTTCTGACCCATCTAAAGTTGATTCTGATCTCTTATGTGTTTTTTCTGACAGAGTTGACAGGTCATGTTAGTTCAGTTATTGTGTAGTGTATGCTTGCTTAAGAATCAAAACCACAGTAAAGTAGTAATTCACTTGCAATAGTAATTTTGGGTAGGCAGGATAATATCCGGTCAGTGAGATACTATTAATTGATATTTCTCTGTACTAACCTGGTAAAAGCAGCTTGTGCTGGACAACGTGCACATCATGGTTCTTCATCTTCTAACTTTTTTTTAATAATAAAAACGTTATCTTTGAGTTGAGGGCTTGCACTGAACTTTCTAGATTCAAGTTACTATATTGATTTTCATACTAAACCCTGTAAGCTCTGCTATGAATTCCAACAGTTTATGTTTGTGTTTTGGCATGATTTTAACTAAAGCAGGATGAGAACATATATGTATATCCTTTTGTGTGTGTATATATACATATATACAGGGGGTGTGTGCATGTATATATATACACACACATAGTTGAACATGAGACTTAGAGGTTCATAATGATGTGAATGCAAATATTTGTAGAATTTTGTGAGTCTAGGTGGATGTGTTCTATCCAGCTTGGTACCCTTCCCTCAGTGGTTTACCATTTGTGATGACACTATGGATGTGCTCTTGTTGGAAATCAGCACTTTAGGCTCCAGCTTGGGAAAAAGGGAAGTGAGATGCAAGTACCCGGTACAATAAAATGACTTTACATCAACATAAAAGCTGAAAGTTTTTGTGGCACTTCAGATTAGATAGAACTGTTGTTTCTGGTTTAACTTCCACAAACTCTGAGCAGGGTTGTAGTGCTGAGGTCTGTAACCACTTGATTTGGATAATGATAACCTGAATTCTGATGTGTTTGCTGTTGTTGTGTGCTCTGGTCTGTTTGGTTTGAAGTTAAATTGTTAATCGGCGCTTCCTTTTCTCAAACAGTCATCATCGCCTTTCTGGGAGGCACACGCCTGTGCGCTGCTCGATGTGCTGTATAATTCACATAGAAATAGAACCTGAACAAGTGAGAAAACATTGTAAAGAAAGTGCTTCTACACTGAAACACGCTGTCTGGAATCACGAGGTGCCTGCCTACTGAAACTGTAAATCTTCAAAGCTCTCTTAGCTGATAATGGAAGCCAATGGAGGTGAAAACCTACTTGGTGGCCTTTGCAATGTGATGTAAATCACGCAGTGCTTTAATTTCACTGTGATTATGGTGTAACTAACAAAGAACCCCCTATACAGAAAAACTTGTGCAAGTATGTAAGTGATGTTTATGCTTTTTGTCTGGCAGCTGTAGCATATTTAAGATGCACTTTGTAGGTGGAGTAAAAATGTGACTGAGAAATCTGAAAAACCCCTCAGCTTAGTCTTTTTTTCTCTACATTTTATGCTATGGTCTTACTTATTCTGCCCAGAACATATAGGAATGCATGTTATTAATTGAAATGGAGAACACAATGAGTTTAGAACTTCAAGAAGGGCCAGGTTCTGGTGCATATGACATAATTCAGTAAATAAAAATATGCCAGGATACTATTTTTCATCTGTTTATCCCTAAATTGTTGTGTTTATTCTTTAGCATTAGGTTGTTGGGTTTCCTTCTTTCATTTTATCTGCATCGTGCTAATGTGCTTTCATCGCCTGATACTTTCAGCCTTTGTGTTTGCAGCAGTCGGGCTCATTTGCCGTTTCTGAGCTCTTACACTTCACGAAGAATTTCCTTTCCCTTATGCAGACCTTTCTGCTTGTTTGACTGGAAAGGTAATCCTTTTCGTTATGAATTTTGCTGTGGCTTCAGAGCAGTGAACACATTTTGAGAGGTTTATTTTACTGAAAGCAAATTTACTTTATACTTGACAGCTTGAACAAAATACGGTCTGCTTTCGGTAATATGGTTGAGCTTTCGACTCATCCTGGCTGGTCTTCTGCCACGCTTAATAGCATTTTTGCACATTAGAATGTGCTTTGAGGGTAGTGTTCTTGAATATCAATCAGCTCAGCACTGCTGAACTTCTTGGCTGTTCAGAGCTGTGGCCTGTGTGGCACAGTCAAGCAGATCCCTGAGCAAGTCAGTGCTAGGAGAAGGGCTTTTTACTGATGAAAAAGGACATATTTTTTGGGCATGTGAAAGTCAAGAGGATGGTGGAATTTAAGATCCTGGAAAGTGTGCAAGGCAAATGGTAAACTCATTGCTGTTGAAACTAAGCCTTAATTCAGCCCCTTCTTTTTACTTCTGAATGCAAAGGGGATTTAATGAAATATTTCTGTGATTGAGTTCTATATCCTCGTGTTAAGACATTTCATTTGTGTCTAACTTCCTCAAGAGGTGCTCATTAGGACACTAGATTATATAATCATTAAGATGTATTTCTACTACTGTACTAGTGCTCATTAAGATACAGAAAAATGTGGGTATGACCATCGCTTCGTCCTGTGTGTTTTGCAATATATTTAAATTATGACCGACTCATAATTTAAAATAACAAGAAAAAGAACTGAGGCTTCTGGTTATACAACCTGTTCTCAAACTTAAAGTGCAATAGACAGTTCGTGTGAAACTAACTTGGGAAAACCATGATTTTAGAATCTATTTCAGTGACTCTGCTGGCTGAAGAAGCAGTATGAGGAGAGGCTAAGGGAGCTGGGTCTCTTTAGCTTGGAGAAGAGGCGACTGAGGGGTGACCTCATTAATGTTTATAAATATGTGAGGGGTGGGTGTCAGGAGGATGGAGCCAGGCTCTTAATGTCATCTAGTGTAGGAGAAGGGGCAATGGGTATAAGCTGGAACAGAGGAGGTGCCACATAAATATCAGTGAGGGTGACAGAGCACTGGAACAGGCTTCCCAGGGGAGTTGTGGAGTCTCCTTCACTGGAGACGTTTCAAACCTGCCTGGATATGTTCCTGTGTGACTTGGTCCAGATGAACCTGCTGTGGCAGGGGGGAATGGACTGGATGGTGTTTTGAGATCCCTTGCAATCCCTAATGATTCTAAGATCGATAAGCTACCTATCAGGTATTGTGTTGGTAGGCAAGTAACACTGCTAGTTATAAAGGGCAGTTCAGCATGTAATTAGAAATTGCAAGCCTATGACTGCAGAGCATGCATCTTTGTGATTCTGACCTTAAGTGCCGAAATCAAAATCTCCAGGCACAGGCTTTTAAACCTTGTAGGTGCTTTTGTTTGACGTTGGTTAGCTGTTAATATTTGAGCCTGAACAGTTGGGTTTCTACACATATTTCAGAGGCCTGGGTATAATTTCTATGAAGTTACATATAACTTAAGTAAACTTTTTAAACTTTCTACTAATGTCCCTTTACTCAAGTAATCAACAGATAAGGACCTAAGTTTTTCAGACTACAGCTGTAAATTCTTTAGAATTTGGAGATATACTGAAGACTGTGGGGGTTTAATTTATGTTATCTGTAGCCTTGTTGGTCTTAATTTCTTGTGCAAGCATCTGTCATGACTTAAGTCCTTTCCAGTGTGTTGGCCAGGGCTAGTGGAATGTTGTTTGACTTGGTCATAAAAAATATTTCTGCATGTAAAGTGATTCCCTTTGAAGTGTTTTCCCTAAAACAAATTGTAAAAGGGCTCTCTGAAGCTGTTGCTAACAAGACTTTCCACAAGTTGTCATATATTGGCTAATTCCAGTGTTAAGACTCAAGAGCACAGTAATTCACTCAAAGCTTTGTTTCACCTGGTTTAGGTTAAGATAGCTCAAAAATGACACGTTACATTTTCTGCATGCTTTTCATTCATTTTCATTGTGTGGTGGTTAGTGCCATCCTCTGATAACGGACTACATGCTTTTGTTGTTATTGAAATGTGATGTGTTGCTTCTGTGGGTTTACAGGGTAATTGTACAATGCTGTGTGACCCGTCCCATTAGTGACAAATCTGGGCTTTCATTGCTTATTGCAAACAGCAGCTGCTTGCAATAGGAGAATAGGCTTTCACTAAATTTATTTAGATGAATATTTAAAAATGAAGACTCACAAATCTTTCCTTTAACTTTCAAAGGGAAACTGCATTGCGTTATGAAAACATCAACAACAGAAAAGAAGGCAAGAAAACTACGACCTCTTCTTCCCGCAGCATTAAAAATAATAGAATTACAGGAAGAAAAGCACTTTAGCTTTTTCCTACTCTTTGAAAATTTATTTATACCTGGGTTTCAGGTGTAAGGCTGATGCAGGACTGAAAAGCAGTGCAATTTATACTGAAAATGACAAACTCCAACTACTTACAAATGAAAAACTAGTTGTGAATGAACTTTAACCTGCCTGGATATGCTCCTGCGTGACTTGGTCTAGGTGACCCTGCTGTGGCAGGGGGATTGGACTAGATGATCTTTTGAGGTCCCTTCCAATCCCGAATGATTCTATGATCCTATGATTCTTCTCACCCTCTTTCTTCACTGCAAATCCTGTGAAATAATTTAACAGCACAAGATTTTCAGGCTTCACAGAAATTGTGAAGCTGAGTATTTCCACACACTTTTTAAATGGTAAGTTAAAACTGAAATATGATTGCTCTTAATTGTAACTCCTTTCAGAACTTATCAGGATTCAATAAATGTACATAAAAATAGATTTAGAATAAATTACCTGTGTGCTATTGTTCTGGTTTAATTTAAACTGAAGCTGAATTAAACTGAATAAATGGAGTATTTCAGATATTCTCTATAATATGACAGTACCCTGAAGTCTTTAGACATGTGTGCTGAGATAAGATGTAAGCTAAAGTGAGACAAGGTGTAATAGATTTAACTTCTATTTTTTAAATGAAAATATGCTTCCATTTTCATTTGTTTTGTGTTTATATTCATAGAGATTATGGTTGAAAAACTGTGAAAACCCATGCTTCATTAGATCTGACTGGGTTTTCTCCCTTGTCTCCAGCAAAGTGGTTGAGATATGAACCCTCTTGTCATTGTACATTCTTAGTTCTTCAATTTCACTCAATGTCATGATGATTTTTAAGGTAAATGAGAGAGATGCTATCAGCTTGAATTGATAAGTGACAGAAGAACACCAAACATCATTTCTCATAGTTGTGAGCACTGGAAGTACCTCATATGTTCATTAAAAAATAAGTCCCATTACTGGATTAAAGAAACATTTAGAGTTTTAAGCCACATATAAATGATTCTGTGCATGTGAAAGGTTATGTTAAAATTCAAGGAACTTAAGCATAGCTATGAGATTCCTGGATTTTGAAGTGTATGTTCCTGTGCAACTTGGTCTAGGCGACCCTGCTGTGGCAGGGGGATTGGACTACATGATCTTTTGAGGTCCCTTCCAATCCCTAATGATTCTTTTCTGAGGAAAAAGTATTATTTTTAGCACACCACCTTTCATCTGTACGGAGAGTCTTGAGATTATTCGTATGAGTGCTGCATAAACTTGCAAAACTCTCTGAGACCCTTGAAATAATGAGTTTGCCTTGTGAGTCTTTACTGCCAAGTGTTATTTCTTAATTCACACATTCTCTGGTGATAATTAATGAGGAAGCTAATACCTTACCTCATGCAAAGGCTAAAAGAGCAAGCAGTGACATAAATGAGTGGAACTGCATTAGTGGGAGGCAGCTGTTCTCTTGGCATATGATCAGGTGTGTGGCATGCGAAGAGATCTAAATGTGAAGTTGTACCTTCTTAGCTCCTTCATGATTCATCCCTTAACTTATAAGAAACTTTCGTTCTTCCTTGGATGTGTAAAACTGCCCTTGAATTAAAGGGAGGTTGGCAATAATGAAGGCCCAGTGCTCCTTTTACTGAGGAAGAATGAGTGCAGAAAAGTGTGACTCGGGGGATGTAATTCTTAGGCAGCGCTGGCCATTGGTGTGCTGTTGTCTTTAAATTAACAAAGTAGGTGTATCTTCTCTATATGGCCTCTAAGGTTTTAAAGCTACGCTGTACTTTCTCCGTTGTAATTACATATTTAAAGGAAAGTGGATAGTATGGATAAAATGGAACACACATATTCTATTGTGTACCTGACAACCAGAAGTTACTGGAATTTTATCTCTTTCTCAGTAACATATTGACAGACAATGGAGCTAAACTTAAAACCAAGGCAGTCCCCAGCAGTATGTACTGTATGTGTTGTTTATGAATATATCAGCTTTTGAGATTCTTTTTTAAATGCTAAGAGTGTATTTCTAGACTGCCATAGCTTTTCTTTGCCAATGGCTTTGTGAATAATCCCATGAATACACAATTGCTAAGTATTTTCCACACTCTGCCTATGTTGGGTATCCGTCAGTCCCAGAGGTTTCTTTGACTTTTGGTGGTTTTTATCCTCCTCCCTTAATCTCACTGCTGTTAGTTTATTCTCATAGGGTAAATCAATGAAATATTCTGTTAGAAATCAATCACCCATACATAGTTAGTTTCATCTTGTATGTAATGTCAGTAGTCTCTTGCAAAAGGTAATTCTTAGGATCGTGTTGATTGGAGTTACTGGATCTTGAAGAGCTTCTGTTGCCTCAGGCAAAAGACTCAAGCTACTTAATCATTTCACTTCTGGGAACAACAGTAAATCATCTGTGAATTTAAACCTGTTTGAAAAGGTAACTTACACTGGAGTCTCTCTCGGCATATATTAGGCAAAACTGCAATTTATACCCTCACAGGGTAGGCATAAATTTCCTTATATTTACTAGAAATCATGGCTTACGTGCAGGGTAAGTTTTTGAGTGTCACTGACTCATTTGTGTTATATGGGTTTTTAAAATACGGATGAAAAAGGAGGCTCGATACATACACAAGATAAACAGCTATTTCCAATGCTATTTAAAACAATGTTGTGACTTAAAACTTGAAAAGGCTGTGTGTGTTTTTTAATTCTTGGTGTTCTAAGAAAAAACTGTTCAGTGATACCTTTTGTTTAGTGAAGCTTTGTGAGTTTTTACTAGGTTATGAGTTGGATAAAAACTGCATTATTTGTACCAAGCTGAAAACTCATTTTTATCGTAGGATAAGGATGCAACAGTCTTCTTGACTGCTCAGGTACATGTGACCTCAAAAAAGGCAGTGCCTTCTTGCCCCACAACCCTTCCCCACTTCTGCTTTGCAAAGTGTGTGTGCTGGGATCTTGCTGTTCAATGTACAATTAAGAATGTAGAGGGCAAACGAGGTTACAGGGCATTTTGAGGGTTACTCAACTGATGAGTGTGTCAATAGACGAGATGATGCCTTCTACTGAGGATGTCATCCGCATTCTTTTGGGACTGGCTACTGATGCAACCTGTTACCATTTCAATCTTACTACATAATTGGATTTTTCAAGTATACCACGACGGGGTGTGTCTGGTAAAGAATCTTTCCCAGTCCGTAGTCTGCAGCACTAGGTGTATTAGAGATTCCTATCCTGACAGCAGAAATTACAGTGGTGAATTCTTATTTATTGCTTTGAAAAGAAACTAATTTATTCCGAAAGCAGAAGGTCCACTTCTCCTCAAAGCTTGTTACATAAAAATACCCTGATTTTTAGCTTTGCATCTAATTCTATCGCTTCTTTATACTTGTGGATAGTGCTGCAACTTTGCTGCAGTTGTTTATCGAAATCCTGGTGAATCCTGGCAGATGGTAAGGTTCTCTGCAGGCTTCACCCCACACTAGGTCAAAGTAATAATATTTTTCACTATAGGATAGTAGTGGTTGGTTGTTATTTTTTGGGGGTTTTTTTGTTGCTTTGCTCTTTCCTCCATAGAGATTTCCCTCTCTGGAGTTTTCCCACTGCAACTCATGCTCCTGACACTTGCTCCCCACCTGAATTGGTGAGTGGTTGGGTTTGCATCGATACTTTGCTGGCTTTTGTGGTGCTGTGACCTTCACGTGGAATTGGCAGAAGTAACCATTATTTTAGAAAAGGGTCTATTAACTTGTGGTCTGCATGAATGGAGTTCACTGTAGGAAAAAATTCCTTTCTAGTCTACTGTCAGATTGTGGTATTTAAAAAGTCTGAATACCTGTAGAGTTTCGCAACTGGTAGTTATTTCCTTTTAAGATTGTTGGGTTTACTCTTACTGTTGGAGGTCATGTGTTTGTAAGTTGCTATGAATATTGGCAACTTTTACTTTTCTGAGCAATAAAAGCAATGGAATTCTTGGTTTCAGCTTTTCAGGTTATTTTAGGCTGTCCAAAGAAAAACAGTAGGAGGATTTCAATGTATGGATTTATTTTAAAATGGGAGAAGACAAGGTCTGTGCATGCTAGGGAGCTTGACAGATATCCTAGTAAGACTAATGATTACCTGAAATACTTGTCTTTTGCTTTTGAAGCTTAACCCTATGGCTCATCAATCAGTCAGCAATGGCAGGTACTGACCATTAGGTGGATTCATTAGCACCCTGCAGCCTTCTTGTACAGGGTGACCCACATCTGTCTTCATTAGAAGTTTGCTACTTGCCAGTAGTGAACAGATGGGTCATTATAGCCTACATTGCCCTCAGGGCATACCTGGAGGACAGGCAAAGTCATCTAATACAGGACACATGCATATTTGCTTCTTTAGAAATGGGACAAGACATTTACAATAACTCTAATAACATGAGGATTTGCCCTAGACCAGCTAACTTGTACTTAATGGTTCTGCTGTTGTTATTCACTCTGTGTCATACTACCTTTGAGAACATGAATGTATGACTAAACCAGAGACTGACATTACTGATGACACTCTTTCCAAGAAAGTGTTATGGAGTACAACATAGAGCAATGAAGGGCTGTTAATTGGTGTTTTCATTTGAACTCTTGGTGCCAATTTCACCATCTCTTTATCTTTGTCTACCACCAGAATGTTTTCTGCTACAGAATTACGTTTGTTTTTTGAAAGAACTGTGAAGCAAGGCTGAAGATAAAATGCCTTCATAATCCTGTTACCAGAAGATGAAAGAGTAAAAGCCTTGTTTCCTGTTTACATTGCACAAGTTTAAGTCCTGTTCCACCATCATGGGTGAAAACAAAATACTGTCCCATTTATTCACTATGAGCTCCTTCCTTTAAAACTTTGGAGTAGATACACACATCTTGTCTTGTCAATGTAATCAGCATGATAAGTGATATTACACTTCAGTGTCTCTTGGAGACAATTTATTTAGTCCCTGTGTTTGTGGTGAAGTGTTCTTAAATCTGAAGCAAAGTGATTCCAGCTAGAAAGCCTAGAAAGCCTGGTTCTGCCATCAGCTTTTCCCCTTCACTGTTCTCCTGAATGCAAAAAGAACTACCTCTACGGGCAAAGAAGATGCCCCTTACTACTTTAAGAACCTGTCTCTGGATTAAACTGATAAAAATAAATCTTTTCCCAACATGTTCTTCTCTTCTTTACTGGACAAACCTTTTAATTTAAGCACAATTATTTGAAAGAAACTTTAAGTATAATCCAATACATTTTTGCATTTAATTGTTGTCTACGTGGTAGTTTGCTATAATAATGTTTATTTCCTCATAGTTTAGAAGACATTTTGTCCAGTGTTTAGAGACTTTAAAAATTTTGTCTAGTAAACTTCTGTGAAACATTATTTGTGTGGAGCTGCTCAATGCACTTGGATGTGTGTGAATGCTTCATTGTAAGTGGGTGACCCTCAGAAGCAGAATTGAGCAGCAAAAGTATTTGGGGGGGGGCTTGTGCCTGTTTTAGTAACAAGCGGAGACCGTTCTGTTTAGAAAGGTTAGGACCTTGTCCCACGTTTACATTTCTGTTTATATTCTAAAAAAAACAACAAAATAATTATGTGGTTATGTTCCCGGGTTAAAAACTAGGGGTAACTAGTCCCTAGAATAGAACAGATTTTTACATACTTAAGGAACAGTGGTTAGTAAGTGTATCGGAAGCAATACGCTCAGGAATGATAAAACCTTCACGTTTGAGGTTGTAGGTACAACAGAGGAATTGGACAGCAAACAAAAATCCTGCTTTCTGCTTGCAGCAGAGGTGATTTATGACAGTTAATTCTGTTTGGCACATGGAAGGGAACATTAATAGTTTATCATGAGAAGTGCAATATCTTGGTGCTGTTGCTATGTTCTATCAATTTTTTTTTTGTTGAGACATATTTAACTGTTGTGAATGATAAAAAGGGGTGGCAGAAGCTTGTTGCTATAACTTAAGGAAAATACTACAATATATTCATTCTCTCTGTGTTAGAGAAACACCATACTCTGTAAATACCTAGTATGTGGTAACAATCTCAGATTACCCGGCAGTAAAGATCACATTTTGCACCTGTCTGGAATATTTCCATGTATTTACGTTGTTTACAGAAGCCATTAAAATGATCTGAGAGGCTTTGATTTAAGATTGCACAAGGAACCTCAATATGGCACTGTTGTATCTATAGGGTGTGATACAATCTTTAATTAGATGTTGACACTGTTTTCCTCAGGATCTTGCTGGGCAATGTTTGCCCAGTGAAATGTTTCTTTTTTATTTCTATCTTTCTCATTCTGCATGATCCCCACGCAATATATTTCACGTGCTCTTCACCATGTTTAGAAATGCAGGTGATTAATTTTCTTTCCATTGCTGCTCTGCTGCTTATTGTGGGGTTTGAGATCTTTCTTTTTTTTAAAAAAGCTCTCTACAAGCAGGAATAGTGTGGCCAACGGGACTAGGGGCATAACTCTCCCCCTGTGCTGGGCACTGGTGAGGCAGTGAGCATCAGCAAAGGTAAGAATTTACTGATAAATTCATGCTGCACTGCAGATAATTCAGTGTAGCTGCTTGATCTTTTCATTGAGTTGCCTCTTCGAATTTTAACAGTTAGTGGGGTGACCTTATAAGACAGGCATTTAGAAGCAGGGGCATATGAACTCTTTAATGAACTAGCCCACTCTAGGAACTTACGAGACTTTGTACTCGGCAGTTGCTGGTGCCAATCTGTGTAGTGTAAAGTCGTTATTGTGGGAACACACCTATTACCTATTAATAAAAATGTCTCTTAATGGTGAGGAAACAAGCTGGTGTTAGCATAGTTTTATGGCTGTACTCTATGGTACCTGTATAGATCCTTATGAAGACTGTCTGATGAAGGCTCTTAGTGAAAACTTTTGTGATCATAAAAACTGGAGGTTTCTCATTGGAGAAAAAGGAAGAGAGATACAGCATTGCAATTTGTTAGCAGTTTCACTCCTTTACTCAATGGCCTGCTTAAACATAAAAAAATGATGCAAGAAAACAATTTTCTTAAGTGGGACCTTCTAGAATTAGGGTTACTTCAAAACCAATTCATTTGCACGAATGATGTCTATAGCTTAAACACAGACTGACAAATCTGACCCTTTTAAAAAGATTGCGACAATTTAGCTTCATTAACTATTTTCAGCACAGTATTAATTAGAATGTGCATGTTAATTGAGCTTTTTAGAGACTACAGTATTGTAACAGCAGCAGTGTTGATACAAGATAATACTGATGTACTCTATGCTGATGAGTGTTCAACATAGTCACTCGAGGGAACAATTCACTATTTTGCCTCTAAAAGTATTAGTGTGGTGCTGACTGTACTTCATTGCTATGGCAGAAGCATGAGAAACTTACTTACTATCAAGAGACTGAAATTTGATTTAACTTTTATTTTTTAAGGTCCTGAAATATTGTTTAGATGTGTTTCCTTGATAATGCCTGTAACTTTGACTTAGAATCATTTAAATGCTTTGGGACGGAAGATGCCTTTAGAGTTCATCTAGTTCATGCCACTCCCCTCCCTGCAATGAGCAGGGACATCTCCAACTAGATCAGGACTAGTCCTTTAATGTTTCTAGGAATGGGATATCCACCCCCTGTCTGGACAACATGCTTCAGTGTTTCACTACCTTCACTGTAAAAAAAAAAAAGTCTTCCTTATATCTAGCCCAAATCTTCCCTTTTTAAAGTTCTTTTAGTTTAAAACCATTACTCCTTTATACAGGCATTCTAATTCCTTTTTCAGGTTCTTACTGAATCAGTATGAAATGTTCGATTGCTTAATGGAAATCGGGCTACTTTGTCTTTATTGGCTAATAACGTGTGTCTTAAGCAACCACACGGAACAAATCACTTGAGTCTTCTAATAGCTTAAGGCTTGCATTTTTAAGCACATGGTTTATGGAAATTAGTGCACTACCTGACAAAGACTAGAAATATTCTATCTTGTCTAAAAGGAAATAAAGATTGAATGAGAGAAACCTTTTGAGATTTTCCCATGTTTACAAGCTTTGAAAATGTGTTCAGTGGAGACACTTAGAACTGGAGCGCTTTTCTGTTCAATGCTTGCATC
This sequence comes from Phoeniculus purpureus, assembly GCA_028565055.1. Classification (NCBI taxonomy): domain Eukaryota; kingdom Metazoa; phylum Chordata; class Aves; order Bucerotiformes; family Phoeniculidae; genus Phoeniculus; species Phoeniculus purpureus. Next base: position 25,399,642 of record JAOXOE010000405.1, on the reverse strand, counting down.
CAACGTAGGGAGACAAGGACTTGCAAATAGCCTGTTATGATATGGGCTACTTAATCTATGTGCAAGATATGGACAAACTCTGGATGAAGCTAAATCTAGGTGCAGAGTAAGTCCAGTGAAAAAATTAGTTTTGGCTATTTGTGGTTGAGTGAGAATTGTAGAATCATAGAAATGTGTTGGACTGGAAGGCACATTTTAACATAGAAATGTGTTGGACTGGAAGGCACATTTTAAAGGTCATCTAATCCAATTCTCCTGCAGTGAGCAGGGACATCTTTAAATAGATCCTGTTGTTCAGAACCCCATAAAGTCTGACCTTGAATGCCTCCAGGGATTGGGCTTCTATCCCATCTGTTCCCATGTTTCGCTATCCTTATTGTAAAGAACTTTTTTCCTAACATCCAATCTAAAACATCCAAGCTAAATCTACCCTACACTAGTTTCAAACCATTGCCTCTCATGCTGTTGCTACACACTCTTGTGAACTGTTCCTCACCAGCTTTGCTGTATCCCCCTTCAGGTACTGGAAGGATGCTATAAGGCCTCTCTGGAGGCGTATCTTCTTCAAGCTGAACAATTTCAGCCTGTGGGAGAGGTGCTCCAGCCTCCTAATCACTTGTACCCCTTCTCTGGACCCACTCCAAGAAGTCCACATCCTCCTTACACTGAGGACTTCACAGCTGGATTCAGTAATTCAGGTGAGGTCTCAGCAGAGTAAAGAGGCAGAATCAACTCTCTCGATCTGCTGGCCACACTTCTGATGCAGTCAAGGATGTGACTGGTCTTGTGGGCTGCAAGTGCACATTGGTGTGCCTGGATGTGACTGAGTAGTCCTTGTTGTCAATGAAGATACTGGGTGGGCAGAAAATTTTGTGAAAGTGCTATATCATCATCAGAAGTTGATGCTGCTTATAAATATTCACTACAGATAGTAGTAATTGGTTTTCCCCCAAGTTAAAGGCAAATGATTACACAGCAGATGTTACAATTCTGGACATTGTTTCTCATAGATTTACTTATGCAGTCAGGATATGGGGTAGAAAAGTTGCAAGCGTGCTGTTATTCTGAGTTTGTATAACTTAACAGGTTATAATGTAACAAGAGTTACAATGCTACAGCCTCCACCCACGCGAAGCATTTTAAAGGGTTCTTCAGGTCTATGAACAAAGCACTCTCATTTGAACTGTTATTATTCAGGTATCTTCGGAACATATTTCATCTTGAGTCACTGGAAATGGCTTTGAATGCCTGTTATAAGCTTCAATATTTATAACGGGGGGAAGAGACTGGGCTGCCAGGAATGCCTCTGCAGATCTCATATTGGCTTTTGATTCTATTCCAATTCAGAAACGTTGCAATTTGGTGAAGCTGGGAAGAAAGAACTTGGCACAGCTGTGTGCATAAACACTTGGTTAAATATTATGGGTTTTTTAGATTAAAAAAACCCAATTGTTGGCATTGCTGTTGCAATTTGCATACAACTTACGGAGTATTTGTGATTCAGTTATAGTCAGTGGGCTTTTGTTCTTTTCTTTTACAAGATTTAAAGGACAACATCTTCCATATTATTGTTGCAGATAGAAAAACAACTTTGGAGTCTAACTTCTAAGTGACGTGTGTTATGCCTTTGTGTTAGGCTTGCTTGGTCTAGAACTGTTTGATTTATAATACATTCCTGATTTTGACCATGTAGAACAAATCTCTTTCCGAAACACAGAATGCATGCTAACTGCAGGGGTGAATACATGGTTAATGTAAATTTGTGTTGCAACTGAATGAAAGAATTTTGCAGATGCAAAGTCTCTGCAATTGAACTGTGAATAGGCAATCAATCACCAGTTACAGGTCACAAAAACCCACTAGTGTTGTATTCTAATAGCAATCTTTCCTCTTATTAACAGTATAATACTACAGTAATGTAGGAAAATGCTGAGTTGCTGTAAGAGCCATACCAAAATTACTTTAAAAAAACCCAGCATTTACTTAAAATTGTATTTAAATACAGTTTATTGTCCTTTTGTACAAGAAACAGCATCTGTGTTCACGCTGACTATTTTTAGAGCCTACAGAAGAGAGATGATAACAGTGATGTCTTAGAAACGTCTGCATGTGCCAATACCTTGTCAGTGCCTCAGACACTAACTAGTTGTTAAATGTGAAATAAATTCAAGCTAATTTATTCTACCTATGCTGCATTTTCCCCTATAGATTTGGTAGTGCAGGGATTTGTATTGCCAAGTAGCACAGAGGTGCTTTTATCTAACGTTCAAGTGTAGAGATTTATTATTAATTTATTTTGTTACACTTACACTACAACAAAGCAAGAAGAGCTCTTCTGCAGGATTACCATGTTTCACAAGTTCTGATCTTGTTTTCCCCAAAGCAAAACAGGTTCATGCAAGCTACGTGTACTCTTTAATGTAAGTCTTACGTGAGTAAAAACAGTTCATGTAGACTTGTGTAGTGTTTTTCTGTCTGTGCTGTGGAACACGACGCATCATCTGAGCGCTTTGAACTATGGAGGAAAACGTGATAAAGCTTTAGAACTTTCTATTAGTTCTTAGCTTTGCTGTAAACCACTCAAACAAGTGTCAAAATACAAACTTAAATTTTAATAAAAATAACTTAGTAGCAGTTTTGTGGCTGTGTTTGTAAATAATGAATTACATGAGTGGTTTACTGGGTAACACTGTTGTGGTTTGTAACTTTAGATTTCTTGCCTGAAGCACTGCAAGGCTGCTGCAACAACCTGTGATTTTATTTTTTTTACTTGGATTTCCAAGTCAAGTTTTGCCACTGTACCAGCAAACAGAAGGGCGTTGGAGTTTCCCAGTTCGGGTTTTCAGCTCCTTTTTCTTTTTCAACCTCACTTCTCATCTGTGTTTCAGGGAAAGAGCACATGTCACTGGGTGCTGAATGTAGCAGCTATCTTACCCTGGAAATGTGGTGAAGAGAGAGAGAGAGACAGTGGTACTTTGAGGATCAGCTGAATGAGGGCTTCAGGTGAATTCTGTTGTTTGCTGAAATGGAGACAGTCCTTGTCATAGGATTTGGCATTTTGGAAATGGAGAGTGGAGTGGGAACATGTGGAACAGGGATCTGGACTTTAAAATGCCCACTAACAATGAGGGGCATGTGCATGGACTTGATGGGACACCATGCTCCCACAAGAAACAGGAACATGTGGAACTCTTTTTCCCTTTCACAGGCTGAACATTGCAGTTTCAGCTCAGTTATGTAAGAAGACGTGATTAATTTCTGTATTGCTTTATGCTGGTTTTTATGTGGGGTGAATTCTCTACGTGGAATGTATCAAATATCTTGCTTTTTTCCCCAAATTGAGTTCGTTTCGCTTCTTATCTGCAATTTATAGGTGGATTCCGAATCGTCCTTGACTTGTGTGTGTTTTTCTTTCAGTCCATTAGCATACTACTACATTAATTGGTTAATTTATGTAGGGGTTTGAACCCATGACACATACTGAAAACACTTCTAGTGTGTTGGGAAGGTAGTTATTGCATGTGCAGAGGTACTAAACTCCTTTAGAGAATAACATAGTCAAAATATACACTTTTAGTACACTTTTACAATGTCTGAGAGATCTCAAGTCTCCATAGGCTCCCACATCCTCCTGTTGGTTGGCTAATAGTTGCATTTCATTTTAAGGTAAATGTAGTCTTCACTTCTAAGTTCACACAAAACTTATATGTGCATTAAGCAATTGTAACATATAGGTTCATATATTCATAAACCAGTATTGGTAAACCTAACATTCTAGGACACTAGCAATTATTCTTGTAATTGCAAGTTCTGTAGATATGGAACTAATTACAATGAGGGTGACAACACTGGAACGGGCTGCCCAGGGGAGTTGTGGAGTGTCCTTCTCTGGAGATGTTTAAGACCTGACTGGATATGTTCCTGTGTGATTTGGTCTAGGTGATCCTGCTGTGGAAGGGGAATTGGACTAGATGATCTTCCAAGGTCCCTTCCAATCCCTAATGTTCTGTGATTGTGTGAATTAGAAACTACAATACCATAAGAATTAGAGCAAATGCACACATTGGATCTTGGACAAAAGTAAGCAGATACAGTTTCCAACTTACCATTATTTTGGGTTTCTCGGAAATACCACAATTACAGAATTGTTTTGGTTGGAAGAGACGTTTACGATCATCATATCCAACCAGTAACCTAACTATACCAAGCCCGTTGCTAAACTGTGTCCCTAAGCTCCATATCTATGTGACTTTTAATATGAACCCTTAATATGTATGCAAAATATATATCCTATTTACTAAAATATATCTATAATATATTACATATAATGTTATATATTTATAATTTGCATAGATAAATAATGGTGTCTGGTTGAAATCATGTGTGTGATTGCTCCCTAATTAAGGCAATATGAATAGCCATCTGTGGCTGCTCAATTCCTTCTTTTGCCTCATTTAGGGCTATTATTAGATAAAGCTATTTCTTTAAAATACAAGCACTGTGGCTAACTATCAACAAACTACCAAAGATGCAATCTTAATAAGGAAAGCATCATTTTACATAAGTGAATACATGGATAGTGAGTTATGCTTTCACTTTACTGCTGAGACTATCTCACACCAGTTTAGTAGTGGTATGTAGATGGAAGGGTAAGTGGTAGAATGCACCTCTGCTCATTCCATATAGCATGGTTTTTTGCCTTTGTGTGGCATACTAGTTCTTTCTGGTCACATCATTAAGGGCTTTCCAGGATGGTCAAAGGAGTACTTTTGCACCTGAAAAGTCGCCTTGTTTCTCTAGTTTAAATAAACTGCTCATGTAAGCTCTTCATATGAATTTTGTGATGCCAGAAGAATGCTAGGCTGAAATGGATAGGGTTACTTAAAGTGAAGCATGTTGAAGGCCACTTTAAGGTAGGACTTAAGAATACACATATTATTCTTTGCTAATAATCTACTTCTAAGTTTTCTCAGTTGCAAATCGTTTGGGAATCCTGTTGCCTTCTGAAACTGAAACACAATCTTCCTGGGTATAACATGGGCAAACTTGTGTCTCCTAGCTTACAGGGCAAGCTAGATGGTCATAGCCTATCTTGTAGGCGACCTCTAGAAAAAGAATAAGTAATGCATTGCACCAGTGTCTCTGGAACCATACATGCTTTTTATCTTGGAGTCTATTTCATAGCTACTTAGACAGCTTCACAATGCTTTTAGCAAACTAAAAATTAATCCAGTTATTAAAATCTACCATGGATAGGAAGAAAGTTTCTGTAAAGTGTGAAGTATAAAATAAGCTGAAGTTGGCAGCTTTTATCCACTATAAAACTATAATCATGTAAATTGCTGGTAGACTGCCATTAAGCTACTCATAGTTTACAGTTCTCTTCAAGAGGATTTAATTAAATATGGTCCTTTATGGCCACTAATACACCACTGTGGTGTATTGCTGATTCTTTCATTTTCCATGCACCTGAAATATATTGAGATTAATTAACTAAAACTGCTTGGATTAAAAAAACCCAAAGTTCTTTACAAAGTGTTAAAACATTTAAACCCACATTTCAGTGACGTGGGTACATTTCATTGTTGATACGTCTAAATGTCTGTAGAGTCTACTTGACAATGTGTGGAGGTCTTCAGTCTGAAAACTATGTTCCCTTTCTATGAAACAGAAAAAAACCCCAAACCAAATTCTTCTTCCCTATCCTTGATAGTTAAAGCTTACAGGGAAAGGAAAGATAGAACAGATTTCAGTAGTGAATTTCTCTACATGTTTTAGATAATAAACATTAAAAACTTTTACAAGGTGTTGTACCTCATTTTAAAGTACTTTATTACTTCTTTACTGTTAGGAGCCCCTATAAACTGAACAACAAAAACTGTTTAATGTTGTAGTGTCACTTTAAATTAAATGTGTTGTATTTCATGTCCTCTTATTTGTACGTACCTGTTCTTGATAACACACAATTCTGTATTTTCATCAGCACTGGGAACTTTATCTTAATGTATTCAAGCGTTGCATCTTCTACTGCTGGAAGCCTGCCTTCAGGGAACTGCAAAATGAACTTCTGAGTTACTTAACTCTGAGAGGCATGGTAAGACTGATGACTATCAAACATGTGCGTCAGTCCTAATAAAGCTTTTTTAATGCTAAGAACTTTTTCAGAGAGAGCCATCTAGAAAACCAGATGATTGAAACAGGGATCCCAGCTGCTCAGAATTCTCTGAAGATTTGTATTCCCTGGCTAAGCAATTCTCTGGTAAGATTTCTTTAGCGTATGAAAACCTGTTGTCATTTCTTCGTTTGGTTGACTTTGCCTTAGGACTATTTTAGTGAGGAAAAACTACCAGTATAACTTCAGTTATGATGGTGTGTGGTGTAACAAAGCTGTAAATAGTGTTTCAACTGTCAACACATTTGGAGTGTGGAAAAAAGCCCATTCTAGTTACCACTTTATGGGGCTAGTAGCCTCGTTTCAATTAAGCAACAGTAGGAATAGAAGATGCTGTCTGAATAACTAATGGCATTAAAGTCCATGAAAATGCAGAAGAACATAGTTTTCTGAAATCAGAGTGCTTGATGAAATCTCTATGCACGTGAAACTCTTTCCTTTGCAAATAACTAAGAGATACAATTAAAAAATGGGTCAGAAGAAATGATCAGAAACAAAGCAGAGGATGATGCAGTGTTTTGAAGGAGAAATAGAGAAGAATCTCTAGTGAGAGAATTTAATATCAGTAGTTTAATAAGAGACTCAACCATAGAAGGTCAGAAGGGAAGAAACAATTATGTGACAGGAATGAAATGAGATTGGAGAAAAAGAAACAAAAAGAAGTGAGGGCGGAAAAAATTGGTGTTGATTCACAGAAAAGCAGGAAGGAAGCAACTGATGAAAAACAAGTTGCGTTATTTTAGTACCAGTGTTCGGGATCATATTCAATCAGGAATCTGAAATAAGGCATGTGTAGGAATGGTGCTAATAATACAGAATATAGGTGGAATGAAAAGATTGTTGATTTTTTTGTTAGTTCTTACTAATGGAGAACAGAATGCCAAGGGTAATATTTAACATTTCTTTCCTGTGCCAGTGTGGGAAGGCTTTAATCATTCTGAGTTTGAAATGGGAGCAAATACAGTTCTGAGAATCCTAAAGTGTTTCAGTGTTCTTATTTTTTAATGCAAATAAAATCCTTGATGTCTTTAAAATGACTGTTCAGTAGCTTCAAGTTCATTTCACTTTCAAGTTATTAATGCATGTGAAAAGTTGAAATATTAAATCTGAGAATAATAGAAAATCTATACTATTTTGAGTGATTTAGTAAGTGGATAGCTAGCTCTTTTCTCTCTGTTAGCATGTCTTGCACAAGCATTTAAGTAGCTTCCATTTAAAAGTTAAATACCTTTAGTGTACTGTCAGAATTGGAGCTTTCATACCGAGTCGTTAATAGAACCACTTTGGAGCCTTATTAAAACCAGTGTGCACCGTGTGCCTCAGTTAGCTGAAGGGTTAAGATTTGCTGGGTTATTTTGTGGGGTTTTTGACCAGAAGTTTTAATTTAGATTGTAAACTTAGCAGAGGGATTCTTCCAATTTGGTCTTTTGTATGATGTTCCTGTCTTCAGATAGGTTATGGATATTTTAATTTCTTAAAGCAGCCTGTTAATACCACGACAAATGAAAAACACGACTGCAGCAGGTGGTGGCAAGTTTTCCATCTTTGGCTTCTGCTTCAGTGTTTTCTCAGGGCTGTACTGAAGGTTTACACCACTTTCTGTTTCTACATGACAAATTCTAACCCAAAAAAACCCCCAGCAGAACACTTTGGCCTACTAGGTGAAAAAATAAAGCAAGTGCCTTCATGACGCGGTTGCGGCCTGCAGAGGGACCTGGCAGAACTTGGTTGACAACCAGCTGAGCATGAGCCAGCAGGGTGCCCAGGTGGCACGAAAGGCCAGTGGCATCCTGGCTTGTATCAGCAATCGTGTGGCCAGCAGGACTAGGGATGTGCTTCTCCCCCTGTACTCTGGGCACTGGTGAGGCCTCACCTCAAGTAGTGAGGGCAGTTCTGGGCCCCTCACGTCAAGAAAGAGATTGAGGTGCTGGAGCAGGCCCAGAGGAGCAACGAGGCTGGGGAAGGGACTGGAGGGAAAGTCTGGTGAGTCTGATAAGGAGAGGCTGAGGGAGCTGGAGGTGTTTAGCCTGGAGATGAGGACACTCAGGGGGACATCATCGCTCTCCATGGGAAGTTGTAGACAGGGATCTTCTCCAAGGCAGCTAGTGACAGGATGAGAGGGCAGGGCCAGGCCCGAAGATGCCAGGAGAGGTTTAATTTGGATGTTAGGAAACCTTTTCTCAGGGAAAGGGAGATCAAATACTGAGATGGACTGCCCAGGGCAGTGGTGGAGTCCCCATCCCTGGAGTTTTTTAAAAACAGACTGGATGTGGCACTTTAGCACCATGGTCTAGCTGATGTGGTGATGCTGGGCGACAGGCCGGACCTGATGATCTTTAGATCTTTTCCAGCCTCAATAGTTCTGTGAAGAATTACAATTATGCTGCACATTTCAAAATCACTGCACAGATGTCAACATTTGTGTGTATTTTTATAATTATCTACTATTTATTTTGTGCATAACCACAGCAGCCTATTTAGTAGTACAGGCTGATGCTTGAAAGGTGATTGTCAAGATAGAAGTGGGCAGAGTACCCTAAAACAAAGAATTATTTGCAGCTACTAGAGTTGCTGAAATAAACACCTGGTATTTGATGAAAACAAAGTTAAAGATGGACAGGAACTAGGAACAACTAATGAGAAGATTTTCTTGGAGGTTTCAGTTTACTCAGAACAGTCTAATACAAATGTCTCTGGCTGAGGCAGCTGCAGGTAGAGCTAGAATGCAAAAGAAACCCCTTAAATGAAGTAATGCCCTGGAGCTGTAACAAAGTAAATGCAAAACTAGGAACTGAACTATGTCTGGGACACCGTGTGTTTACTACTAAAACAGAGTGGGGACTGAAAAGCAGCATCTTTGTCCAGCAGAAGAAAGGTCACCCCTTCCAGGTATTTTCCTAAATTTTTCTTCCCTATGATTTTGTGGAAAAAGATTGGTATTCTAGGAAAGAAATATCTGTATTTCAGGCTGAATTGTATATGTAGGTTAATATTTTTCCTTTTTTAACCATCTGTTAACTGTTCTTAAACACTTTCCTAGGTGCCACGTATTACTTTTTGTTGCAGGAGTGCACATTCAACTTCATAATCTACTCTACCTCTATTATTTGTTATCAAAGCTATTTTCCTGTCCCCTCAGAAAAAGTATTCTCAGTAAAGTGACACTTAAAGGGGCTGATTTGGGCTTAAAATTTTGTTAGGCAAAATTAACAAAACTTTCCACTGTCTGACATTTATGATACCGGTAATCACTTGAGACTCTGAAAATACGTGGTGTAAAAGTGCTAGATCAATAGTAAAGCCGAGAGCAACTAAGGTATTTTGCTCCTGGAAATTTTTCCATGATTTCATGTGGTATTTTAAAATTTGTTTTAAGAGGAAAATTCCCCCATAAATTTACTATAGGTAGGTATTGTTTTATGTTCATCTAATTCTGTGGGTACAATATGTCAGTGGAGATGTGAAAGCCTCTAAATGCTTTAAGATGATTTCTATCACATTGTGTTAAACTATATTTCTGAGATATAACTCTTTGTATGTAGCTACTATGATAGTATTTAGGTGGTGTAATTTCTTTCCAAACGTAGTTTTTGAAAAATTTGTATTCAGCTTGTTCTTGGAATCTGTGTGTTAACCCTGTTATGCAAAAATATTCTGTGTTTTCCCAGGCAGTCAGTATTTTATGTACAAAGAATGATCTTGTTCAACGCAATTGGTGGCTTCATTTTTATATGTTTTACTATACAATGAAATGCAATTTTCTATCTTTACTAGTTTTTGTCATCCTTCTTTCAGTAGCATCTTTGGAGATGGTCTTCTGTAAAAATTCCATTTTAATGTAAATGAAGGATTGTAAATAGGTTAATTCTGGATTTGAGCTTTTCTAGGAAATGTTAATTTATGCCTGGGTTCAGTTTAGCTGTGGTGGAGTTGATCCTCTCCAGGACATCTTTCATGATGCTGTCTCTGTGGTGGTGTCTAGAGGGGTGTCGATAACACATCAGTGTGTTGGTTACTGCTGAGCAGGGCTGTTCAGTGCCTAAGCTGTGGGGTTTTTTTTAATTTCATTCCTAATATTCTCACCAGCTGGGGAGGGCTGAGGGATGAGCCGGGCCAGCTAACCCAAACTGACCGAAGGGATATTGCAGACCATATGTTGTCAGGCCAAATATAAAAGCAGGTGGAAGGAAGGAAGTGAGAGAGCATTTGGAGCACAGTCTTATCAGGAGTAGCTGAGGTAATTGGGGTTGTTTAGCCTTGAGGAAATGAGTTCAGGAGAGACTATATTGCTTTCTACATCTACTTGAAGAGAAGTTGTGGAGAGGTGGGGATTAGTTTGTTCAAGCAAGTGACAAGTGATAGGACAAGGGGAAATGGCCTTAAGTTGCATCAAGAGAGGTTTAGGCTGGATATTAGGAAGAATTTATTTACTGAAAGAGCTAGCAGACAATGGGATTGGTTGCCCAGGGCAGCAACAAATTCCTTCTCCTTGGAGGTATTTGAGTCTTGTAGACTCAGTGCTTAGAGACATGGTTGGGTTAATGTCTCAGAGCACTTCCAACCTAGGTGATTCTGTGAGTCTGTAAGGTGGCTTTTGTTTGAGAAGTAAGCCTCAGATTTTTAGTTCACGGGTAAGTGCTGAAAAATTCTTTCGATACATCTGAAAATGTTGAAGAAAATCAGTCTGATTTTCCCCTAAATTATCCTTATTGAAGAAGGTGTGTGTGCGCATCTGAAAATTGTGCTGTCATCCAGACATGGTTTAGATGGTTATGGTGGTTTCTTTTCACACTTTTTTTACATTATTGTCACCCGTAGGGTTTTTTTATGTTCCTTCTTTATGCACTTTTCTGTTTATAATGGATTATCTTGTTTAAAATATTCTTTAAATATTCTGAATTTAGTACCTGTGAGAATATGGATATCAGTGAGTTCAGGGACAGGTACTTTAAAAAGAGAATTTAACTGTATTGATTTGAAAATAAAATTTCACCAGTGTCTTTACCAATCATCTATTTCTCGTTTTTAAAAAAAAAAAGTATAAACTTAAAGGCCTGCACTTCAGTTAGTGTTTCTTTTTTTTTTTTTATGTCATCTTGTTCTTAACAAAGTTATAATTAGAAGCCATTGAGAGTCAGTAGTGGTTTTGGTTTTGATTTGTGACATCCTATTATAGGATGTAGTTTAACTATGTAAGAAAGACTTTTATATAGGCTGTATGCATCAAAAATCAGGGAAGGAAAAAATGTGTATGTTTAATCCTACTTAAAGCCTTCAAAGGGACGAGAGCATAATAAGCAGAACCTAAATTTATGTTTAGGTGGTTGAAATCTAATTATGTATATGAGAAAATAAAAAAGCAATTATAATTATTGCAATACCAGCACTAAAAATAACATGTTTTATGCTCATTTCAGTGAGCATGAATCTATCAACTGCTAGGTCTAAACCATCTTTTATTCACACCAGTCTGAATAGGCAATAGGGACTCATCAAGGACTATATGCAAGAAATGTTCCTTTATGGATAAGTGTGCTTGTATGCTGTATCTTAGTAGGATGAATAAGAGGTTCTCATTCCTAGTTCCCAGGTAGTTACAAGGCACACAGACTTCTTTGTTGTCATGGAAAAAGATGCACTTTTTTCTTTAGATAAGAAGCAGAGAAAAATGTTTATAAAGATGATTTTTATTTTCTGATAAGTAAATTTTGATGCGTAATAATCAGTTGTGAGAGAATCAAGATAAAGCAGCAAAAAAAGATTTTATTTTAGTTGAGCTTTTACCTGATCTTTCTAATTTTCACCACTAATGGGGTAACTAGAGTGAGAAGCAGCACCCACATGACTGTAAAAATGGTAGCTGTGAAAACTGGGGTAATTCTTTTCAGATGGACAATGATGAAAACATAGAATCATAGAACATTAGGGATTGGAAGGGACCTTGAAAGATCATCTAGTCCAATCCCCCCGCCACAGCAGAATCCCCTAGACCAAGTCACACAGGAACATATCCAGGCAGGTTTTAAACATCTCCAGTGGAGGAGACTCCACAACCTCCCTGGGAAGCCTGTTTCAGTGTTCTGCCACCCTCACTGGGAATAAGCTGCTTCTCATATTTATGTGGCACCTCCTATGTTCCAGCTTACACCCATTGCCCCTTGTCCTATCATTAAATGACACCTATATAATGCCTTTCAGTGTTTCTCAGAATGTTCACCTGGATATGTTGGACTAGATGATCTTTCGAAGTCCCTTCCAATCCCTGATGTTCTGTGGTTCTGTGATATTTTTATTTCTGGACAACATTTTCCTGAGATCTGATTTTTCTTTCTATATCTTCATGAAGAAAACTTTTGGTCTGAACATCAGTGCGTAAAGAGGGAGTGAAAAAAATAATAATCTGTTTCTGTACTTAAACACATGCCAGTCTTGATGAACAGAAAAATAAATCTGATGCAACATTTGCAGAATTGAGAATTTGGCATGTGCCTCCAGCATCCAGCTGCTTTAGTTCCTCACATCTAGCTGTTTAGAAAGTCAATTTATTTTTTACAGAACTTATGTCCTTATACATATGAATCTAGGACTATTGCAAAAGGAGACACAGTAATCAATTTTAAACTCGGTGGTTTCCTGGTATTAATTGCCATTTACACACATTTAAATGCAAAGCTTATGACAGCTCTTATTCAAGAAATGTTATAGATTGTTTTAACAGGGAAAAGCATTGAACTCTGTATGTGGCAAAAAGAATTTGCACTCCTTCTCGGGTAGGCATTTTCAGTTCTAGAAAGATTCCCCCTCAAAACAGACTCATTATTGTGTCTTTGGAAGCTAACTGGGAAGATATTTCTGGGTTTGCAGATACTGAGTATATTTAACACAGAATGTTGAGCAACTGAGTTGTATGAAAATTAAGTAATCTGCCTAAAACATGATCTTTAATGTGTTGTCATTTGTGGTTATCCTTAGATAACAACTGATATAGATTTATATATATATATGAATACATATAAAAATATATGTAGCAATGAGAGATCTGGTGGGTTTCTGTATTCTTGCTTTGATGTGCTAGCATTATCCACAGAAAATGGTCCATACTGTTCCTACCTCGTGCCTCAGGATTTCCCTACGACATTCATATACTTCTGTAATTAACACTTATTGTGGGATTAGTTAACGGATAATGTGAGCATTTCGTTAGCACAAAGAAGGAATTCCAGAACATATGATAAGTGGAAGGTAACTTGCCCCAACCCTCCAACGGGCACTGTTTTAGTAAGGTGAGGTTCTGCTGCCTGAGCAGATGGTTAGAGCGAAGGTCAAAATGGCCACACTGGGCTATGCACAATTAAAATCCGATGAATGGCTCATCATGCAAAGCAGTGTTTTTGCATTGACATAGAAGTGCTAAAATGCATTTCAGCAAATTACATGAATAATACTGATTGTTCAGGTAGGTTTTTACCATAAAATTATGAAAGAAATTTTTCGTTTAGAATAGACTTGGTCTTTGAGTGCTTTTATGTTCTGAAAAGGATTCACAGCTGTCTGCACTCAAGATACTTCTATCCTCTAACAGTTTTTTAGTGATCTTTGAGATACTGGAGATTTAAAACCATTGTTATAAAAAGAAGGGGTCCCCTTGCATTTTTTGTTTCCTTTGTATAGACTACTTTTCTTGTATAACATGATGTATCTCAAGGTCTGAAGTAATTCAGATCAACATACTGTATGAGATCATGTCTGTTTTGCTTGGTTAGGACATACCAAATTTTGAGCATCTCCAGTAGTGGCTTTTTTAATGCAGTGAGGACTCTGAATGCGTGGATAGTGAAGGAAGGTAAAATACTGATGATTTTTCTGACGGAACCTTAAGTATTGCAGGAACTAGCAGGTGTCAGTATAAAAACAAAAAAGTGATCGAGAATGATGGCTATAAATAGATGAGCCATTCTAGTCATTTGCTTTTGAAAGCAGCTTAATAATTCCATGCTGAGTCCCCTTTCAACAAATTTAATGAAAATCAGCATGATGCTGTGGCAGTTACATTGGATTCTTTTACCATCTTCTTGTGTTTCATGGTGTGAGAGATTAAAATAGCATCTAATAAACTGCATTAACGAGTCTGCATTTCTCATCTTAGTCACAATTCTATACAATAACTCCTCCTCTGGAGGGTGCCCCTGTTTTTCTGTTCTTTGTTATGCCTAGGTGCTAAGAATTGCTAAATACTAATTTTGTGGCTTAATGCCCTATTTATTAGGGTTATCAGTGAGAAGATACTCTGAGGCATTTTGAGAAGGAAGTAATGTTTTGATTTGTGACCTACTGTGAAAATTTATCAGTCTGAACCGACCCTTCTGAAATTCTGTTTTATGAGCACAAGAGTAATGGATGCCTGCCTCAGTGCTGTTATCTATTGATTTCCATAGACAGAAAACAGAGCAATATTTTAAGTTAGGAAAACATTGCTACCAAAGTATGAATGACTTAAAAGTCTTTTTTCTCTTGTATTTAATCTTTGCGTTTAAGATAAATAATCAGGCTCTCTGTTTATTACGATGCTTGAAGAATTAAGCAGTTTCAAGGGAGATCAATACAGGGTCCTGCTGCTGGGTACTTTCTGGAACTTTGTTTTTACGCTTTGCTGTTTCCAATAAGTTAGTGGAGTCGAGTATAACAAAGCAGAAAGAATTGTGACTGGCATACCAAGAATTAATTCAGAGATACTTTTTAGAAGTATGAAATTTTCTTAAGTTGTCAGTATACAGTTGGGCCAGTGGGTGAGAGAGCTCAGTTCTTCTTGGATTCCAAGCACAATGGAATGTTCTAGAATGTTCTCATGTTCTCAATCTTTTTCCAATTTTGGGAAGTGCTGTTGCTGTTTAAAATAAAAAGTTAGCTATAATTGAAGGACTATTTGATTGACTATTCAAACTCTCTATAAAATGCATAGACAATACATTTTACACAGCAAATAACAGAAATTTCAAACCAACTCAAAACGTACATGATGTAGATGTGACCAGGAGAGATGGACGGAGATAACGTACCCCTGCTGACTTTGGACAATAAACATAACTCCATTCTGTTTACTTCCAAGAACAGGAAGTCTTATTTCTTGATTTATTGATTTTTTTTTTTTTTTTTTTTGCATCTCAGTTTGTGTCTCTGATTCAACAACAGTTTGATCATATGATCCTGTGGGATATAGTCTCAAGGCTTTTCTGACATCTAGATTTCTATACCAAGACTCTGGCTTCTCAGAAGTCTCACTCTGTTTTCAACCAGGGTCTCCTAAATGATCTCAGCTCCTGCAGGTCTCTACATTGACTGTTCTGTTCATTTTGTGGAATGATTGGAGCTTAACTAGAATGGATGTTTTCTTACTAGTGGTGGGAAGTATGGAAACTAAGACATTAAGCAGCTAATAAATGCTGTTCTATGCTGTGTCACTAGGGTATTCTCTGCCTCTCATGAGTTAGACAAAAACCAACAGACGAGGGACTGAGAAGTCATAACATTTGAATAAAAGTGCATATTGAACTGTAAAAATACTATTGAGTTGCTTTTATAGAGCCATACAAAGGCACATAATAAAATTTTATTATTTACTTGCATGGGGAAGAAAGAGACTCTTTAACGTAGTTACTTTTGGCCTTTGTGTGTTCGGTGTATGTTCTGATTGGAAGCAATATTCTAAACTAGAATCTTACTGAGTATTTTTTTTTTTCCACGACTACTTTTCATAGTAACAGCAGAAAAGGTGATGAAGCTATTTTTGATATCATTGTATCAATTCAGCATGTTTTCAGGACACTCCATTATAAGTAAAATACTTCTTCCTGTTGACTTCCCTGTGCCCAGATGTTGGTGCTGATTCCTCCTGAAAATAGGGAGGCCAAATCTGTATCTAGTAGTCTAGAATGACAGCGGAGAATAACATTATGGCAGCCTTAAGAAAATATTTCTTTCTCTTTAGAAATGTTCTTAAAGCATTGCCACATGAGTGCATGAAAAATAAATTGTCAGTGCATCTGAGGGATATAGTTGACAATAGTAAACAGAGTACCTCTACGAAGAGTTAAGTTAGATGTGTATTTTGATGATATATGGCTTACAGAAAAACTTTACTTTCAAAGACTAGGGTATGCTGTTTACTAAATTAAAAGACCGCAGTAGTGCCGAGAACTTTCACATCTTTGAAGAGTGCATATATCAACTGCCTACCCATGTATACAAATACTTTCGTCTGTGTATGTGGCATTCAGAATTCCATTAAATTGTGTCACAGTGTTGTAACTTGGATTGGAATAGAGGCATTGAGATGTAACGTTTTCTTGAACTTTCAAATGCTTAAAAGATTACTTCTGTAGATTTTGAAATCAGGTAGCCATTGTTTGATGGACTCTGAGGGGTTGAAGGAGTTGAAAACATTTGTACCTTCTACGTGCAAGTAGCCAGAATTTTCTGTTTCATTTTGATATATTAAGCTATAGATTCCTAATGACTCTGAGAGAGACACTTAAAAATTATGCAATAAATAATGCAAAAGACAATTTGGCCTAGGCCTTCAAAAGACATGGTAAAATTCAGAAGTAACTTTTTAGCATGACAGTTCCTCAATATATTAATGAATTATATAGTCCTGTATAAGGTGCCTCATCTTTTTATGTCTTCTATAGAGATTAGTAAAATTGCATTATATTCTGAGTCAAATTGAATTACAATTACATAGCGGTCCTTATGCATTTAGATATTTGAAATGGATTTGAAAACTACAAGAGAATATGACTACATTTTTAAAGGGACTTTCACTTTATATTCCTTAATACATAATGCATATAATGAGCATTCCAGTCAACCTATTGTCCATTGCACAGTGGAAACAGACAAATCAAAATATACAAGAAAAATAGGAACCATCAACTACCTAAGATGTGAGTTGGAAGTAATTTTTTTGATTATTCAAATAACAAAAATGTGAGGTGCTTGGCGTCGAGGTGAGTAAAGATGATGACATCCATTAGATTTCTCAGCTTCCAGTGTGTTAAGCAAAAACCTGAGGCTAAAATTTAGAAATGGATAGACCTGAGATGGAAAAGTAAAAAGAGAGCAGTTTGTCCTGCTTTTGTAAATTTGTCGAAGGTGGTACTGAAGAGGTTTATAATGTTGATGGTCTCTTACTTGTCACTAGAGGTTGTGTATCATGTAGTTGTTTGTGTCAGCTAAAAATTCAGTTTATTTCATGTTTTTGTTTCTACCTATTTCATTTACCAAGCATTAGCCTCTGCATGGTCTCATGATTACTAGTGCTGATATGGCTGTCAGGTGCATCAATCACTCCTGATTTTGTGTCATCTGCAGACTTGCTGAAGGTGCACAATGTTCCATCTTACGTGTTGTTAGTGCAAGATATTAAACAGTATTGATCCTGGGCTGTGTCACTAGTGACTGGCATCCAGCTGGGCTTGTGATGCTGAGCACAACCCTTTGAGCCTAGCTGTTCAGTTGGTTTCCAATTTGTAATGGCTAATCTGTTCATAGATGTGAAAGCATTACTTTCATCATAATGTAAAAAAGGAAGTCTGCCAATACACAGGTTCACAAAGATCATTTGGCAAGTGCCTCAGTGGAACCCATTTACTTGATTTGAACATTATACATGTTTCATATGAAGGTATTGATGGTGGTTTCTTCCATCTTCCAGGCTTGTTGAGGAGTTGTGAATGTGTAATAGGGATGCCCTTTAGGTTTTGCATCATTTCATTATTTCTCTGGTCAGTCTCTAACATTAAGTACTCAGATGCTAACATATTTGAGCTCTGAGAAAATTGTGATCTAGCCAGAAGGAATTATGTCACTTCAGAGAATGTCTGTTTGAAAAAAGAACACGCATAGATAGAATTACTGTGCACAGAGAAGAAGTTTATAAATGCTGTAGAGATGTTCTGAAGTTGAAAAGTCCAGATTAAACCTGTGTAATATGTTGGTGCTTCCTCTTTAGTCATTGCTTGAGACTGTAATGAGGATCACAGCAGTGAGTACTGTGGAAGCTGTAATGCCTTTATGTGGAATAAGGGCCAATATAAATTTAAAAGGTTATATTTTCCTTAAAAAAAAAATCCCTAAAAATAAAAATGTCATGTAACAAAAGGAAATAAAAACGCAAAGTAAAAAAGTTTCAGTTAAGCATAAGTTTTAATGTCTACAGTAAAACTCGGGCTGTTAAACTGTTAGATTTAAAGATCAGTCTAGATTTATTATCATCGCTAGTCACACTTCAGAATGAAATCAGCTGTTGAGGTAAATGCTAGGAAATACACAGGCAAAGTATATAGCTGTGCAGGCTATGCCAGAAGAACAAGCGTTGGGACACTGTGGCTTGCCCAGACACTCTCTGAAGAATACTTTTTGCAAACGGGATGTGTGCATGTGTACACATCAATGCCCCTGTATACAGGTGTATATCCAGGGAACTACAGGTTTGTGAGTCTGAACTTGGTGCCAGGGAAGCTTATGGAGTAAATCTCCTTGAGTGTTGTCATACAGCACGTACAGGACAACCAGGTGCTAAAGCCCAATCAGCACAGGTTTATGATAGCCAGGTCTTGCCTGCCTAATCTGGTCTCCTATGACAAGGTGACCCACTGAATGGATGATGGAAGGGCTGTGGACATTGTTTTCCTAGACTTAAGCCTCTGACACTTTTTTCCACAGTTTTCTCCTGGAGAAACTTGCTGCCCATTGCTTCCATGAGGCATGAGTGAACTCTTTGGGTAAAAACTGTCTGGATGTCTGATCCCAAAGAGTAGTGGTGTCTGATTTCTTTATTTCAACAGTGTATATTCAGGTTTAAACTCTCTCTAGAACTAATGTATGTCTGCAGGTCTCACTATGTTAACTCATTTTGTGTCCCAGGTTAGGTACATAAGGGGAAGAGAGACCCCCCCCCCCCCTTACTTGTCAGCTCTATGGATTTTTACCTCATCTGTCAAACCGTATTGTCTTCCAGGTCACTGCAAAATGTATTTTCTGTCATGGGGTTGTCCTTTGCCATCGTTCAAGATGCGCAGTTCTGTTCTGCTCAGTTCCTAGGGATTTCTCCTTGCCTGTAACCGATTGCTTAGAACTCTGCCCCAGGGGGGAAGTTTATCAGATTGCCCCATCTCTTAATGTTGCAGTCTATTCACACCTGAAATAAATGAGACTAGAGAACTGCTTATATAAAATGTCTGGATTTTCTCCATTATTCTTATGTCACCTCCCTGAGAACTCCACTGAAATGCAGACCAGTGACTCTCCAGATTCATCCCTGTCTTGAAAACGGCCCTATATGCTTTTCTTCTCCTCTTGCCAGTTAATATTTGAAAATTGTTTTGACTAACCTAAATGAACCTAATGTTAATTTAGTTTGTAAGTTGTACAGCTCGGAAATAGATGGTGAGAACCAAGTATAGATTCAGAGTATTAGTTTTGATCTCTGCCGTTCCTGGTATCACAAACGATAAGAGCTTAAAATTTTCCTTATTCCTTAAAACAGGTCCTCTTCTGTCAGCTCATTGATATAAGGTAGGCTCTAAGCTTAGACCAGCATAATATACATTTTTTATTTATCAGCTTCTCTGGGATATTTTCTTTTGGTATGCTTTTTTCTAGTAACTGGGAAAATGGGACTATTTTCTTAGCAGATTTCATTATGAGAAGTGCAAAGTCTAGTGACAGGGAGTATTCTGTTGCTGTACTCAATTTTCCTTCACAGTTTGGCAAATTATCTTACATCTGTTAGTTGAAAAGCATAGCCTTAGGAATCAAGAGAGTTCTGTATTAGGCTGGATTTATCACATTTTATCTTATGTTCTATACATGTGTTCTACAGCACAGAATACATAGCAGGTACTGGAACATAGAGAAAATCATGTATCTCTGAGATGGAGGGGGAAAAAGTCGAATCATAGAGTGGCTTAAGTTGGAAGGCATCTCAGAAATCATCTAATTCCAACCCCTCTGCCTTCATAAAAATATAATTATATTTCTAGACACAGTCGTAGAATAAATTACTTTAGGTAACAAATAGAATTTGCCTTTAAAATTAATCAAACGTATCACATGGAGGTAGTTTTGTCCAATTTTTTCCAATGACTACTAGCAGTACCTTGGATGTAAAAGTCAGTGTTCTGTGAAAACTAATTATTTCTTCTCTTTGCCAGCTGGATTGTAATAACAGGCACTCAGAAACATGGCAAACTTTTTAAAACAGTTCAGTTCCTTGATTATTCTATCATCTGCAACCTGAAGTTTCTCGTAGGTTTTTTTGTTACGCTGGTTACTCTTTGTTTTTGTACTAAAACATATTTTTATTTTGAAACATGCTAGTTTCTCTCTTCTGGCATTTTGTATTTATATTACTGAGAAAAAAATTGGGTTCAATCTGAATCAGTGTGTTTAAACTACCTTTAGAACTACTTTCACTATTAAAATCAAGATTAATGTGGCATACTCACGGAATTAAATGTTATAATACCATAGATCAAGATTACATTGATTCCTGTGTAGGGTAGGTTCTTCCATTTTTCATACATTAGTAGAATTAGCGGGGAAAAGATCTTGAACTGCCATATTAATTTTTTCCATGAATGAAAAGATAATTATCTTATGATACTAATGCTTATATCCACAGGATATTTCCATGTACCACTACTCTTAAGTCCCCTTTAATTACAAATGCACTTATAATGTCTGTTGCTAGATCTTTGTATTTTTGTAAGGTCTATACCAAGAGAGAGAAGCCAATGTAAATCAAACACTGTTTAAATACTTTAAAAAAGATGTTAAAATGCAGTTGTAAGTGCAAGATATACTAAGAGAGAATCATACAAAAATAATTCAGAGAAAATGCATTATTTCACCATTCAGCTTGTCACAATTTGTCTTTTTGACATGAAAATCTGGAAAAAGCTGTATTATCAATTGCAGAAAGAAGTTGCAGCTCTTAACAGAAAATCTTTACCTCCATAACGTACAATTACTCTAAACCTCTGTATTAAAGCTGCTACAGATAGTAATGCTGTTGCTGCTAAAATACATTTTTTCCCTTTCTAACATAGTTTAAACATTTTAGCTAAGTTTATGCGTTTCTGCAGTGTCAGTGCAATCCCTCTACTTCCTCTATATGGTGTGTTCACCTTCAACAAAAGGAGGTCTCAAAATACTCTTCTACTGTGATCATGAAAGTTGGTAGTAAGACAGTGGAGGCAGAGGCCTTCAGTCCCTCACCATGGTAAAGGATGCAGTGCAAATTTGCTCCTTACTAGAGAAAAATCAACAAAACAGAGTTGTTTTATGAATTCCTAGCTACAGGAACAGCTTCAACCAGAGTGTTCACTTAGTAGACATCAAATAATTCAACCGTGAAACATGAAGCTGTAATAAACAGAGTATCATTAGTTCTGTTGCTTATGGAACAATTTGTCTTTATAATATATTGAAATAATTTGTTCATGAAGTACTAAAACATGAAATTGAAGAATATAAATTAGAATTGAAAGGGAAAACTGAAGAAGGAAATTATTCAACATCACGTGCAAATAGAACATATATGTAAGAATTATATTTTCTTTCATAAAGTTTTATTTGTTTTTGAATTATTACCTCATAGCTTTCAGTATAAAGATACTTTAATGACAATGGATCTCAGGTTATTGTTCTGTTCTCCAAGAGCAGAAAGCCATAAACATTGCATTCCAAGTTGGGTGTATTTAAGTGTTCTCAACATTTCCTTTTGCTATGTGATGATTATCTACTCCTATTTTCAATAAAACTGCACTTCCTGAACACCCTGAACCCCTACCATTGCACTGTAGGTTGGAGTACTTAAAATGCATAACATTTTGAGTCGAATGTGCTGATCGTTCCTAGTTTCGTCACTTAAGTTCAGATGACACTAGGTTATGAAAGAGCTGGAATATCTTGCACTCTTTGAAAAACAAAACCAATTACAAGAATACAACAAACCTCATAAAATGCAAGTTTAAACTCCAGCTAATGATGGAAAACCTGTTGACAAGCCTATGTTACAACAAATCATATAACACTGATAATCCTTAAATGGAAGGTCCTAGTCTATGACACTTCCAGCAATTTCTTTTCATATTACAAACCATAGAATCATAGACTGTACTGGGTTGGAAGGAATCTGTAAAGGTCATCTAGTCCAACTGCTCTACAAAAGGCAAGGAGATCTCTAACTAGGACAGATCGAAGCAAGCATCTAGATGGGTCTACCGTTTCAGCTTTCATTAGACAGTTGCAAAAGGAAATGTATAGGTTTTTTCTGAGGCTGTAAAAAAGAAAAAAAACCCAAGTAATTTTACATTGACTCACCATCCAATAGAAGATAGAGGAAGGTTGTTTAGATACTGTTGTTCAGCAGTGGATTGAAACTAGATGAAGAAATAAGTGGACAGGGACATTACCACTTCTGCACCTTGAAAGAATATGACTACATTGTCAATTTCCATGTCTTGATGCTTTAACAAGAATTTGTAATGGTAGGAATCTACTTGATAAAAAGCTGTATGAACTCAAGCCAGCTAAATGACATTGGAAGTTCCTTTAGTGTAGAAAGCCATGACATTACTGTGTTGAGAGACATGTCTATTTAGAGTAGATATTTGTGGCTGGATTGATGGAGATAAAGGTGTAGCATAAGTGCGTCAAGGATAGCCTGGATGTGGGTTCTGGGAAAGCCACTGTCTTGCTGTCAAGCTATACGAAGAGGAATGGGGTTGTAGATGGTTGTATGGCCTGTGTCAGGGAACTGTTAGGCTCCTTAGGCTGTCAGAAGATAGGGATGAGAGAGAGACAGTAAATACTACTACTGGCACTGAAGGAAGATCTACTGAGGCTCAGCTTTGGTGCGTGGGCTAGGACCAAATGTTTCCTTTTCTCTGCTGAATCCTAACCCGCTGGTGAATTTTAATAGATAGGATCTGCACAGGCAATTCCACTGCTTCACTGAACTGCACTGAAGGAAGAGGAACTTGTAAATTCAGCCTAATGCTGTGTCTCCTGTCTCCCATCTGGTGACTAAGAGGGTATGTGTTACTGAGTTATCAATAGCCAGAGTGGAGAAACTGCACTGTTAATGTAAAGCTGGATTACTGACAGTGGCTCAGAATTCAGACTTCCTTCTAAAACTATCAGAACAGTCACTGAAGATGTTCTTGTTCATGGAAAATATTTTATTCAAATATTGACTTGGCCTTTTCCTATTTAGTTGATAGATTAAATCACAGCATGCAATGATACAGCTGTAGCATGCACCATTCTTTGTCTGCTGTTTACACCTGAGCTAAATAGCAAATTCAGAGTGTAAAAAAAAAAAAAAAAAAAAAAAAATTAGGAGATACTTTACCAGTTGAACAAAACTAAACAATTTACCTGTATCTTTTGGATGAGGAAGCTTTTATTTACATCTTTCAAGCTTTTTAAGAGATTTTAGGACCCTATAGAGTTAGGGAAACAAAATGTGGCTAAGGACTCTGATGCTACTCTTGTACAAACAGGCTTTTGGAATTGTCCCAAAAGTGATATGAAAGCAATCAGTTGATGATAAAACATTTTGAAATAATGAGGCTTTTGTGTGTAATCATGTAATCAGGATTCCTAAGAGTCACTGGCTGTTAGAGCAAAGTGCCAGCAACTTATTAGAGAATGAACCAATCCAACAGGACAAATAAAGCTTTAGATTCATAATGGAAATATTACTGTAGTCTATTGTCTAATATTTATGAAGATCATTCAGTGCTCACTTAAGCTCTACAAAGTGATTCCAAAATAGCTGCAGTGTCAACAATCTACTCAAAAATTTTGAGTTTGCTGATATTATGGAAACAACAAGGCAGTGTTTTTTACTTAGAATCTAGCACATTTCAGGCTGTGAAATTGTTGTGTGTTCTCTCTATGGTGTTATAGAAATAATCAGAATTTTCAGATCATAAATTGTTATGTAGTGCCTCGCAAGATTTTTTGTTTCTTGAGTGTTAGAAAATACTTTTTTCCTGGATTCTTGGATTCTTGTCACTGCTGTCGCCGATTGAAAAACCCTGAATACATTTTGACTAATAAGTTTTAGCTAAAGCGCTAATGGTAACGGAAGGGTTTATGAAAACCACTCATGAATTTGCGAGCAATGAAACAACTTACTCAGTTTGGGGGCGAAAAGGAACTAAGATGCTTGAATTTTTCTTCTCTCCAATTTGGTAAAATTTCTTCTTTGCCCATTGCTGAGTACAAAAGCTGAAGCAAGCACAAGCTAAATGAAACCCTGAATATGAATTAAACTTGGTAGTGATCAGTTGATATGTGAGGTCTGCAGCTCTATTGAGAGCTATATATGGGAATTTTGGTAATATAAATTTTAAATAGAGGGGTTATCTTTAATGTTCATAGTGTTAATTTTCTGCGAGCAGCTTATAATATCCAAAGGAAATGGACAACTTTGAACTGAATAGACAAGTTTAGTCATGAGTGTAGTCTGTGAGTCTCAAAGCAAAGAATGATTGCTTATTTTGTTGAAGAATCTGTTTTAAAAAGATTAAACCACATAATTCTATATAAATATTAAATTAAAATAAAATTATTCCCACCAAATAAACTGTATAATGTATAATAGCAACCCCTTTGGTTGGATTATGCGGTTCTCAACCTACACGGTTTGAATAAAAATTTAACAAAATTCTACTTAAGATTATTTTAATTCTCACATGATTTTTATTCTATTTTTTTAATGTCTGGAATAAAATTTAAATATATATAAAAAAATTTGGTTTTCTTTATTAGGGGAAGAGGAAGGTTAAAAGCTTTGGGCAGTCCTTTAAGTGATTTCTTTTGCCCCTTGAGGCAATATTTCAATTTGATGATAAGAATAGATGTCCTTGTAACTGATTATATCATTTCAAGTGTAATACTAAAGAAATTGCATCAGCAATGTAATGTTATAATAACACTTATGTTTACAGCAAAGCTGTCTCAGGTGCTAGGAAATTCTCCTAATTGGAATTCCCCTTATTGGCAGGGAGCGCTATGCGTAATGATGTGTGAACCATTTTCTGATGATAGAAGGTGAAGGATTTGCAGTGTTTGATGACATGAAAATACCTTTGGTTGAATTGTAAGTTGTCCTTAAACTATGTCTGGTCTAAAACATCTTCTGGAGGCAGGTACCTTTGAAAAATAACACTCTTCAAGGAGAAGGTGACCCAAGATTCAGTTTTTGCAATCATGGAAGGGGGAAGTTAATGTTATGCAATAGGAGATCTAGGGAGTGAGAAAATACACTTTGTCCCCAGGCAACTGCAGGTATGTACGGTTGTTACTGCGGCCTCTGCCAGAGTGCTGTCAGACTCTACCACTAGTAACGATAATAGGCAATGACCTCCCTCTGTGCCCCGTTGTGGAATATAATTCATAATATTAAGCATGTGTGCCTAGCTAACGTCAAAGACTGATCTCTAGTGTTGAGTGTGTATGAGAATGGGTATGCCCACTCCTTTTGAATAAAATCTTTTGAGTTATGCTGAGCTGAGTACCACTAACAACGATGCTGTATCGTCATTTATGAACACTTTGATTAGGAGCTACTAATTGTGTTATCTTCAGAGATTTCAGTTAGTTAGTGATAGTATTTGTAAGAATACCATCTGGAATCTAAAGATTGTTTTCTACTTATAAAGGTAGATAGCTTGTGAGAATACAAGTTTGAAATGTAGTCAACAGCAGAGACCCAAATAAGGGACAAAAGTTGCATTCAGACACTGTAAAATGATGTGAGACTCATATTTTCTATTCTGTTAGCTGATGCTACACTTCTATATTTCTTTCAAAATCAGTTCTTATCAAAAATAATTCATATGAAAGGAAATTAAAAAACCACACATTTGTCTGGAATGTGGGTTTCTTTGGAACCAAAATGAAGCATAGTGGTACTTGGGAGGCATTCTTGGCTTTAGTTCTTTTTATATGGCTGGATCATAATGGTGGCAACAGTTATCATTATTAAAAAGGCACTGCAAAGCCTAAAGATTAGATTTCATCTCTAACACTTTTGTGTTATACTGAAGTCGGAAATATTTTTCCTTAAGGCTTTGAATATGTCAGTGGAAATACTTAATTCTTGCCTTTTCTGCCCCTTTTAAAGGATAAAGTAGCCCAGCAAAGGAAATGAAGATCCTTCATTCCACAGAGCTGCAGCAGATATTAATTGTCAGGTTTGTGTGGTTCAATTAATTTGATTCAATCACCTTGAAATGATTAATGACATAGTTTTAAAACGTATTGAAGAGACTTAGAAAAAACAACATCCAAATTGGACAGATCATACAATAACAGCATAGTATGAATGTATGTTGCCTGTTTTCCCAGAGGGAGTCTTCAGAGTGTTATTCATCATTAAATGTAATTTCAATACATTCTCAAATATTGCTAAATAGGGCAGTCATTTTTAAGAACGCAAAAATGTATGCTAATGTATTAATAATGGGGGTTAAACGAGAGGAAGTTGTTTCAACTTACCGTGCCTGACATTAAAATGCTGACATTTCCCTGCAATTAATGTTATGGCAGTATTTATGGCCTGCTCAGCAGCAGGAATGCAGCAGCAATGTTAGGTTTTTGTATATGGTTTCGATCAGTGTTTGCGTGCTGCACGTTGTGATTTGGTTTAAATTTTACAGGTAGAAGAGAAATTTCTGAAAGATTTCTATGGCTTATCCTGAGCTTAGTGTGATATTAAAATAGTTCTGACAATATTCCCAGAGAGAAAATAACTTTACAGCATGTCTCTGGGGATATTGTTAGAAATGTAGATTAGATGTGCGTGATATGTATTAGAAATGCAAATTGACACAACAGGCAGAAAATATTGCTGTTGGTTTATTGTCAGATCTGAAGGATTAGGATTAGTTGTGACAGAACCTGCTTAACATTTTCCTCAGGTATTTTTCTTACAATCTTTTCTTTTCTCAAGGTATTCTTATTTCCCTTCTGGTGGGATGGGGAAGAAATCAGTTCAAAGGTGCCTTGTGTAGTATTCTGCTGCTGAGAACTCCCCAATTTGCACAAGTCTTGTTTGGCCAGTACTGAAATACTGATGTTATTGAAATGAAGCACCAAACCCATTATTTCTTTTCAATGGAAGCTATTAGAGTAATATTTTTAACACTGAAATATCTGTTCTGTGTTAGTCTCTTCATAACCATTGTATCATATACTGGACTTGGTGGTCTTAGAGGTCTTTCCAGTCTTCACAGTGATTCTGTGAAATTCGAAGTGCTCTTTTTATAATTCAAATGGCATAAGAATTTATAATTTCATAGGATGTTCCTTCAGTTTATTCTGATGTCAACGATCTTTTCAAATGTTGATGAATGGCTAATCTTGTTTACTATTCAGGACAACAGTTCTTTTCCACTAACTTTGGAATTGTTCCAACATCTTGGGTGCATTAAAAAAAAACATAAGGGATATTTCAGTTTGAAAAATTTAGACTTGCAATACCTGCCAAATATGAATTAAATAGGAAATGAACATGAAGAGCCTATGCACATCTCAGTATACAATCTATTTTGAATTAATGATACCACAAGACCTACACAGTAAAACTAGTGCTGGACAGTTGCTGTTTAATGTAGCTTTGTAAATGTATTATAAAGCTGCAAAAATTGAGGGGTAGGGAATTGGAAATTATGTTAGTTTTTCAACTTCTCAAAGTATTTTCTCAGGTATTATCTTATTCCTCACAATGCAGACACAGAAGGAAAAACCTTATTTCTTAATTAGCTTCCTGAATTGAAGGATACTTCCTGTATTTCTAATGTATATTTCTCTGTTGTTTAGTTTTCTAAAAGTGGACTTCCTCTCTATGAGAAGAACTACACTGCGTGTTGTGTGTTCCTTACGCTCC
Source organism: Phoeniculus purpureus (assembly GCA_028565055.1). Lineage (NCBI taxonomy): Eukaryota > Metazoa > Chordata > Aves > Bucerotiformes > Phoeniculidae > Phoeniculus > Phoeniculus purpureus. The sequence continues at coordinate 25,371,503 of JAOXOE010000405.1, read as the reverse complement.
TGTAACCTGCTGCTACGTGGGTAGGGAAGGTGTGCAGCCTAGTGACCTGGCAGGCAGAGAAGTAAACATGCCAGGTAGGTTTATTTTTTTTTTATAGTGGAAAACCAACAGACCATTGTTGCTACCGTGATTATTGTCATGATTTTTACAAACAAACTATATGAACCAAGTGAGGATTAATTGTAAGATTTTCTGTGTGTTCAGCAAAGAATTAATTCAGGATTCAACTGTCCAACCAGAGTCACAGATACTGATCCTACTCTTATCTCCTTCCCTGGTCTGCATCCAGACACACCATCTAATACTTCTACATTTTTCAGCTGTTGGTTAGTACATGGAATGTTCACTATTTAATTGCAATGTGTTTTATTTGTGATACAAGTCTAACAAAAGGCTGCAATTTAATTTTTTTCCTCAAATTAAAACTAATGGGCCAAAACCGCTACTAAAAGACATTATCCAGCTCCAGTGGCTTAAAAAATTAGTTTTTCTCCAACATAATACAAGGTGATTGTGAAATATAGGTGTGCAGGTTCTACATTAGTAATAGACATATGCATAGGCTTCCTTCTAATTTACTTTCCTATTTCAGCATATTCTTTACCAAAGCAGGAAATTATAAGCAACTTGCCAATCAGTGTTATTGTAGCATTTTAAAGTTAAGATAAGCAAGATATATTCATACTAAAGTAATATAGAAGTTTTACTTGAATGCGATTTTGGATGATTGTTTTTCTTAGGCTTATATCTCCGTACCATTTATGTAAACATTGTTTTCTGGCACCTGTATTAGAGACACCATGTTAAAAATGAATTGATTTAACTTCTCTTTTTTCCTTAAAATTAGGCATTTAAAAACACATTTAACAAATGTTGCAAGTGGGAACAGAGAACCATTTGTTAGTTTGGAGCATAAACTTCACAATTACTCTTCATAAATATTTAAAAAATCCAATACTGTTGTTCTAACTTTGATTCAGAGACTTTCTAATTTCAATGACTTAAAAAAATATTTGACTCCTGATGAGTTTAAAAATATAGATATGGAATCTTGATGGATAATGGCACCATTGTATAAAGGAATGAGAGTATTCAGCAAATAAAGCTGTTTCACCATGGGAAGAAATATTTTTGTGACAATAAGTAAACTTTTTTATAACTGTAATTGTAAATCCTTGATTTCAATAACATCTGTTATTCAACATCTACGTGTGCATTTAAAGCTGTACGGCATTCAGTTACTCAAAAGCAAGTTCTTTACTTCCTTTTATTCCCTGAAGGAAGCATGCACATAAAATATTTCTGAATTTATATGAGACAATCCTCTTGTGCCTCTGTTTGTGGCAGACAAATCTCCATATTTCTACATCATGTTTTATTTGTGAGTATGGGATTGTTCTATGGGGATCTCTGCAGTGCCTTTGATGTTTTGAAAAAAGCCCTCAATGCCAGCATTTCATTTTTCTCGAAGCTTTTTGTACTTGATGGTCTCCATATATTTGTTAGGTGAATTATACTCTTGTGTTGAAATCTACTTCCGCTGGAATGTGGATAGACTGGTGATATGGAACTCTGGTAGTGTTTGCTTTATTTTTCTGGCTTAGGTGCAGAAGAATGTGCAAGTACATGTTAAATTTTAAGCACTGAAATAATGTCAGGATGCAACTTCATCAGATTATGTCTGCAAAGTTTTGCATATGAGGGTGATGCAGGTCTTTTCAGATTGGTTTTAACTCACCTTATAGTTGGCCCTTGTAATGATGTGCAATCGATTAGTTAGTGGTGGAGAATAAGACAAAGCCTGAAAACAACCAGAACGACTCTCATTTCTTCCCAGGTGTAGCATCTATAGTAGATAGTAGCATTTGTAGTACATACTTCAGATCTGGTGTAGACTACCAAGATTTGATGGGCTGTGGTTTTTTTCTGGGATTTTTTGAGGCAGGGGCTTTGGTTGTGTGTTTGAGGTGTGGGTTTTGTTTGTGTGTTTACTTTTCTGGATATATTGCTGTGTTAAGTTTTCCACTAGTAACATGATGCTTGATGGATATCTTACAATGTAACTTAAGAATAGGTGCCCACTGAAGAAGCAAGGCAAACTCCGTATTTGGGTTTAGATAGTAACATGTAAAATGTTTGCCAAGGTATTATATGTATTTCAAGTCAATCTAAATAATTTTGATGACTCTAGAGTTGTATTCATTACAAGGAGAGAAAATAGCACTGTATAAAATCATAATATCACAGTAGAGTATGAGAAGAGATCATAGTTCTACAGTAAAATGCATGGTTGTGCATAGTTATTTCTTTGTAAATGAAATCCACTGTACAGCATCACTTTATGAAGTGTGTTTTCCACTCAGGTTGTTTCATAATGATTAAATTAAATTCATTCCCGGGTACATGCTTGCAGAGACAGCAACAGTTCCTAGTTGTTTGCAATATACCATGACTTCCTTAACAGTGAAACAAAAAGTTCGAAACAGTTTTCCACCTCATTGTGTCTTTTTGTAACAGTCATCACACTGCAGGGTTTTATTGAATACAGATTGAAGTGAATGTAGTCAGAATGGAAGTGTCAAAATTGCGTAGAGCTATGCTTTGCTCTTTTGGAGCAGGGGTAAAAGTTGTACCACTGTGACTACTTAGGGGGAAGTTTTGTGAGGTTTGAGTAACAGCTGTACTTAAAGTACTGTGAAAGTATTCTCTATAGCCATGTTATCTGGGGTATGAGTTTTACTTGCTTCTGAAGCGACACCCTAACATGGCAATATGTCTGACCTTTCAGAGGAAGACTGGAAACTTCAGGAAAGTGAAAATACCTAGCTTTGCATTCCTAGGGATGGCCAAATGAACATGTGTACTTCGTATCATCATTAAGAGGAGTAAAAAATAATATGGTTGCAGGTCCAGTAGGGCTATTTATGTGGCAGAGTTCTGTTGTCTTCCCTCATGCAGCAGACTTCAGAGAGTAACAACTTCCTTTAAACTAAAATTCAGTGCAGTGTTTTTATTCAGGAGCTATCTCACATCTCTAAACAGTTAAAATCCTGGTATTGTACTGACTCTTCTAGTCTGTTGAAGGCACAGGACTTGAGGGTCTGCAGGACTTTTCCCAGCATTTTGAAGCCATCTGTTTCTGTGTAGAATACAAGGAATTTCAGATTTAATCATCAGTCATTCCTGTCTGGAAATACAGAGCAGACCTGAGTACGCTTTTCCTTGTGGTTTTTTTTTTTTTAAATGGCATTTTTACCCTGGTTTATGAGGCGTGTTGGTAGTGTAGTACCAGTCAAGCTTCTCTCTCCTTTCTCTTGTTTTCTTTTCCCTCTTTGCTTATAAACACGCTGACATGTAGAACTCAAAATATCTGGATATAGAAGGCTGTGCAGCAGTTACTTTTAAGTAAGTGATCTGTGAGGGCTAAAATGTTTGACTCGGTCTCATAATCTGTTTGTCTTGCATATGACTCTTGCACCATGTCAGATATTCTGGAAAGCCATTGCACCTGTCTATGTCTTGTGAAAAATCTCAGGATTACTCTCTTTTTCCTTATATAACAATTCTGAAATTGACTTAAAATATCCCACCAAATTGAATCAATCTTATTGTTCTGGTGATCTGTTGATTCTCCTGGGGCAAATACAGCTTATTTGATGTAGCAGTCTGTAAAATCTTACACAGAGATCAAGCTTTTTGGGCTAATTTGACTATAGGAGACCTGGAAACAAGCCAGCAACCTCAGTTCCAGATCAGAATGTTGCCTCAAATTCCCTTGTCAGAGCAGCTCAGCATTAATGAAGTCTTCTCATACCGTGGAATGATTCCTTGATCTTGACCATCCTTGCTTTGGATGTAGCATTTAGCCACATCTCTAAATAATTTTTGTTGTAATTTCTCTAAAGATCTCAACCACAATTTATAATCTTACTGTTCAAGCACTGAATGACTATCAATTAACATACTTTGTATTTCAGATCTAGTTTTAATCCATGAGTAGCCAGAGAGTGTTAAATACCCAACACCAATCGTATATCAATTCAGTGTTACTTTGTAATACTGCAGCAGCATTCAGGCATTTTTGTTTGTCATAAATTTAGCTTCTAAATATATTATATCCTTATTCCTAAATCTATATAATTGAAAAAAAAAGTGGTCGTTATTGTCTTTAAACAGTGCTATGTTTTTTATTCCAGTGGAAGAAGGATGAGCATGCTTTGTTATATTTTGCTTCTTTTTGTTTTCTTAGGCAAATATTCACTACACACTGATATAACTTGGTAATGCTCCTTTATCCCTTCTTTTGAAAAGCACTTTTTAATCTAACATCAGGAAGCCCAGAGCAGCCCCTAAGCTCTTGAAAAGCATGACTTCATAGTCACAAAAGCATATTTTGCAGAAGCCTTTTCATTATGAAGAGAACAAAAGGAGAAATGAATTAGGAAAAATATATTCCCCTAACTTTGCCAATGTTATGCATGGAAGGCTTCTGATATATTTTCCTTTTTGTTGGCCAGCAATGCTATTTACAACAATAAGAATAATATGACAATTATTCATCAGAAAGGTTCTTTTTGCTTCCTTGGTGGTGTACTCGTAGCTGATTACATGAAATGGCAGAATAAAGAGCACAGTTTCCCCTACTCAATAGAGCTTTGTTCTTTTATTTTTTTTAACAAGATTAATGACAGATATGTTATCAGTTAAATAATTAAAGTTTATTTCAGATGAATGTAGAAGCAAAAGAAAACTATGAGCATCTAAGAAAGATAATTGCATATTTAATTTGGAAAAAAGATTTACACTGGTGAATGGCTTCCTGTAAGATGGTCATAAAATACCACAACAGAATCAGGCTGTTGACATATTTTTTCTCAACTATGTTTTTTACTATTTCTTGCTAAATTGGGCTAATGAAACAGAAAGAAAGTGTATGCTTAATTTATCTGCAATGTATCTCATTGTGCAGAGTCTTGCACATGTGCAAGAACAGCCTCAGGTACCTGTATAGGTTGGGGTCTGACCTGTTGGAGAGCAGTGTAGGAGAAAGAGACCTGGGGGTACTGGTGGACAGCAATGTGCCCTTGTGGCCAAGAGGGCCAAGAGGGCCAAGAGCATCCTTGGATGGCTAAGAATCAGAGTGGTTACCAGATCGAGAGTTTCTTCTCCCTGTCTACTCTGCCCTGGTGAGACTACATCTGGAGTATTGTGTCCAGGTCTGGGCCCCTCAGCTCAAGAGGGACACAGAATTGCTGCAGGGAGTCCAGTGTAGAGCAACAAGGATGATGAAGGAAGTGGAGCACCTTTCTTATGAGGAAAGGCTGAAGGAGCTGGGTCTCTTTAGCCTGCAGAAGAGGAGACTGAGGAGTGACCTCATTAATGTTTGTAAATATGTGAAGGGTGGGTGTCAGGAGGATGGAGCCAAGCTCTTCTCAATGTAATCTAGTGATAGGACAAGGGGCAATGGGTGTAAGCTGGAATATAGGAGGTTCCATATAAATATCAGAAGGAACTTCTTCACAGT